>JAHWFO010015237.1:0-25632 GCA_023313115.1 Rhysida immarginata
TTCCCCGAAGGGTGGAAGCTGTGATTCGGGCAAAGGGATGTGCAACGCCCTATTGATTTCCATGAAATCGTGGCTAGAGCGCAAACGTGCATGTGTCCGGATATTTGTGATCATATAGTGTATATCAAGTTACTTTTGAGTTGCATTGTAAAAATATATTCAAGTAGTAATTTCAAGTTTTTTTTTTACAAAACAAGTATTCGAAGAGAAAGGGTTTCTTTATCATGCCGAATTGTTGCGACATCATTGGTTGCGACACGGTGAAACGGTAAAGCTAACGAATGCGAGTTTCGATCTTATTTCATAGATAGCGGGGCCAGAGTATATCTCGGCGTTCCTTTAGAACCATTCCCGTTAATACTTTGAACTCTGCGCCACTTAGCGTTAGGAAATCAATTATCAGGTGTCTCACAAGCTCCATGTCCACAAGCTACAGTTACAGAGTAGGTAAGCTATTCCATCTAACAGTAAGTGTAAAAATGTCAATTATCATATTGTTTAGGTGAATTATATCATTTTCTCGATAAATAAATAAATAAATAAATAAATAAATAAATAAATAAATAAATGTTAAACTGACGTAAAACGTTTTTGTGTAGTTGCCAAATTAATAGATGATAATCACCGTTATTCTGCGTCAAATTTTTCATAATCATATTATTCATTCAGCTAATAAGCTAAATTTTTAATTAAATCGCATTCGTTTCAGAGAAGACCATTTTCGATGAAAAACTTCAACTCAATTACCTCACAGGCATTTCAATAAAAGTCGTTTGAAATCGAAAGAAAACCAACACGAGTTAAAAGAATCAATTCTCTAATTTCAAATTTTCAATTCACCCAAAGCAAACAAAAGTTACGTTGCATGGGAATTCCCTCAAGGCAGTAAAAATCAATAGCTCAGCTTCAAACCGATTTCCATACAATTGACAGAAAACGATTTGCTTCTTGTCATTTTCACAGCTTCATGAATGAAACGAAATAAAGCTGAGGGTGAGGATTTGGGGATGAGTGAGTGAGTGAGTGAGTAAGGAAGGGAGTGGGGTAGAACCCTTTTTCATTCAAGAGGAGAAGGGAAGGAAGCAGCAAACCGATTAAGTATCATCATCAGGAAGTAAACAAAAGGAAATGCCAATTAAGCAGCTACAGTCCATTCCCCTCCGATTTGAAACCCCTTTAAATGGTGGCAATCGTCGTCGACGGCCTACAAGTGTGCGAATTTGTGTCCACCCACACCCAACAACTTCCTCATTAACCAATCCAATAAGACGCCGTTCGACCAATTTTTTTTCAAATATTAAAAATAATAATAATCTCAAATGAATATTAAACGAAACTCAGAAGAAGATTTCTCTCATAATATGCCGTTCTTTTGTATTTCAAACCAAATTAACCTTTGACTGAAGCTCGTGCTACTTGTTACACCGTTTCAAATCACTTTCTATATAATCATCAGAGTAAAAATGAATGAATTACTCATTCATCCTCTCCCACTCCCTCCAGCATTGAGTCATTTAGCTCTAATTGAACAGACGAATGGTGAATGACTCTACTGGAACATTTCAATTGGAAATCTTCAATTGTCAGGCATTCTCATATTTACCTGGTGCTTGTATAAAGTTGAGCCAAATACCTGAATCCATAGAAAAATATTTATTGAAGTACCGGTACTTCATAAAAAAATATTGAGTAAGACTGTTGTTCATGTGTACACTCGAAGATTTTACTGTGGAGTTATTTGAACATCTTTGATCGAACTCATCGAAGTATCTCCAACGTCGTCTGATCTCCAACAGTATTTGTACTCGAAAAAAACCTCATTAACCTCCCAATATACAAAAACATTTTTAATAAACGTTTACTAACTGAACTAGCTAAGCGAACCTCGATCAAACCATCTAGCTCGCATTATTAAAAAATGATTCATGGAAGTTCCTAAAACTATAGTGGCTAGAAGAATAGTGTGGCAACGGCTACTACTTGCAATGCTACGTGGTTGATTCCCGATTTGATGATAGTAGCGGTGGCGCTGCAATCGACATAGATGCGAGTTACGCGGGAGATAATATGGAATTCTTAGGATGACGGAGGTTTTTTCAGCTATATTACGGGTGAGTTAAATTTATTTATAAAAATTTAGTACATTTTTAGGTAATTGTCATCCACAGAACTTGAGAATACTCTTTAGCGTTAAAATAAATAAAAAATGTGCTGTTTTAAATAAGTTGAAATATAAGATCAGAGATGGATGAAGGTATCCATCCCTAATCATCGCCGTAGTGAGAAAATTTTGGGCCCTGGGAAAAAAATTTTGGGCCCTGGCCAAATCAGCTTTTTTGGGGCCCTAAACAAAGTTTACCCAAAAACAAATTTAACATTTATCTATCCAAAATCCAAATATTGACCATTTGTGCCAATCATTACTTCACAGAAAATAATTGTGACATTTTAGATTGGGACCATACATTGAAAAGGGGGACCCCTATCTACAGGGGGCCCCGGGCAGGAACCTAGGCGCGCCCCCCCTTCACTACGGCCCTGTCCCTAATAAGATAAAGCATGGAATACGAGCCCTGCCGAGCCAGAGGAATTAAATTTTGAGTAATTAAGCATTAAACAGATCTGCTAAATTAAGCCTAATAAAATATAAACATAAAATTTAATAATATAATGCTGTACAGACTTGGCCACCTCACATTTAAATGATAGAAAATGAATTTTCACAGGTGTTTCAGGAGAAAAAATTCAAGAAATGACGCGTTCGTCCCTCTAGCTCGGAAGATCTTATATGTGAAATGCACAATATTGAAAAAATATATGGATATACAAAGAGAATGTCTTTTTTCATATAAAATTCATTTATCACATGATTAACAATCAAATTATTTTTTATGTGAATATAAAAAATTTAAATATCAGATTTTTTAAGTTTAAAAAAAAGTTTTTTTATTATTAAAAAAAAAAGTAAGATATATATTGAATTTGTATTTAAAGCTGCTTTGATTGCATTTTCTTATTTAAAAATAATGAATTTTTAAAAATTATTCTGATTTTCTTAGATTTTACATAAAGAAAAAAATAAACGAGAAATATAGACAGTAAAGTGGTTCTTGAAATTTTAAAATGCGACAGTAAGAGGGGAGGGGAGCTATATTGACGCAAAACTAACATCAGATGAAGAAATCAAAAACTTTTCTAAAGAAAACAACTCGGTGTGGAACGGTCGCGTATTTCTCTAAACCAAAGATAACTGAAAAAGAATAAAAATCATGTGAAATTAAAAAATACTGCAAAATCATCTCTAAATTAAAAACAAAAAGGGGGAGGTCGAAATATTATTAAAATGGTGTATTATTTAATATTCTGGAATGAAAATGAAATAGTAAATCAAGTTTATAAAATTTACGAAGAAATTAATGAAGCCTTATTGATGTAAAGCTCTGGATGTTTAGCTACTATGTTGATGTAGCTGCCATCTGGCGGCATCATCATTCGAGGAATCAGATTTGAATGCTCGCTGCCACACTATTCTTCTAGCCACTATACTAAAACTAGAATACATGTTGCCTTAAATCCGAAATATCAGATATCATTTCCAACTTCGATGGGCCGGCCAGGTGGTCGAGAGGACTAGGGCATACATAGGCTTTCTAGTTCTCGAGTTCGCCTGGCCGTGGGTTCGAATCCCGCCGTGGGCATGGATGTTTGTGTTTGTCCGGGCTGCGTAAAAGGCGCAAAATGAACTTAGTAGTCGATGCCTAAATTTCTAGATCCCCCCCCCCCCAACTTCCGAAGGACAAAGTTTTCGTTTAAGTCCATTATAATACGGAACACGATACCTTTCAGTGTAATAAATTCAATTATCACTTCTAATTCTTCTCCTGATATCAAACGTCGTTGCTATACAGGGTATCCTAAAACTTATGTTACATACCTTAGGGGGTGATAGAAGACAACTAGACAAGCACAGATCATCATACAATCCATGATCGGAACTTAAGTTTTAAAGTGTTTAGGGTCACTCCATCGACGGTGTGAAACTCCTTGTTGGCGGTCGCAATTTTGAGCAGTTGCTGCGATGGGGAATTTGTGTTGTTTAATTTGAATTTGTTGAATAAAACAGTTTCCTTAATTTCATCGGTGTCCTTTCATTCCGTCTTTATCTCTAATGTTTCTCATCATTTCATGACACAGTAGTGCAGGCTTCACACAGTCGACGGAGTGATCCTCTAGCGCAGAGGTGCCAACCTGCGGCCCGCGGGCCAAATGCGGCCCACCAAAAGAATTTATGCGGCCCGCGAAATGAACTATTTACTGTAAAATTTATTAACAAGTAAGATTGTACGTGGTTAATGTTTCATAAAATATTTGAATGTGATTTGAATTACAAATGGTTGGCCCCCTGAAAACCTTCAGAAATTTATTTTGGCCTGAGACAAAAAAAGGTTGGTCACCCCTGCTCTAGCGCTTTAAAACTTCAGTTCCGGCGATGAATTGTATGGTGATTTGTACAAAAACAAAAATTAAGCAAAAACTGTGGAATGGAACAACCAAAAAGGGAGGGAACCACAAATCCACAAGAAGATTTTGAAATACCGGATACGTATTTCGGCTACCAAGTATCCATCTTCAGCGATGAGAGACAAAATTCAACTCTCACGTTTTCAACTCTTCATTTTGTAGCCGAAATACGTATCCGGTATTTCAAATCTTCTTGTGGATTAGACGGTCCCTCCCTTTATGATGGTGATTTGTGTTTGTCTAGTTTTGTTCTATTACCCACTAACGTATGTATCATCAGTTTTGGGATACCCTGTATTTATAGGAAAATGTGTTATCTTATTAAATATAATTGTGTAAAAGCCCTGTTATTTCAAACTTTATGAGGTCACTAAAGCCAATAATTTCCCGAAACGTGGATGAACATTTCGTGATTCACTTGTATGCCTTTACAGCAGGGCTGTCCAAGATTTCTGTCCGCGGGCAGCGCCCGTGCACGCGGGTAATCTTCCTTACCCCCCTATTGCACATTACGTTGATCAGTTCCTTAAAGTGGAGTTCTAATTATCAATTCGACATTGTAAAAAAAAAACTAGGCAGTTAACCATTTAATTTCCTTCGTTTTAATGTGACAATTTTCTCAATGTCAGGTAGAATTGTATTATTTTTTCCGATAGGACACGATTGCATATTAAGCATTTCGAATCCGATCTGTGAACAATGAAAAAAACACAAAAACCATATTCTCCCAGTGGCGGATTTAAGGGGGTAGATATAGGGGCTATAGCCCCCCCCCCCCCCATTGGTCCTAGACTTTAGACTTTATACCAGTTAGATAAATTGTAAAGATTTTTAATACTGAAATAATTTTACAAATTTACATTTACAAACTTCAGTATAGGAAAGACCCCAGGACCATCACTTCCCTGGGGAGGGGGTTATTAGAAATAACTTATAACATATTAGCCAAACCAGCTGATTGGGGGGGCGCGCCCCCCCCCCTTTGACCAAGTTCTAGATCCGCCACTGTTCTCCCACTCCAGTTTAAATACTGGTTCAGTGATTTTATGCTTTTTCGGAATGTTCGCCACGTTATGCGAGACGAAAAACAAGCAAGTAACAAAAGAAATAATGCCTCATTTAATGCAATCGCCCCCTAAAGTCTTTCAACACTGCATAGGCTAACTATACCCACTCCCCTCCTGAGTTTTGGACTATCTCCTCGGCTTTGCCCATGAGCTTTGCCCGCGAGCATTTTATGTTGCACGCGGGCGACGTGCACGATTTGGACGGCCCTGCTTTACAGGGTTAGTCAAAATTATGTTAATCTTAATGGATTGTTTATCTCTAGCTCATAGATGTACTGCTGCTCGCTGTTATTCTTTTTATGTTGAACAGTTAGAGACCATCCTGTAAATCATCTTGCACATTGAAGTACATTTGAATATGATTCTTGTGATAAACACCATGACGGACAGAATTCTCGAAACATAATCAAAAGGTGGAAAGAGCATATCGCATAATCAAAAATCGGGGAGATCGAGTGTCGCCAAAATGTTTATATAATTTTAAGTTAATTAACACGAATCAATTCAAGAATCAATTAAACAGCTATCAGAGCACTGAAAATCATAAAAGGGGATCCTAAGAAGTTATTAAATGTTAACAAAGAGTCTGTTCTATTCAGAGACAAATGAAAGAAAGACTGGCAGTGCCCTATTCATTTCGCTGAGCACTACTGGCGCCACCGGAAGTGCAGCATTCGCCATGTTGCTATTGGCAAAAGCGTAAGGCGGCGTATATTCTCAATGTAATTTCAGCTGTTTTTGTAGATGATTTCTAGACAAATAGCTGATTCAATGCCAAACGAATTTTTAAAAGACAAATATTTTAAAATTTTAAATTAAAAGAAAAGAAAGAAAGAATTCTCAGTTCTAATAAAATAATCAATTTATTAATGCCCATATTGTAATGAGCAATTAACTAATACTATAATTACTTTTTAAAAAATGATTTGACCAATATAATTTGAGGATGTGGTCCAGTTAGTTATTAGAAGGAGAGATTATAATTAGTATATCTCGTACAAGTCAACAATAATTTGGATTATAATTAGTGAACTGTATATTTTATTTTATTTACTATCAAATTAGAATTTATAAAGGAGAAGTTTCCTAATTAACTGTATCCTTTTCCATTTAAACTATTTTTTTTTTCATTTATGTTTAAGAATAACTTTATTTATCACCAAATAACTTTTTATCAGATGGACCGATTTGGGTGATTATTATTATTTTTTTTTTTTGTTTACTAGAGCAAGTTTTTCTGGTGGTCCCCCAATAAATTCATCCAGATATCTTAGGTAGATATTAGAAAAAATAATTGTTTGCGATTTATTCACATCGGCTTCGATGGCTCAGTGGTTGCGTGATCGCCTCTGATGCCCGAGGACGCGGGTTCGACTCCGGCCGGGGACGACGAGGATTTTTTCAAGGGGAAAATCCTGAGATCACGCACTTCCTTCGGAAAGGAAGTAAGTAAAGCTGTCGGTCCCGTGTAGTCGTTTCCCGGCTGCATGTTAAAGAACTCTCGCGAGGCAAAATTTGCGGCCCCTATACCAAACCAAAACGATTGATTCCCATGCATTGCCTCAGGCGATCAGCTGTTTCTTGCCAATCTAATATGGCAGCGCGAAGGCACCACTAGAGGGGAGGTCACTACCACTCTCTTTCTTTCATGTCTCTCTGGTTCTATTGGACATATCCAATCTTAATTTTTAGTTTTCCTATTCCAATTGCATTCTTTTTCGTTTTTCTATAAATTTCTCTTGTGTTTTTCTCTTGTGTCATTGAGCTCAACCAATGAGAATAATTCTAGTCATTTACACCGATCCCCCCCCCCTTTTAGTACCCTAATGTACGATTCCTTCTTATTTTTCAAAAGGACTCAAAGTGACTTAATTAACATTACATTGGATTTTGAGCGCGAGTTTCTTCGAATTGAATGTGGATTACATAAATGAATATAGAAAAGAAAATTCCACAGCCTGGGCTATTTGTTCTTTAAACAATATGAAGTCGATAGAAAGGTAGTCCTAACCTACGAATTAGTTACTACTCTAACCAGCCCAAATGGACGTGTAGATAATAGTGATGTCAAGATCCGGATAATTCAAGATCCGGATATCCGGATCTTTTTTTCGGACCTAGGTCCGAGATCCGAGAACCGGATGATGGTCAGAAATCCGAGATCCGGAACTTGGATGCGAGATCTGAGATCCGGATCTTGGATCCGAGATCCGAAAATCGGATCCTACACAGGAAATTGTGTATATGCAAACTTTTTCTGAAAGCAGTTTATAAAAGCTTTTATTAAGTGATAGCCTAGTCCTCTTAGTCCTAATTAGTCTTAATGGGCATCCAGCGAAAGGATCCGAAATCCGGATCCGATATCCGAAATCCGGATCTGATATCCGATATCCGAAATCTGGATCCGATATCAGAGATCCGGATACGGACCCGGATCCGGATATTTCTAGATCCGAATCCGGATATTATCAGATCCGAATCAGAGATCCGGATTTAACGGACATCACTAGTAGATAACATTAAACTTTCGTCGACTAGCCGAAAATTCCTGGTACGATTCCAGGCTGTGGAATTTTTTTCCTATTTTCATTTATAATTTAACACATCTGAGGCAGGGCGTATAAATTACAAATCATCAATGACCATTCTTGCGTTTATTCTTTAAAAGTAGGTCAAGTTCATGTCAACGATTCGTTTACCAAAATGAAACGTTGGGATAAGAAATGACGATCAAATCAGAGCCCGTACAAGTTCGAAGAAGCCCGAAACCGATAAGCCCCCTAGAAATTTTCAATGCCAAGATATGGTAAGTAATACGTCAAACAACTCGCTTAAGGCTCGTCGCTACGAAATGCAACCGTTATGATACCCTTTAGTAACTTTCAATGCTAATACGAGGGTCACTCCCAAAAGTAATGCACAATATTTATTCTACATCCTTATAACTTATGGAGGTCATAGACACATCCTTTAGGAACAACATGCCATTTTTTCACATCATCCCCGTCCCTTTCAACTGCCTTACGCCACCTTGGATACCTGCGTGTATACCTGCCGGGTAAAAGTCTCGACCAGTAGTACGTTTGAGCCACTGTTTAGCAGCGTGCACGAGGGAGTCGTCATCTTCAAGCTTCGTTCCGCAAAGGGGTTACCAAAGTTTGAAGATGAAGACTCCCTCGTGCACGCTGCTAAACGCGGCTCAAACGTGCTGGTCGAAACTTTTATCTTGCAGGTATTTATCCCCTAGTACGAAAGGGGCGGGGATTATGTAGAAAAATGACATGTTGTTATGTATGTGTGAAACACTCTGTTCAATATAACTTCACCCTGTATATATCAAACAGCTCGTAACGATGAGTCTTGAATGAATATAACACCGTGTTTATTGTATATAAAAACACAATGTTAGCGAAATCCATGTACAAGAAACCCAAATAAGCGTTACATTGAGAATCTAGTGTATTTTATGATCGAATCATATTAATGGCTTTTCTTCTTCAGAAAATCGCCAGAGGATGCAGAGCCAATGGCAATATGGACTTTTTATGGAACAGCAGAACAATGCGAACGAGTGACCTCGTAAAAACGTGAGCATGCCGTTAAAGTTGCCATAGGAAGAGAATCAAATGGAAGAAATGAATTATTACGGAAGAAAATAGGAATGTCTTACCGTGTGAGCGCCGAGCGGCCGTTGGACCGCGGCGCCGGGGCCGTCGCTCCGCCAGGCCGCCGCTCGGTCTCAGGCCGCCGACGCAATCTTTGGAGGAGGACGACGACGACGAGGACGACGTGGCGACGACACCTTCACCACTCCACCTCCGACCACTTCCTGATCTCCAATTTCCGGCGACGTCCGTTACACCAATTAAAATCGATCGGCAAGGAGGGGTTTTTTGTCTCCTCACCCTTCGATAGCTATCTTTTTCTCCTTTCTCTCTCTTTTACGAGTGTCGTGAAACCAAAGACGACTTCAAGACAGCAGCAGCAGCAGCATCCCGATCTCGCCGTTGCATTGCCACAAGGAGACGTTTCAGGGCCATCCTCGGTTATTTTTTTTGGATGGGTGCGATTATTAGGATTTAAATAATAATAATAATAACAACAACAATGCGTAATAATAGGGATAATCGGGATAGGGAGGGAAAGGGGGAAACAAACTAAAGAAGAAACTAAAAGAAAAGGGGAAAAAAACAGAGGAACTTCTCTCTCTCTCTCTTGTCGTTCAGCTGCTCATCCGGAAGTGGCGAGTCGAGAAACGTTCGTCAAACTGGCGCCTACGTTTGGAAGCTTCAAGCTCCACCAGGGAAAAATTGAGCGAGGAGGAGAGGAAGGCGGCGGCGGCGGCAGCAGAGGCGGCGGCGGAAGCAATGACAGCAGCAACAGCAGCAGTAGGCAGTGGGGAAGTCGGAGGGCAGGCAGAGCATCGTTTCTCCTCTCGACTCCTCCTCGTTCATCGTTTTCTCCTCGCCTCGTCAATGATACAATGTCGCCTCTGCTTCTCCCGCTGAGCGAAAACCTTTTCCCGTCGATTCCAGTGCCTTGTAAATAATGCCGATGGGAATCCTCTCTCTCACTCACTCACTCTTCGATATCCCTGTTGTTGCGTTTCCTATCTCTCTCTTCTACCGCTTGGAGCGCTGTTTCCGAATTTCTCTCAATTTTTTTTCTCTCCCATTTTCCTCCTCCGCCTCTTCTTCTTACAAAAATCGTTACGAAGACGTTTTGCTACACAGTTACGTGGGAAGTGGAAACATCGCGAGAAAACATCTTCTCTTTTTACTGTGTGTGGGCTCGACCAATATTGGAACGTCTTTTTTTTCTTTAAAACTCTTGCTTTGCATGTAAACATAAATTCCACTTGTTTACATCTTCCTTTAAGTTTGTTATTCAGAGTCAGCATGATTCCTATTTCACCTACGGCAAAAAGGTTTGATTTCTTACAATTTTGCATTTTTCAGCCACAGCTTTATTATTATTATAAACGCCTAGTTCATTTGCCAGAAAACATTAAAAGAAAATACATAAAATAATGATGCGGATCCAATCGTAGTGCCAGCTCACTCATTAAGAAAATTTATAAACAAACTAGAAGATACACCCGGCGTTGCCCGAGATAATTTCTGTCTAAAGTCTGTCTCAAAAGTATAGAGACTTTGCAAAAACTGTCACATTAGCACATCAGTAAATCTTTTGACCATACCAAATAAAACACTATTTATTCACACTGTCAACATGATTATTACATATTTTCAAAAATAAATAGCTTTTCGTTTTTTTACAAAAAAATATTTTGAAATAATCAGTACAAAAAAAGTGTCTCAAAAGTACAGAGACTCACCTCCAAACTGAATGGTCATAACCTGTTTTAAATAAAAATTGACCCTTTGGAATAGTCCAAATTATAAAGTAAGTTAGAATTTGTATTTAATTCCTGCACAATAAAGAGTGACAGTGGTGGAAAAGACATTTCTAAAGATGAAATAAGTGAAGAAATCTGGAGGTTGACAGCAAATGGCAAGACAGTTAGAGAAATTTCTGCTCAAATTGGAAGATCCAAGCCTGTTGTATACAAAATCATTGCAGAGCAACGGATATGTGAAGCTAAGAAGAGAACAGGACGGCCAACAAGCACTACTGAACGAGATGTGCGCCAGATTTTTCGGCTTGCTGCTACTGGTACAAATTCCTTACGGAAAATACCACGTGAATTGGGTGGACAAATATCCAAAGAAACTGTACACAGAAGTATTAAGGCAAATCCTGTACTTGCTTACACCAGGAAGAAGACAAAACCACGTCTAACCAAGGAGCACAAGAGAGTTCGATTGGAATGGGCTCGGGAGCGTATGTCGTGGACAGATGAGTGGCTTTCTGTAATCTTTTCTGATGAAAAGAAGTGGAACCTGGATGGTCCCGATGGAAATGCATTTTACTGGCATGATTTGAGGAAGGAACCAGAATCCTTTTATAGCAACCAGCAAGGCGGTGGAAGTGTAATGGTGTGGGGTGGATTCTCCTTCAATGGCATTTTTGACTGGGAGACAAAACTCCTTAAAGTACCAAGAAAACCTAGAAAACCACTTGGTACCTTTCATGTCTTTTTTGGTTGGGAACAATGGCATTTTTCAGCAGGACAATGCTAGTATACACAAATCGCACTCAACAAACCAGTGGTTTGAAGCACAGGGTATCAATGTGATGAAGTGGCTAGCGAAAAGTCCGGATTTGAATCCTATTGAGAACCTTTGGGCAGTGATGACACACAAAATTTATGCAAACGGTAGACAGTACTCTTCCATTGCAGAATTGAAAAGTGAAATGGAAATGGTTTGGTTTAATTTGGATCCAAGTCTTCTTCAAAACTTGATCTCATCAATGAAAGATAGAGAGAGTGTTTCAAGTAATTAAGTCCAATGGTAACTTTATTTGAACATGGCTTGAACATTGTTGTTGTTTATTTAGGTGAGTCTCTATACTTTTGAGACACTTTTTTGTACTGATTACTTCAAAATATTTTTTTGTAAAAAAACGAAAAGCTATTTATTTTTGAAAATATGTAATAATCATGTTCACAGTGTGAATAAATAGTGTTTTATTTGGTATGCTCAAAAAATTTACTGATGTGCTAAGATAACAGTTTTTGCAAAGTCTCTATACTTTTGAGACAGACTTTATAGACGAAGCAGTTGTTCAGATGTTTCCGATGCCCGGATAACTTTTTGTCATCTCCGCCCAATTCTCATTCATTTCTTCGCTGGCATTTCGATAGACATGAGTTATTGTTATAATCCTTCGAAAGATTATTATAGGACATAACACCATATGGATTTTGGTTTGAAGAGTGGAGTTCATGCATGCTTTGTTATCGGTTATGTCGTCAACTGTAGCTCGAACGAAGGGACTGCGTCCTCTGTCATCTTTCCCTCTTTCTCAATAATCTGCTAACTCTCCATTATCTCCAGTTACTGACCATTTTTAAAGATTATCAAGAAATTGTTAACTTCTAAGAAAAGCCCGAACAACAGGAATTCTACGTATTGTTACAAATTCAATTTTGTTTTATAATTCTCAGAGATGGGATGGAACCATCATTCTTAATGAACCTACTTATATTGCGCACTTTGCCCGGGACTTTACTTCTTACCCTATTGTTGTTCTGTCTCAGATTAAAATGTTGGTTTGGTTGGTTTGGTTGGTATTGACGTCCTTTTCAACTGCCATGGTCATTTCAGGACGGCGTTATAGGGGCCGCAAATTTTGCCTCGCAAGGGTTCTTTAACGTGCAGCCGACAAACGACTTTACTTCCCTTCCGAAGGAAGGAAGTGCGTGATCTCAGGATTTTCCCCCTGAAAAACTCCTCGTCGTCCTCGGCCGCGTCTTTGGGCATCAGAGGCGATCACGCAACCACTGAGCCACCGAGGCCGATTAGCTTAAGATGAAGATTAACTATTCTTAGAGTGTGAATTAAGTCTTTAATGCTTTTGGCTAGTTATAAGGCTTTAAATAGATTGAAAAATTTTAATATGGTCCTTGATTATATTTACTTTTATATTTTTTGAAGGTTCTCTGATTCCTATTTCTTTTATTAGTTATGGGTTGAGACCGTCGTATGGTGCTCCGAGCATTAAGGAATCCCATGGCATCGGCACCCGCCATCCGCGAACATGTACTGGAGACTCTACAACACCCGTGAGTTCCCGCACAGTGTCTCCACGACTCGCATCCGCCGGATGGGGGTCCTACCGCCCCATGCGTCGATTGCCATTAATACAACAATACCAACGCCTTCGTTTAGAATGGTGCCTGGCCGAGGAGGCATGGACAGAGGACGAATGGCGTCGCATCATGTTTAATGATGAGTCCGCTTCTCCGTGACCTCCGATGAACATCGTGTTCGCGTATGGGGGCGTCGAGGGCAGAGGGCACAATCCTCCTATATCGTGGAGAGACACACAGACGTAACCTCTGGTATAATGGTGTGGGGAGCCATCGGATATGCGTTCAGGTCACCTCTAATAGTGCTTCCGCAGACTTTGACGGCACAACGATACGTCACAGACATTCTGCGTCCGCACGTCCTACCCCTTCTGGCACATCAACCTGGGACAAGATAACGCACGCCCACACACAGCATATGTGTCTATGGACTGACTCCTACCGTGGCCAGCAAGATCCCCAGACCTCTCCATCACGTTTGGGGATGACATTGGAAGGCGATTCCGTCCCAGTACTATCCTGCGGGATTTGGAGGGACAGCTGCAACAACTGTAGACTGACTTGCCTCAGGAGAAGACCCAAAGGCTGTTTGACACTATTCCGAACCGCATAAGGGCATGCATTGGAGCCAGAGGGGATGCCACACCCTACTGACCTGGCGCCAACATTTCACTTATACTGCCAACGGCGTTGTCTGTTTCATCCCATATTGTAATCAGTACAATAAAGTCACATGTTCTTTCATCATATGTCGATTCCTTCACTTTCAACCACTCCTTCTGGATGCTTCACTTTTTTGTCAGCCAGTGTACTTCATTTTCTAGCCTACTTGCGGAAAGAATGAATTTGCAGACAAAATGTAGCAGTGGGAGAGAAGAACATTCAGCCATGGATCGGACTTCGCCAGCTTTCCGATACCTGCATGAAAAATTTCCTCGACTCAGCGAAGCAAAGATTAAGGAGGGAGTTTTTGTGAGTCCTCAGATTCAAAAGCTTTTCAAAGATGACCAGTTCAACAACTTCTCTGTAGGGTGATGCGAAAAAAGCATGGAATGCTTTTCGCCTAGTTTCTACCAACTTTCTCGGGAATGCTAGGACAGCAAACTAAAAGGAACTCGTAGAAGACATGCTGATGCAGTATCAGAAACTTGGCTGCAATATGTCTCTAAAGATTCATTTCTTTCATTCCCATCTGGATTTCTTCTCTGATAACTGTGGTATGGTTAGTGATGAACATGGTCAACGTTTTCATCAAGATATCGCATCAATGGAACTAAGATACTAGGGAAAATGGTCTACTTCTATGCTTGCTGACTGCTGCTGGACAATCCTCAGAGATGCTCCTGATCAGTTATTTCTATTGGCATGCATTTCTTTATGTAAACAATTGTTTTTGCAGATTACAAAAAAAAAACTAGAGCCGATTTTGCATTTTGACTGTCATATTCGCGTTCAGCACATAAAAATTGATATAAAAAAATTCTTGTATTTTTACCCCTTTATCTGAATTTTTAACTCCCTCAATATTACGTTCGAGAAAATCAATTTTTTGATTAAAAAAATTAGGAGGGGAGGTTAAAAAGTGCAGATAAAGGGATGAAAATAGATAAATTCAGGGCTTCCGCTACTTTCCTATACCCTCCTCGGGGGGATTAATTTCTTGTTTACGAAGCTGTACGCTTTTTTAATCATTACTGCATTCTAGTTATCCTAATACCCTGAACAAAGAGATAACAATGATAATAAGAGCAAGAAATTAATCCTCCCGAAGAAGATATAAGAAAGTAGCGGAAGTCCTGAGATCATCTATTTTTACCCTTTTATCTGCACTTTTTAACCCCACCACCCCAAATTTTTAATCGAAAAATTGATCTTCTCGAACTTTGTATTTATAAAATGTAAAAGAACTCTATCTTCTTTCGTTTCTCAGAATTTCCGATCGAATGATATATCACATGCCATATGTTGTCATAGTTCTAAAGATCAAGTGACTGCCACCCCCACAACTCCGACCCCATTGGGATAATTTGACTCAAACTTTATAGTAATGTAGATCTTGCCTAGAGGAACCTGCATACCGAATTTCACACCTTTTCATACTAAATACACGTAGACTTTTTGGTCCCCGCTTATTCCAACCTCCGAAACTGCGACCCCAGTAGGGTAATTCAAAACCAAACTAAATAGTGAAGGTGCACATGCCTATAGTAAGAAGCTACATTTCGAATTTCAACCTTCTATAAATGATATACTCAGCAGTTCGAATATCCGATGTATGATCCGATGACTTCAGGATGCTCACTGTGTTATTTAATCTGACATTGAATAGATGTGCATATTAACAAAAGTTCCGATGCAGTCTTCTTTGATGTCGAATGATGTGGAGAGATGTTATCGGAACTTTTGTTAATATGCACGTCTATTCAACATCAGATGAAATACTAAACTGAGCATCCTGAAGTCATCAGATCATACATTGGACTATTCGTAATGCTGCTGAGTATATCATTCATACAAAAAAAAATAATTTACTTACATGCCATATCTTAGCATTGAAAATTTCTAAGAGGGCGTCACAAAGGTGACATTAGAACCGTGCCAATGAACCAATTTCGATAGTCTTTGATCTGCATTTATAGATTGGCGAAAACATTACCTAATAAGGTTATCTTCGTTCATGGCTCTTCATTGTTTGATATGATATTTATCATACCATTGAAAATTTTTAGGGGGCATCATAAAAGTACCATTAGTGCACGTGCCATTGTATCGATTTCGACCGTCTTCGAACTGGTCCGTGCGATGATCCATATTTATCGATTGGCGAAAAGAGATTCTGAAAATCTTTCATACGCTTCGATAAGATCGAGTTGCAGACGGACAGACAGAGATCCCCCCCCCCCCCCCGCAATGGGATAAAAAACCTTTCAGTACTTAAAATTTGTTCAGATCTTGAGCGAAATGGCGGCGCGAAATCAGATCAATCATTATGACGTGAGCGAATGAAGTGTTACTAGATCAAATCCTCCGGCTGTTAAAAAGAAGTACCATCATTCATGCAGTCTAGAAAGCCAAAATCCATCCAAATCGATCGCCAGAGTTTAATGAATCAAGAAATTAAGTCCTTCGAGCAGGTTACGTGAGAGTACAGGAAGCAGTTATTTCATCTGTTTTTTTATTCCTTTTATCCGCACTTTCGACATCCATTATTTTTTAATCAAAATATTGATTTTCCCGAATATAGTTATTTATAAAATGGAAAAGAACTCTACCTTCTTTCGTTTCTCACCATTTCCATTCGAATGATATATCGCAAACCATATGTTGCTATTTGAAAACGTTAATAGCTATAAACACAACGCTGCCCCTAAACACTGGAACAATTTGGCCCGAACCTCATACTATACTATTGTAGAACTTGGCTACAATTGGTTCGACTGTAGTTCATCAAGTGTCTGCTAAAGTCCTTTTCATTCATATCTGCTTTTACCATTTCACGATTTCTAATTTTAATGGACAATGTGTCCACCTAATGCTCAGGAGTACGAGTTGAAATTCACTTTAAATTCTTCCTTATGCTACCTATTACGCTCCCCATGTTTCGAAATGTAACTTAAATACACTGATACCTGAATGAAGAGTGCTTACCATCTGCTTAATATAGATAAAGATAATTCTATTAAACTGCTTGTATGAACATTTCCCTTTTATATCTTAGTAAGCGGATTACCTGCGTTTTTATTGCAAAAAAAAATTTAAAAAATATTGTTTTGCGATGAGGGTATCGAAAAGTTCCCCAGAGAGTACAATACTAGCAGCTGGACGCCACTTATAAATTTGGATATCAACGTTACTGCGTCTTCATTCCTTTCACTCAAATTTTGTATCAAAATACTCCTGCGAAACCTTTTGAAAAATGTCTTCCCATATCAAAGAACAGGACCATTACGCAAGGCGCACTTCCTAAATTCCGGGCATGAGAAATGATTTCCACAAAAAAGACCCTCAGAGAACTGCTGCGCAAAGGCACCATCCATAGAGGCATTTATTCACAGCTACTGCCAGCATTAAAATGAGGAGGAAAAAAAAAGATGGCACCACGATCTGACAGCTGATGACTGATAGAGAGTAACATGAGTCATCATTTTACATTGCTTTTGCGCGGAAGAAACATAACTGCGGACTATCAAACACGAGGGATAGATCAAACAAACATGAAGGGTGATTTGGGTATTTATCTGATTCCATCCTCACATCCAGGAAGCATGTAACTTACGCATTCTAGGTCATGAGGTTCATCATATGCTGCATACGTTATTGTTTCCCAACAATGATAATATCCACTGCGAAGACAGTTGAATACTATAAATTAGAAAGGATCTAAGTACCAAGTGGGATACGTTTGTAAAGGGGTTATACAGTAGCGCTCAAAAAAATAGTACACTTTCATGTTTATTGCTATAATACTTTCAAAAATTAAGAACATATAAGTAAACTTTGTATACATATTATCTATATAAATATACAAAAGAAAAACTAGAAACACTGTTATTTGTATTTGCGAGGACACCATTAAACTGCCAAAATACAAAAATCATAAAATAGTACACACGCAAAAAAAAATCCCAAAAATGAAGTAAATACAATGAAAAAAAAAGAGTTAGCAGATCAATATTTTGTTGCAAAACCTTTTGCATCAATAACAGCTTTGTAGCGGGCTGGCATTGAATCAATTAGTTTAGTGATTTCGGCCACTGGAATTTTTTCCCATTCTTTTCGTAAAATTTCAGATTTTTCCAGTGAATTTCGTGCTTTCTGTGACTTGCAGCTGCGGTCTAATTCTTCCCACATATGCTCAATAGGATTTCGTACCTTCTTTGACTTGAACCACTCTTTGACCACACAAGCGGTATGTTTGGAATCATTGTCTTGCTGATAAATCCATCCACGAGGCATATTTGCTTTGGCAAAAGGAAGCATATGTTGCTCTAAGATATTCTTATATACTATTTTGTCCATTATTTCATCGATCTTTATCAGCGGGCCTACCCCTTTATGACTGAAACAACCCCATACCATAGTGGACCTTCCACCATGTTTAACGGTTGGTAATTGGTATTTTGGATCAAATCTATGGTTTGCTGGACGGCGTACGTACTGGATACCATCAGATCCGAATAGTAAAAACTTCGATTCATCACTAAAAAGCACTTTCTTCCATTTTTTGGATGTCCACTTCAAATGATCTTTGGCAAATTTGAGGTGGGCTATCCGGTTCTTCTTGGAGATCAAAGGTTTTTTCACGGGACATCTGCCAAACAAATCTGCATCCCTCAGTCATCTTTTCGTGGTACTCACACTAACGTTAACATTATGGAAGGTTGCCATTTCGTTATTAAGGTCAACTGCAGTTTTCTTCGGGTCAGCCTTAGACAGCCGTATCGAGACTTTATCTTCTCGTGGAGTTGTTGATTTTGGTCGGCCGACCCTGGCTTACGAGTTACATATCCTTGCGTGCAAAAACGCTGAAAAATTCTTGCCACCGTGGACTTTGGAACTTGAAATTGCTCCGAAACCGAGGTGTACGAGTTGCCATTGTTGATTGCATCTATAATGTGCTTTTTTATTGAAGATGGCAGATGAACTCGAAGCGACTTGTTAAATATTGTCAGCAACAGCAAAATGTCAACATCAATCTAGAGAATATGAGAAAAATTACATAAAACTCAGTGCGTACTATTTTATGAACTCACCTCTATCAATAATGGATGAGTCTTCAAATACTAAAGAGTTTGAATTTCTTTCAATATTCAAATGTTTATGCAGTCTATATATTATTACAAATTCTTTAATTAAAATTCAATACTTTAGAAGTTATAATGATTAAACATAAAGTGTACTATTTTTTGAGCGCTACTGTAGCTTACAAGTTGTTTCTTGTATTTTTAATGCGCTCAGAAATTGGCAATAGCCATATCTCCAGCGGTACTTGCAAAACTCGACTTTTCTCCGTTTTTACTTTTTGGCACGTGGACCCTTTCAAATTTATAACATTCAGTTAAGTATAGATTTGAGGAACACCAAGATGACGACCTTCAACTTCAAAATTACCCACTGACTTTATTATCATAATCAGTTAATAACCAACCCTTCTCGTTTTTGGTCTCGCACGATCCTCACAACTTTTCTGTTTGGCAACAACTTTCTGTCGAGTTCAATCCATATACGACTTGGTTGCCGTATATTTGTCCTTTTCTTTGGTAGCAATAAATCTAATCAATCAATCAATCAATCTTTATCTAAATGTTCCCGTGATTACAACTTTCTTTCTATCCTTCGTGAAACAATTCGTTCAATTTTTGGGAAATTCTCGAGTGGAATGTTATACCATCGTCAATCTACTGCTGAAGAAATATTGAACGAGATAACCTACTTTACACTGTGGTCTCCAAATTGACCTTCTAGGATAATTGAACGAACTGCTCCACGACGTTTGCGTTCCAAGAAGTCTCAATGAGAATGAAGGCAAAGCCTTCGAAATAAGTATCCAGCGTTTCATATCTCGGATGGTAAGCATTTTTTCCTTCATATACAGGCAATTCACACGGCAGTATCTTCTTATTTTTTCATTACTCTCACAGTGACTGTCATAGCTATCCCAGTGACTGCTCAACTTTCAAGATTGCCGGGTGAACTGCTCTTGATTTCCTGGTCGCCGACAACCAAGTGCGTCAACACGCATTAACTTACTTTGGCAGAAATATGAAGTAACAGGGTGTTCGGAAAATGTAGGATAATAAGTGCTGGTGCAGAAACTTCATAAATGACGTAACGACGCCATTGTTTAGACCCTAAATTTTGAGTTTTAGACATTTTCGATAAAGAACTTTTTCAAACAGAAGATAACAAATTAACTGAACAAACTTCTTCACACATCTCACAATAACGAATAGAAAAGGGAAGGAAACATTCCGCGACCTGGATTCGAACCATGGCTATCGCTGGCACTGCTCTTACCAATTGAGCTACCACGGATATGAACCGTCATGCTAAAACCAAACTTTTAACAGTTTCAGGAATGTACTTAAGTTCGAAGAAAGTAAAATTGACTATTCGGATGTTAAAACTCACGATGACTTCTCGTAGATTCAAACGTTGGAGTCTTTTCTAGAAGAAATTCTATGCAGATGTTGACATTCGATGATCACACAGTCTTAGTTGAAAATGGTGGTAAGATGACTGTTTAGTAGGTGCCAAACGTCGGAGTCTCTTCCCAGATGGTAAACACTGTCTCACGATCGGATGTGGTGGTAAAGTACACTGAGTTAGCAAAACTCATGGGATAGCAAGCATGGGCATGGGCATGGCTCACGAATTCACAGGGGTAACGGATTCTGGGAATGGACCATTAGACGTTGTGGGAAGAGCTTGGATAAGTGATTAATCAGAAATGGCACGTCGTCGCGAGTTGACGTCTTTTGAACGGGGTATGATAGTAGGTGCCCGACGCATGGGATGTTCCATTTCGGCAGTGGTGCAGGAATTTGGCTTTCCCCGCTCAACTGTCTCCAGGGTGTATGAAGGCATCACAGTCCACAACAGGCACCATACAGGGCGTCCAGCTGCCCTGAATGATCGTGACCGGCGACACCTGGGACGAATGATTCAGAGAGACAGGAGCGCAACAGTGCAGCAAATCACAGACCAGTTCAATACTGGCCGCACTAGAAACGTCTCTCGGTGGACAATCCGTCGAAATCTGCATGCCCTCGGGTTAGGCAGCCGTCGCCCTACACGGGTGCCAATGCCTACCCAGCGTCATCGGACACTCCGGCGTGCATTTGCCACCAACCATCTTGGCTGGACTCTGCAACAGTGGCGTAACGTCATATGGTCAGACGAGTCACGATATCAACTGTACCACGCTGATGGGAGGCAGGGTGTGTGGCGCAGACCTCACGAAACGATGGATCCCACATGCCAACAGGTGGTGGTGCAGGGTGGTGGGGCGTCAGTGATGGTCTGGGGTGCATTTTTCTGGTTTGGAATGGGCCCTCTGCTTATCCTGGACCAAACGTTGAATGGTCCACGGTATCTTCAACTCATCGGAGACCATCTGCACCCGTTTTTGACATTTCAACACCCTGACGACGTAGCAGTCTTTCAAGATGACAAGGCTCCACCACATCGCTCCAATGTCGTCCGCGAATGGTTCGAGGAGCATGCAGGAGAGGTCCAACGACTGAGCTGGCCAGCCCGGAGCCCTGACATGAATCCCATCGAGGATATCTGGGATGCTGTTGAAGTCAGGCTCCGGACACTGGATCATCCGCCCACGAACGGGCAGCAACTATCTTGGGCTCTGCAGACTATCTGGTGTCAACTGCCTCCAGAAGTGTACCAGGGACTTGCAGACTCGCTACCACGCCGTATTGCTGCACTCCACAGGGCCAGAGGTGGCCCGACCAGATATTAAGTAACTATTCCATGAGTTTTGCTAACTCAGTGTATAAATTAAATGGAACAATGTGATGTTATGATATGATATATTTCCATATAATAAATTGTACAGATATTAAGTACTTGAACCAATTGTTAAAAACTGACGACGTCCTGTAGATCCAAGTGGTTCAAGTTTTACTTCACCGGACTTAAAAGTACATTCCATCTGAACAATTTTTTATATGGAAAAATATCATATCATAACTTAAGTCTAATTTCTATTTTCAACTCAAGGCATTTAACTTAAAACAAACAATTAAGAAACATTTTCATCTTCACTTAAATTCCCTTATAAAATAACTGACGATGTGACTCGACTGTCCACGAAAACGTTATTAATATTTAGTTATTAAATTAAATTTTATTTTGCATTTCTTTTTCATCGTCTGTGTTCATACAGAATTAAGGATCTAACGTTGTTCCATTTAATTTATTATTTACCACCACATCCGACTGGGAGAGATTGTTTACCATCTGTGAAGAGACTCTAACGTTTGGGACCTACTAAAGTCATCTTACCACCATTTTCATCTAAGATAGCGATCATTGAATATCAACATCTGCGTAAGAGTTCTTATAGAAAAGCCTCCAACGTTTTGATCTACAAGAAGTCATCTGAGTTTTAACGTCAGAGTGGTCAATTTTACTTTCATCGTACTTTCATCGTACTTACAGTAGTGCTCAAAAAATAGTACACTTTCACTTTTATTGTTGTAACTTGTTTAACATTCAAGCAAATGAAATGCAATTTTTTTGAAATACAATGTTGTATAAATAAAAGAGAAATGTAAAAATTAAATAGCAACTCCTGTTGAAATCATTCAGCAACTTGCTGATCTCTGATAAAAGCGGAGTCCAAAAATAGTACACTGTCACCAAAAAGAATGAAAGCAGCATAGAAAAAGTAAACAAATGAAGACTTAGGATTTCCTAAGGCACAATAGTCTAATATTTTGTTGCATGACCATTTGCAGCGATGACAGCTTGGCATCGGGATGGCATAGAATCAATCAGTTTGGATATTTTATCTAATGGAATGTTATTCCATTGCTGACGCACCTGTTCAAACTTTTCTGTTGAATTTCGGCCTTTGTACCTACTGCACCTACGTTCTAATTCTTCCCACATGTGTTCGATGGGGTTTAGGTCTGGCGATTGGCTTGGCCACTCAAGTAATCGTACTTTCTTTGATTTAAACCAGTCTTTAATGATCCCCGCTGTATGCTTGGGGTCGTTATCCTGCTGGTAAATCCATCCCCGAGGCATATTAGCCTTTGCAAAAGGAAGCATATGCTGAACCAAGATGTTTTTGTAAACGTGCCTGTCCATTGTTCCATCGATTCTTATGAGAGGGTCCACCCCTTGATGACTGAAGCAGCCCCACACCATAGTAGATCCTCCACCATGTTTAACTGTAGGCAGTTGATATCGTGGATCAAATTTGTCATTTGGTGGGCGGCGTACATACCTAATGTCATCTGATCCAAATAATAGAAACTTCGATTCATCACTAAAGAGCACCTTACTCCACTCCTTGAATGTCCACTTCAGATGGTTTCTGGCAAATTGAAGTCGAGCCATGCGGTTCTTTTTTGGCTGGGCGTCTTCCGAACAGTTCAGCATCCTTAAGACGTCTTTTAGTCGTTGAAACACTAACATCAACGTTGTGGAAGGTTTTCATTTCGCGGTTGATATCCACAGCGGTTTTCTTAGGATCAGTCTTAGAAAGACGTACAAGAAGTTTATCTTCCCGTGGAGTGGTTGCTTTTGGTCGGCCAGACCCTTGCTTACGGTTTACATCTCCCTGCTTCCGAAAACGCTGTACAATTCTTGCAACAGAGGATTTGGGCACATGAAATTGATCCGCAACTGTTTTGTATGAATTGCCTTGATTAACAAAATCAACAATGGTCTTCTTGATTGGGGATGACAGATGGACTCGAGTAGACATTGCAAATTATATATATGCACAGAAAATATAGAAAACTACTTTTTCGCATTGAAACTCTCATGAATAATGACCGTGTACTATTTTTTGACCTCACCTATATTGAAAATGGTTGAGTCTCTCAGAAAAAAATTTGAGCAAGGCAATTTGCATATTTTTACCCATTTGTGTTCCAATGAAAACTATACGTTGTGAAAATTTCATTTCATTTGCTTCATTTTTAAAAACGTTACAGCAATAAAAGTAAAAGTGTACTATTTTTTGAGCGCTACTGTACATTTTATTACTATTGTACATGGAAAATATCATATCATTACTAAAGGGTGTCCCAAAATGAGATGGACATTTTAATTTTTTCATAAAACACATTTTTCATTGGAAAATTTATAATATTTTTGCTTTATCCTTAAGAAAACACCAGAGAAAGAAATCTAACTTGGTCTCAAGTCACATGATCTTAGCGGCCAATTCACATCATCTCGCTGCGAACAGTTTTCGTAAAATTTTACCATTTTTGAAGTTTGTTTTTTTTTGTTTTTTTTTTTTACAATTCTTACGCATTGTTCGATAATGTGGCTTCTGCATAATTTAACCTCAATGTTTAATAACGACAGCATATAAAAATCTCTACTCTGGTTGTACCACGAAAAAATGGCGGCAAATTCGAAATGATGGTTCATTTTGGAATATACTTAAAAGGACAGCTTCTATCAAAATACACTATATGATCAAAAATATCCGGACACCCCTCACAGATGATCGATTGGCCCAATGTCACATGATAATGACTTGCACATCATTTAAATAGCTTCCCACACCTTCAGACACAACTCTGCTTGGACATTGGCAAGAATGGGTCGTTCGGCAGAGCTCAGTCAGTTCCAACGTGGAACCATCGTTGGATGTCATCTATGCGGCAAGTCCGTGCGTGACATTTCCAGCCTTCTTCAGATACCCGAGTCAACAGTAGGCGATGTCATTATGAAATGGAAGACCCGGGGATCAACAGCAGTTCAACAACCAACCGGTAGACCCAAGAAACTAACGGACAGAGACCGTCGAGTGCTTCGTCGTATCACCCGCAGCAACCGGAAGTCCTCGGCGGAAAATATTGCCACAGAGTTTCGAAACGCCTCTGCAAACGATGCCAGTACCATGACAATTCGTCGGGAACTGCACACGATGGGATTCCATGGCCGTGCTGCTGCCCACAAGCCCCACGTCAGCAGGGTCGACGCCAAGCGACGTCTGGAGTGGTGCAAAGCCCACAGAAACTGGACAATGGACCAATGGAAACGTGTAATGTGGACAGACGAATCTCGCTACACACTCTGGCAATCCGACGGACGAGTTTGGGTTTGGCGCATACCTGGAGAACGCTTCTTACCCGAGTGCACAGAGCCCACAGTCAAGTTTTCGGAGGAGGAGGAGTCACGGTGTGGGGCTCATTTTCACGGTACGGACTGGGCCAGCTCGTTCCTGTGCAAGGAATCATGAACTCCGACCGTTATCTGAATGTTTTGGACAACTGTGCACTTCCAACGTTGTGGCAATTTTTCGGAAACGGGCCATTTCTCTACCAACACGACAATGCTCCGTGCCACAAAGCGAGGCGTGTACAGCAGTGGTTTGCGGACTCAGGCTTCGAAGAAATGGGTTGGCCGGCACAAAGTCCCGACCTCAATCCTATAGAGAGTCTGTGGGATGAATTGGAAAGACGCTTGCGGGCCAGATCACATCGGCCAACTTCTGTACCTGAACTGATTCTCGCTCTTCGGGAGGAATGGAGGAACATTCCGGAAAGTACCTACCAACATTTGGTGGAAAGTCTTCCCCGAAGGGTGGAAGCTGTGATTCGGGCAAAGGGATGTGCAACG
>JAHWFO010015238.1:0-13020 GCA_023313115.1 Rhysida immarginata
GTGCCATGAACCATATTCATCGACTGACGAAAACAGATTTTGAAAATTTTTCATAGCCTCAGAGGAGTTAGAGTTACGGATGGACAGACAGACAGACGTTTCCCCACACTGATAGCATAAAGCACCTTTTGGTACTTAATAATTAACAAGAACACTAAACATCATGCTCTCTATTGCTTGCGGGAAGTAATTTCTGATGCTTCATAGGGGCTCTGCAGGATAGGAGAGAAGCAGCGCTATATTCAGACGGAAATGCATGCACCGCATTAGCATTAGTTATTCTATAAATATATGATGAAATTTTCATCGCTGGTGACGTTTTCTTCATTAGTGAGAGAGATATTGGACTCGGGTTCAAACATGTAGGGCTGTATCAAATTTTTTTCGACATCGTTTAAATTTTTATACAGCTCTTCACCAGCACAGCTGTGATAGGGAAAACATGCACTGGTTATCAGATCACATCACCGCATCTGCTTCTCTCTATGCGCACATCAAAGAGTGCCTAATAATTTCCAATTTTTAGATGTTGCTATCGAAACAAATTATCCTTTTAAGATTGCTAAATTTTAGACAGAATTCATCTTTGGCTGGACTTATCCTTTAAGAACTTGTTTATTTATTTACAAATCTTTAATACTGGATTATTATGTATGTTAAAAATAATGTAGAGTATACTTGTTTTTTACAGTTACAGAAATTTCCAATATAGGAAACGTAAGTTTTGCAATATAAGGTGTCTCAAACTGTAAGGTCAAAATTCTATAGATGGTAGAGGACTAAATCAAATACCATAATTTTCTGTATATAATGTGCACCCAAGGTAATCTAGAATAACAGGTAGGTCCAGTTTGTCAGAAGTGCTTAACGCGCATGCGTATTGTGACGTCACTGGCTGACTTATGGCTTTACTTCCGGCGTGTGTGGTAGCCATTATTCTGGTCACAAAAGAAAACGTTTTCACGTAAAAAAACAAAACTCTTACGTTGATTTCTGAGGAAACGTTTATTTGTAAACTTACTATTTTATAAATTAAAATTTCCTAATGCCTGCATAAATAAAGTTATTAAGAAATAATATCGAAATTATCATCTGTCTCTTAACTGCCAACGGTTCCGACGAATCAATTTCGAAATCTTAACGAGGAATGATAACTAGGCCTAATGATAATGAGAAATACGTTATCGTCCTTGTCTCTGTGTTCGCTTAACTATCCGCACATTGCGCGACGAGTGAACATGAGACCAAGGTAAATGATTTTACATTTTAAAGACACCCACTCTCCTTCTAACGAACTGATATATAACCCTTTTTCTATTTAGTCTCAGTAAATTTCACTTACCTTGGTCGCATGATCAGTTATCGCGCGATGTGCTGATAGTTAGCATCAACCCTGTGTTCACATTAAAAAGATAATACCTAAGTACATTTTACAATAATTATAAATTACGTAAGTCCCTTCATATAATGGCATTATTATTTAATTAAAATATATAGTATAAAGAATGAGAATTGTGAAGGAAATGAACGAGTCGTCAAGTGTGGCTATTGCACGACTGCTTTCATTGCCGCCATGTTTTAGTTTCTGTTGAGGTTTCGATTTAGCGGGTATAGGTTTCGATGTATGCTAGTGACGTCAAAATACGCTTGCGCAGTAAGGCAATTTTTACTACTTCCGGCAAACTGACCCCCACCTTGTATTCTAGATCACCTTGATGTGCACCCATGCATAATACGCTTTTTTAAAGAAAAATTATCGTTAAAAATACAATAAATGTACTTAAAATAGGGAGTATACATATAGTTCGCCATATTTGTTCAAATGCACAGTGTACAGGGTGACAATAAATTATGGCAACAGAAATGGACGCGTCCAGGCACGAATATATTAAAGCACCACCAAATAATTTTTAATTCATTGCAATCACTGCATGTTCTTGGGCAAGTCATCCGTGTTTCAACTTATTACGAGTTAACTGATTTGTGTTTTGAAATGTCAAGCAAACACAGTGCAATTTTGGAGCTGTTTCATCAAGGAAAGCGTCGATGTGAAATTGTTCGTTTGCTCAATGTTGGCAGAGACGTCGTCTCCAAAGTGGTCAAACTGTTCAAAGAGCTTGGCCATGAAGGTGACCGTCCAGGAAGAGGAAGAAAACATACCACCAACACGTCCAGGAACCGCAAAATCGTCAAAAAGCGAGTCCAGCGAAATACGAGGGTCTCAATGAGGCAAATTGCTCGTGAGACCGGAATCAATTGCGAATCGGTGCGGAAAATGGCAACATAGGAACTCAAACTCAAGTCCTACAAGCTCCAAAAAGTCCAGCTCCTCACAAATGAAAACAAGCACGCACGGCTCCACAGATGCCGCCAACTCGAGCGTCGGGCCGCAGGTGGGAAATGGAAGAGCATCCTCTTCACAGACGAGAAGCTCTTCACTGTGGAGCAGGCACACAATCACCAAACAACAGTGTGTGGTCAGCAGAGGCACCCAGCACCTCTGCAGTCATCGAATGTCTTCAAAATCCACGTCCGTGACTGTCTGGGGTGGAATTTGCGCCAGTGGCAAGACACCCCTCGTTATCGTGGACCAAGCAGTCAAAATCAACCAACAAGTTTACCGTTGGTACTTCCTTGGGCGAGGCTGTGGTACTTCCTTGGGCTTGGCAGCATTTCGACAAGACTCTGCACCAGCTCACAGAGTGAAAATGACACATGAGTGGTGCAAGAGCCATTTTCCGGATTTCATCACATCTCAGCAGTGGCTGCCCTACTCGCCGGATCTCAATCCGATGGATTACAGCGTATGGTCGATCTTGGAAGCCAGGACCTATGCTAAACGCCATAACAGTTTGGAGTCGCTGAAGAAGTCTCTGCGCCAAGATTGGGACCGATTGTTGTCCGACGTCTTGCGGCCCATTGCTGAAAATTTCATTGTTGAGTGGTTTTGACGATCATTTATAATCGTGTGTAATCTTTCTTTTTTTTTGTTGTATTTTTTTTTCTTGATCTTTGGTCGTGGCTCATCTTTAACGATCAGTTCAATTCCTTGAGAAACATGTGTTGTTCCTTCTGGAGCTCGCGTATTAAATGCCGGTTTTTGAACTGTTGGTATTATAAACTGTCGTTTTTTAGATGTTGGTATTTTAAACTGTCGGTATTATGAACTGTCGGTTTTTTTAAACTGACAGCATTATGGTTGTTGGTTTTTTCATTGTCGGTATTTCGAACCAGACCAGCAGGTTCAAATTGCCCCAACTCTAATACAAGGTCTGTGCTTGATTCGTGCTTTTCCCTTCCCAGAATTTTACACGTAATTCGGTTTTTCTGAATGGTCGAAGCACTGCTGCCGCTACCGCCGCTGCTGCCACCCAGATGCAACATGACGAACTTCGTTTGCCTGGTTTGAGGATGAGGTATGGCAGTCAACCGCTTGGTTTGAATTAATTCTGAAATGGTTTGCGGTGTGGCACTCCGGGCAGATCTGCACGCCACAAGGAATTTGTGAAACCCTCTTTAGTTCGTTAACTGATCACCCATTGTATTTCCATCGTTACGAGAACTTGTTGTCTGCATGAGCATGAAAGTGTGTGGCTGCATAATGACGGTTCACCTGCTCACTTTGATATTGATGTCTATTAGCATTTGGGCAGCAGATTCCCTGTTCCTTGGCCAGTGCGATTGTTAGATCTCACTCCTCTGGGTTTTTTTTTTTTCCTATGGGGGCACGTGAAATCGATGATGCTTGGAATATGCATTTCCGACCATTGGTTCCTGTCTTATGTAGAATTTTGACCCAAAAAGTTTGAGATACCCTGCAATAATAATTTAGGCATCTGCTTGTTATTGATAAGTAAACAGGAAAATTCAAATTCTAATTTTCTTTTTTTGATATAGAAACAAAGGATCAATTTGCCCGAGATGATCCAGCATTTTTAGTTCTGCTCAGCTTTTGCTTATGTGGTAAATGTGCAAAATTGAAGAAAATAAATTTCAGAGTTAATAGTATCTTTCTCTTACTCTCGTCTTGTAAAGTTATTTGATTACATTAATTGTTTATATTGCTTTAAACAGCCTCATCAGTCCTGTTTTCTCTCTTCATGGGAATATCATTTGGAGGTTTCATACTTTTCCTCTTATGGGTTGTCTTCATAGACTGCATCAGCGTAGGATTAGTGATTGCTACATTATTTTGGTAAGTAATTTTTAAACCCATGCTATTCTCATGTCAATCCAAAATACAGGGCGATTCAAAATAAAATATCCATGTTCAAGACACTCTGGAGACCCATGGATGAACCACATTGACAGCATGAACTAGTGCGATTGAACACTCTAGCACGTTTTGAAAAGGTACGAGTAGTGCAACATGGCTTACGTAGAAACAATCGGAAAGATGCAGGGTTATTATGAAATCAAAAAGCATATTGCCTGTTTTAGTTACATAGTTCATCACCATGTGGCGCTGAAATTTTTGAAGAGCCGATAGCGGAAATGGATAACTCGTACGTGTTCATTGTGCTGGCCACTGCTACCTGCAGCTGCATTAAAGCATATTCTTGGTATGACCGAAACATGGTGTCAAATGGCATCTTTCAGCATAGCCCATGGGGCGATTTCTGTAAACTTTTGATTTTAAGTGCCCCCACAGGTTATCTCTCCAGAGTGTTTTGAATAGGGATACGTTATTTTGAATCACCTTGTACGGTAGCACTCAAAAGTAAACAACCAGTAGTGCTGTCATTCATAACGTAGACAAAATAATCTGAACTTAAAAATCGGAGGCAGTATACATTAACAGATACCAAAATAAAATCAAAATTGTTAAACTAGCGTTTTCTTGTCAGTGATTCGTGAAGAACAAGAGAACGATGGAAGCATGAATTGATGTGTAAACGACCACTTTTACTTTTTCATTATTACACAACTAATTCTAGTAAGGGCTGGTTCTACCAACCTCGAATAAATCCTCAGATAGAATAAGTATTGGAATAAAGTTCGGATAAGTCAAAATGGAGTTTTACCATCCTCAGATAGGATAAATCCTCAGATAAGCACCAGAATAAACAACAGATATCCGGATAAAGTTATACAGTCCTCAAGAGGTTGGATAGCCACTTATTCCTGGTTTAATGAGCCGTTTCTCTCAAATTTACGAGCGTAAATGGCGGTACTTCCGGTCCGCTTCGATTTGAAAATACCTTCAAAACCATATTTCATGTTATACACTGAACGACCAATTAATTAGAGACACCCCGCCAAAATAGCTTGTTGCGACGAGAACTGCCTGAATACTTGCTGGCATGGATTCAACAAGTTGTTGAAATCGTTGCAGAGGAATAGCAACCCAGGCTGACATCACTGCGTCCCGTAATTGGTGCCGGTCGGATGATAATGTGGGGAGGCGTCAGATGGTTCTCTCCACTTCATCCCATAAATGCTCAATCGGATTGAGATGGGGCGACTGAGCTGGCCACTGAAGCAGGTGGAAGTCCGCGTCATGTTCCTCGAACCAGTCCAAGACCATTCAAGCATGGTGACAGGGAGCATTGTCCTGCTGAAACTATCTGTTACCACCAGGGAACACAGTCATCATGAACGGGTGCACCGGATCGGCAACAATATTCAGGTAGTGTGTCGCATTCAGGGATGTGTCTACGGATATCAGAAGACACCCCAGACCAGTACTCCTCCACCCGCCTGTACGGTTGTCTGCTGACAGGATGGGTCCATGGCCTCGTAATGTCTGTGCCAGATGCGCAGTCTGCCGTCTGCATGATGAAGTAGGAACCACGATTTGTCGGACCAGGTGACCTTCTTCCACTCATCCAGTGTTCAGTGGCAATGCCTGTGTGCCCATAACAGTGTGGTTTCTTATTTTGCGGTGACAGCGACGGTACCCGTACTGGCTGCCTGTTGTTAAAACCAGCTCAGTGCAAGGTGCGCCAAATGTGATGGGATGCTCCCTCATTGAACTGCGCTGCAATTTGTTGGTCTGTTTCCATCCTGTTGCTGTGGATGATTCGTGCCAGTCGCCATTGCCCTCGTTCATCCACGGCCCTGTTTCTTCTAGAGTTGTGTTTTTTGGAGATTGTTTTTTGGCTTAACTGCCATTCACGGAATACCCTTGACACTGTAGCATGGGAAAATCCGAGGAGTTTTGTGAAATGCTCAACTGCACCTGTCGAGCTCCAACGATCATACCTCGTTCATAGTCGGTCAAATCCTTGGATTTATCCATATTCAGTCCACTTCTGCTGCTGACTGCAACTTGTGATCCAATGCATCCCTTTTATACAACACTTTGGCCTGTTCCATTGTTTGGGTCTCACTGGGAGGCCGATCCATTTTCCGTAAGAGGTGTCTCTAATAAATTTGTCGTTCAGTGCTTTGAAGAAAATAGTTCAATCCCCTTTCTGGACTTGAGGATCATACGGACGAACAACAAGCTAGAATTCGATATATATCGCAAACCGACACACACCAATGTATACATCCACAACGAATCTAACCACTTCTGGAGCCGTAAATTGGCTGCTTTCATATTCATGGTGGATAGAGCCTTGAACATTCTGTTGTCAAAAACCAGATTTTTCAATGAGATAAAACGCATATAGGACATAGCGAGAAGTAACAGCTATAGACCCGGACTAGTTCGAGATTTGGTACGTAGGAGAAAATTTGCCAAGCTGGTTAAAATTCCACTATCCTTAGCGATAGATGAAACTCGACGTGCAGGATACCTATCACTTACAACAAAGCGCTTTCCGCGAAGTTACGCCCCATCTTTAGAGAGGCAGGTTTGGAGGTAACGTACAAAAACCCCATGTCCTGAGGAACCTTTTGGGGAACCCCAAAGACAAGACTCCACCACTTTTACAGGCAGGGCTCTACGAGATTGTTTGTAGTAAATGTTCGACTGTGTACCGAGGAGCCACTTGTAGGAACGTTAAAACAAGGTTCAAAGAACATACAGACCACGCAAGGTTTGGCCGCCCAAATAGATCGGCGGTCACGAAACAATGCTGGAGACCAGACACGACGTACTGCTAAAAGATTGTCGATTGCTTAGACATGTAAGACACAGGAATTCGTTGGACGCCTTCGAAACTTTGGAAATCACAAGGAAGGACCAGAATACATTGTTGAATGGAGATGCAGGCCCGATCGGAGATTCTACTTTAATACAAATGCTTAAATTGTCATGATAATTTCCTTTTTCTTGTTTGTATTGTTTTTATTTTTATTTATTTTGTATTTTTGTTATTGTCAGTTGTTTTTCGTTAATTTTCACTAGCGCAGCACTTTGGGGTATTTCTCCTAGGTCTGCGCTTTTCTTCTGTTAAAGGAGGTTCCCTCTCACCATTGGCTATTGCTTACTGGTAGTTCCTAATTGGAGGAAAGGTAACCTCCTTCCTCTATAAATTGTTGTCATCTTACCAAATACTTACTTGGCATTGAATAATGAACTCAAGGAGTTCAAAATATGTATCTACGAAATAAATTCTAATTGTGGACAAGAGGTGTTCTCCCTGGTCATTAAAATAAGAATTTGTTTTTGTGTTGTTTTCAGGTTTATTACGAATAAGTATTTACGCAAACCGACTTGTGTCGATCAAGATGTGGAATGGGGCTATGCGTTTGATGTTCATTTAAATGCTTTCTTTCCTGTTCTGATAATTCTTCACGTGGTCCAACTCGCTTTGAGCCCAGGCAAGTGGAACTTTTGTTTGTGTGAATCAATGCAAACGATAGTGAATTCTTAATGAATCAGTGCGTTTCTCTAATATTTTCAGTGATTGACAGGAATATTTTCAGTGTCGCTCTGGCAAATTTTCTTTGGGTTGTAGCAATATCGTACTACATTTATATAACGTTTTTAGGTTATACAGGTAAAAGATGTTTTATTTTTAAAATACTGGGGATGGACAAAATAATATAAATAACTTGGATTTTAAAGGTTTTGTCGAATATCTAGAAAAATAATTGACATATTATCCTGAAACTTGAGGGGTTTAAAGAACATGTTACACCTCGTATACATTCACTCACCAAAAGCCTTGGCCTGATAACGTGTTGGCCTCCTCTGGCCTGGTTAACGGCGGCGACCCATCTTGGAAGACAGAGTCTACCAATCCCCAGAACACATCCACTGGCACTGCAAGCCATGCCGCCTCCACTGCACTCCCATAACGATGCTGCATTTACCGGTTGTGTTGGTGATGACCTGACAGATCGTTCGATGATGTCCCACAAATGTTCAATGGGATTGCAATCTGGGGAACGTGGAGGCCAAATCATTGTCGTGAAGTTGGTAGCATGTTCCTTCAGCCACAAGGGCCGTGTGTGAAGGCACATTATCTTGCTGGAAGATGCCGTCGTCCGCAGGGTAAAAACAGTTCGTGAAGTTGTGCAGGTCGACGTAGGAAGTAGGATGCAGAGTGGATGTCAGATGCACCAAATGCCACGAGAAAACACCGCAGACCAGTATGGAGCCTCCACCTGCCTGAGTGGTCCCCACCTGTCAACCTGAAACAGTGACTTGTCAGACCAGGCGACCCCTTATCATTTTGTTTATTTTTGAGAGCAAGTGAAATTCAATTCATTCTGTCAACAATATCTTTTTGAATTTTCATGATATTCGCTTGGGCTTTTTTTTAAGAGTAGCTCTATACATTTGGCCAATAAAGTATTCAAAAGACATTTTGTAAATGCTTATGCATATGCAGTTAAACATTATATAGTAAAAATGCGCATACAGGGTGATTCAGTCAATTTCTGACCATTTCAGTACTATGATTTATTGACCCATTAATGTTTACAAACTTAGCATTTCAGTATGATATTTTAGGCATTTTGGAGTTTTTATTCCCGTAGAAAAGTCTGGATGATATGCTCAATGTGGCCACCACGAACGTTTTGAACTGCTTGCAGCCGAAAGGTGAAATTGTTCATAACTCTATCCAGGATTTCTGCATCCACAAGGGTGCAGCAGTCGACGATGCTTTGTCGCAGCTGGTCTAGGGTTCTTGGTGCTGTAGTGAACACACTGTCTTTAAGGAACCCCCAGATAAAAATCACATGGGTTTAGGTCAGGACTCGTAGGGGGCCAAAGAAAGCCACCCCCGAATCGATCTGGAAACCTGTTTGAAATGACACGATTTCTGAATTTCTGATTGAGAAAGACTAGCATTTCATTAGTGGTGTGAGGCCTAGCCCCATCCTGTTGAAACCATTGATGTCGAAGCGGTATACGCCTCCTTCGCAGCTCGGGGATGAAGAAGGTTTCCAACGTGTTAAGGTAAGCCTGTGACGTTACGGTGCCCTCAAAAAAGAACGGACCAATGATGCCTCTTTTGGAAATCGCGCACCAAGCCATAACCTTTCGTGGATGAAGAGGTGACTTATGGATCTCATGAGGGTGCTGGGAACCCCAAAAACGAACGTTGTGTTTATTAATGTCACCTGACAGATGGAAGAAGGCCTCATCTGACACCCACAGGTTGTCCACAATGTCCTGATTGGCTTCCATTTCTGCTCCAAACTCCATCGCAAATTGTTGTCGCTTCTGTCTTCCAGTGTCTGTTAACTCCTGATAAACATGGATCTTATACAGGAACAGGTGTTAATCCTTTCTCAAAATTCAGCACGTCATGGTATACGACAGCCCTTCTTCAATGGATAGGCGGCGAACAGATTTTTTGGTAGGAGAATCGACCAACCTTGAGCGAACATTTTCGACAATTTCGGCCGTTTGAACACGAGCTTTGCTCCCGCCTTTTTTCTTGCCTTTAACACATCCAGTGGCACGAAATTGCTTAACAAAATCCATAATTGCTTGCCTGCCTGGTGCGGCTCGATACTTATACTCCTTCCGGAACTTTCTTTGCACGGTTACAGGTGATTTTGTCCGAAATACCATTCGACAACCTTGCATTTCTGCTCCGTTGATAAAGCGGGTGCCATTTTTCAACAATACGATTTTCTTGCAGCGCCGTTGCAACAATACAAACTCCAACTATTTAGAAATTCGATATGGCACTCATATTCTTTCAGTTGTTTATCCCTAATGCATGTCATTCGAGTGAAATGGTCAGAAATTGACTGAATCACCCTGTATTTCGTCAAATTGAGCAAATGGGTACCCTCACATTGTCGGAATCCAACAAGAATCAATGAGTGACAGCCTGCATGTCGTTGCTTTCTTGACATCAAATACTTACCAGTGACGAAAAGTGGGTCCTGTATGACACTCCTAAGCGTTCCAAACATTGGTTATCACCCTGGGACACCGTGCTTCACACCTCAAAGCCTACACCCACACAAGATCATGCTGTGTCTGGTGGACTAGATGCCAAATGGTTCACTATGAGCTGCTATCAACTGGCCAAATTATCACTGGGGACCTGTATTCCCAGCAGTTGGAACGTGTGCAACAGGCATTACAGCAGAAGGAGCCAGCATTGGTGAATCGCAAAAGGGTACTCTTCCTTCATGAGAATGCCCGGCCACATATGACGCAGGTGGCCAGGGAAACCATAGAGCAGCTTGGCTGGGAAACTTTGTGTCATCCACCTTACTCACCAGATCTTGCTCCAATGGTTTATCACCTTTTATATTCTCTGGAAAATCCTACAACACCAATGATACAGACCTGTGAAAGGCACTCTGGACTTCTTTGAGTCCAAGACTGGCAAGTTTTACAGCCAGGGGATTGATCAACTGGAGACACGTTGGCAGAAAGTGCTAGATGCCAATGGGGATCACTTTGGGGACTAGCGATACACTACTTTTTGTGTACATCATTTTGTTTTCCAGAATTTAAAAGGGCAAGAACTTTTGTGGTTAACTGGTATGTGGGATGTAACATGCTCTTTACACCTCTCAAGTTTCAAGATAATTCATTACGTATTTTTCTAGATATTCGACAAAACATCACCTAAAAATAAAGGTGTTCATATTATTTTGTTTAATCATATTTCTTTTTCTCCTCGATATAATAAAAAATTGGCTGATGAGAAAAGTCATTTGACGAAATTTAAAGAAAAAAAAAAAAGTTAACGTCGACGGATACGATGTTGTGATGTTTTTTGGCATAGTGTATGCAGAAATTTTTTTTTCTCTTTGTAGCCTTACCGATATTAAGGAATACCCAAATTCTTTTATATCCTATAGTTGGAGTCATCATATTTTACATTGTGACACTGATAATCCATTGCAACATGTTTAAGGTGCTTCTCATTTTCTATGAAACAAGGGTCGCCTGATAATTTGTAAATAGTGGAAAAGAATTTTTTTTTTTTAATTTTACACTATATGAAAGTAAAATAATGGCATTTCTATTACTATTATGATTATTATTGTATATACTGTTGATTTTTTTTGTCAAATTCCAATAAATATTGTTTTCAAAGAAACATTTATACTTTTTTATTGAATAAAAGTTTTTAGCTAGGAATGCTGCACAGATCCTAGGAATGCTGCACAGATCCCACCAAATTTGTTTTTTTTTTTCCAAATTTCTCTCCAAGTACTTCACTCTATCATATGGTCACGTACAAGATTTGAGCATGCCATGTAGCATTGCTTTTTGCGTGGCACAATTCTAAAGCTTGTGCACTGGCAGTTAAGTGTAGGGGAGAATGGGGAACAGTGAGACATTCCATGTAGTATCTACAAAATGCATCACTAGTACTTGGCGCCAACTATGCTAAAATGTAAAACCGTTCCTGTTTTCATCCATCTAGTTTCTGTTATCTAATATCTTTATAAACTTTTGGAAAACGCACATGCTGGTTTACGGTAGTAACTGTTTTTGGTTGTTATTTATTCCAAATTGTTGAAAAAGTTTACAATAATCATATAAACCATTGCTGTATGTGGAATGCTCATTCATTAAGCTTTCTAATGATGTGTAATGGATTTGAAAATAACTTGAAACTTAAGCCTAAAAGCTTTAAATAATAAATCATGCAGTGTGGGTAACAGTGAGACAAAATGATTTGGGAACAGTGAGACAGTGTATAAGAAAAAGAAAAGGAGCACATAATTTTGATGTTGATTTTTCTGTAGCCAATGTTCGCTAAAAAAATGTGATTGTTCACAATTTCAGATTCTTTTTACAGATTACTTTTAATGACACACAAGTTGTTTTCGTACTTTTTTTTTTTTTTTTTTTTTTTTTTTTTTTTTTTTTTTTTTTTTTTAGTTATGATTTTAATTTCAGTGATTCTTTAAATTTACAAAAATTTATTGTAATTTAAAATAAACAAATTATTTTTAAATAAATGTAGCCTATAGGCCTATGCGATTCATGTCTCATTGTTCCCCACCATTGGGGAAGAGCGAGACAAAGTGCATCAGATTTATATAAATTATTTTTAATAACACTTTTTGTCACAAAGACCACAGATAATGTTCTTAGTAGTAATTTGTAGGTAGAATCCGAATCTGCTTTTAGATTTTTTTCTATCAAGTCAAGTTTCCTAGTTATGCACATTGAGTCTTCTATGTTAAAGTAATAGGTGTGAAGAGAAGCGGCTATAATGTTAAAGTATCCATATTTTGGGGCCGCAAGGTAATTTACCAAGCCCCAAATTTAAGAAAATTTAAAAATGTTTCATTGCAAAACAAGAAAGCTGTGCGTGCTAGAGAAATTTAAAAATTATATTCGTAATCAGCAGAAAAAATACTACCAAAAATCACCCACTTTCATTTTGTGACAAGAAAAATCTTAAATTTTGTTGGCCAGAAGTAATCTCTGAAATTCAGTTATATAATAGGGTACTAAGTATAGCATCTTGTGGAAAAAATTCATTACATTTGAGCCAATATAACATGAAAAGTAAACTTTCGAAGGAAGGGCGTCTCACTGTTACCCGCTCTTCCCTACTCGTCCGAATCAAAAAATTGGAATATGGAAAAGTACTCAATGAGAAATCTTCTGTTTTCTGTCCTGGAGAAAAATGTATCAAGAAATAAATTCCAAAAAAAAAAAAAAAAAAATCAGGTGAATAGTAG
>JAHWFO010015240.1:0-13831 GCA_023313115.1 Rhysida immarginata
GCTGAGAGTTGAAGCGAATAGGGATGGGAAGTCGCATGCCAGTGAGGAAGCCCCTGGTGTCAGCAACAAACCGAAAAGTTCGCCTGCAGTGGTGTAAAGAACGGTGTGACTGGACAGTAGACGACTGGAAAAAGGTGATGTGGTCGGAGGAGTCATGTTACACATTGTTTTGCACCAATGGCCGACAGAGAATTTGGCGGCAGCCCCATGAAGCGATGGACCCCTCATGTGTTGTGAACACAGTTCAAGCGGCAGGAGGAGGCGTCATGATATGGGCCATGTTTTATTGGTATGGCAAGGGTCCCCTGATATTCCTTGACAGTCGGGTGAAAGCCAAAGACTACCTGAACATTGTTGCAGATCAAATCCATCCTGCAATGGTGCATTTGTACCCAAATGGTGACGGGTTCTTCATGGATGATTGGTTGGTTTGGTTTTGTTTGGTATTAACGTCCTTTTCAACAGCTATGGTCATTTCAGGATGGCGTTATAGGGGCCGCAAATTTTGCCTCACAAGGGTTCTTTAACGTGCAGCCGGCAAACGATTACACGGGACCAACGGCTTTACTTCCCTTCCGAAGGAAGTGCGTGATCTCAGGATTTCCCCCTGAAAAGTCCTCGTCGTCCTCGGCCGCAACCGTGGAACAACTGACCTCCCAGATGAACTAGGGAGCTACCAAACCTTTATCTCAAAGAGAGTTGGGCTCCGCAGCAGAAGGGTGGTTCGTGCACTAATGCTGTTCACCGGAAACAAAGACTGACATTTGCTCGCCAGTATCGCAACTGGACAGCAACCAACTGGCGAAAGACGTTTTTTCCGATGAATCATGGTTTATGTTCCATCGAACAGATGGGCGATGGCGTGTACGGCGTTCAGTGTCAGAAAACACCCTGCAACACGTGCCGCAAGGGTCCAGGCCGGAGGAGGCAGTGTTCTGGTCTGGGGAATGTTTTCATGGCATTCCCTGGGTGCACTCATCATTGTGGACGGCACCATGGACCAATGGAAGTACGCATCTGTTCTTTTGGACCATGTCCACTCCTACCTGCAAATTGTGTTTCCTCAGCACGATGGCATCTTCCAGCAGGACAATGCGCCGTGCCGTGCAGCGCACAGTGTCCGTGCATGGTTTGAAGTGCACGCGGATGTGTGTATGGTGCTCCCTTGTTTGGTTGGTTTTGGAAGCACCGTACACACATCCGATACTGATAACCCAGTTTATGTAATCTGTTTCTTAGTTTTTTGTCACTCACTTTCACACCTGACTTAGCCCATTCACTGTTCATGTCTTTGGAGGTCTGTTTTCTCATGTTCTTGCACAGCTTCCTCAATTCTCGATCTTGTCTCGGAGTTGTTGCCTTTGGTCTTCCACTTCCTTTTTGCCTTTTAACGGATCCTGTGGTCTTGAATTTCTTCTATAAGTTGGAAATTTCACCTTGTGTGCATCCAAAGCTTGGCTACATTTTGCTTGTCACCACGTTGCAAGTTTTCAGTTATTCTTGTTTTTATATCACCGGACAGCTGGTTTTTTGGAGCCATTATTAATGGGGGTCAACTTTAAAATGAATAAGAAAATGTGTTGATTGCTGTCATGGAATAGCTCATTTAACAGAAAAGGGAGATAGGTGTAGATTCAGGAATATAAAATGCAATTTACAAGTGAAATGGCACATATTAGTTTCTTGATTCTCAAGATTATGCGTATTAGTTTTTATTTTCCACAGAAGAGTTACTTCTGTAATTTTTAATGAAAATCCAACCATTTGGTTATGAAAATCAAACATAGCTCTTTACCAATAACTTATTTTCTAAATGATTTTACGAGTAATTCTTTTTTAATTATTTTGTTTAGATGCATCGCAATGAGCTGGAATGCATATTAGTTTTTTCTTTCCAGGGGTTATATAAAATATTGCACTTGTTATCACCACCGAAGTACTAGCAAAATTAATGCTTTTTTGTAACGAAATCACCCTAAGAGCGGTCCTTTGTAATCTGAGGCATGATATTTCTTCAATTCAAAGCATGATATTCTTTCCTACCGGTATTCCTGTTTCAAACAAGTTCACGCAGCACTCTTGGTAAATTGCATGGTAATTTTAGCCAAAGAAATAAATCGACAAATTTCGATTAATTGGGTACTTAACTTATCGATATTTTGTCACATTCACAACCAGGTTGTCCGGCCCTAGAGTCGGCTCTGCCTCCATGCTTTGTCAGGAGCAAATAAAGTGCAACGCCTGGCCCACTTTCTCTTCCTTGCTCCAACGTCAACCACGGAGAGCCACTGATGGACTGAATCATCACATGACATGAAAAGTGGGGCTTCTACAATAATATTCATCTATTTGACCAATGATTATCTTCAGAAGAACATCCTAGAAAGGCCAGCCCAGTGGCCGAAAACGCTGGAGCGTACAAAGCATCCGTTGGGTTGCAGGTATGGATGTTTGTGTTTGTTCTCGGAATATAAAAAGATAATAATCAAGTTGAATACTCTCGATTGAGTGAGGAAATATTAGAAATGACCTAGTTATTGGCGCGTCCATAAAATCTATCGAACTAACTAACCTCCAAGAAATATTCCAAACAGGACCTGTACGTGAAGAAAGTGTTGCTGACCGTTTTCTGGATAGCACTTGGAGTAATACACTTCGAAGTGCTACTGTTAGATCAATATCATTTTTATGTGTACTGTGATATGCTTCAATGGATTTTCAAAAACTCTTCAACAACAACCTTCATTAGTAAATCGCAAAGGCCATACTGCTACAGGTCTATGTAAGATAGCATACAGCCTTTAAGATAGCATACAGCCTGTAAGATAGCATACAGCATACATCTAAGTACAGTTTGGGTCGGAAACTGTGCTTCATCTCTCCGTACTCATATGACATCTCTCCCACATATTATTATCTGTTAGATCATTGGATAATCATGCGCAAACGACAGTTTAGAGTTCGTCATGCCCTTGAAATAGAGTGGGAGACTTTTTCACCTCCAAAATCAAAGTTTTTACCAAAGACATGGCATTTACATTTCCCAGCCGTTCTGGATATGTTATTAATTGTAAGGGTTTTTTTTAGGAATAAATTGAATTACTAAGAATAAAAACTGTGAATTTTTAATCTAATAATTATTTGTAATATCTTACAATATAACACAATATTACCAATTTAAAAGATAAATTTTTATATCAATAATGAAAATACGTATGTATAGTAATTATGAGATAAATCGTTTACTTATTCATTATTGATATTAAAAATTCATCATTTTAATTGTTAATATTTTGTTATATTATAGGATATTACAAACGGTTATTGTAATAAATTGAATGTTTTTTCAGTATACTGAAAATACACAAGCACTTTTTAATGATCTGATATAAATTCCATGATATCATAGTTTCCTGAAATCCTATGTAAATTCGAGATAAATGTATGATATAAGATAAGTATATGATTATGTTAGATATTTCTAAAACATGGCAGGTGACAAGTACTGAAGTACTGGATTTATTCTATTAAAAATCTTCTTTGTAGGATTAATTATTTGTTAGTCAAAAGTCATTCCACTTTTACAAAGTGTAGCCTCTATCCGAAACATCAACTTTTGTTCAAGGCCCTATCACCCTGTGTTCAATTTTAGTAAAAAAATAGTCAGAAATATAATTAATTTTATTTGTTTTATTGTACGAAATTTAATCGACGGATGGCAACTTTTTTATTTTTTTTTTAATTTTATATTTAAATTCGATTTCATTGCTAACTTCTCAAATTAATTGTTGTACAAAATCGAAATTCTTAATGCTCTTTTTATTGAATAATTAATTTTTATTAATCACAATGATTATCAATCTACCTGTAATTATTTAATTATTCAACCTGTATCACAGTTATTTTACTGCTTGTTTAAATTCTTTTTATAATTTAATTATGAGTTTTCCGAATATTTTGGTGCATAATGGTGATAGCATTATTCTCATATCATTTTTTTGTTTTTAACCTTTTGTATTCGTCAAACTAGCAATGGCTTCCTTTTTGTAGCGTTTCTACGATGGATCACATTTTGCTAAAGCTCTGGCATAGTATTAGAGTACTCTAATACTATGGCTCTGGCATAGCCTACGTTATTATCATAATAATAACGTAGGCTACGGCTCTGGATAGGGAGCTTTAAATTCTGCCACTCAAGGGCGCTGAAACTAAAAAATAGGTGACGATTTTAACGTATTGGGTTGCGACAATCGCGCCGTTTTTCAAGCGCAGTTCAAAATTTCTCCGCTGAAGGTCGCCAATACGTGCTCGATGATTAAAGCACTAGATAATACTAGATGAGCTTTACTCGATGATGGAACCAGAAATTACAGCCTTTATCACAGAATAACGATTACAATGGCTAACCTGTGGCCTTTATAAGCGAAACAGTATTTATACTGCGTGTAAAACTCTACAATATATAAGACTACACTAATACCAATCAGTAATTTTGGGTACCAGTGCCCATTGGATTATATGGAAATGAAAAGAGTCTCACTCTCCATTATGAGCTCTTGATATATTTTATGTCAATTGGGTAAGCCTTTTTGGAGATGTTAATTTTTTTCTAAAAATTAAAAAATGGCTGTAGCGTTCAAACCAGCGAACTGAATAATCTCGACATGTACGGACACCTCTCAGTAAGGCGAATTTTTTTTTATAATGACTTGTTTGGCTGTGATGAGCAGTTTTGGAGTTATTTACTATCCCCTCTCCCCGACAATGTTTTTTTTTTTCTAAAAACTATTTCAAACTTATGTATTGATGTATTTTAACTATGTATTGATGTATTTTAACTATGTATTGATGTATTTTAACTATGTATTGATGTATTTTTTATGGAAATGGCCTAAGCCTTTTTAGAGAAATTAATTTAAAAAAAATGAGGAAATTTTCAAAAGCATTAATTTCAGCGCCCCAAACATAATAAAAACGTCATGAACAGCTTCCTGTTATTGAAAAAAATTTTCTTTTTTGAATCCGTATCATCAACTCGTGGTAGGCCTATGCGAATGTTCCATTTCGCCATTCCAATTTATTTTGTTTTGTTTGGAATTGGCCACCATGTCAACTAAATAAATAAATAAATCTAATACATGGTGGCGTGTTGACACCATTATTGATACAAACATTTCCTTGCATTGTTGGTCATGAGGACAGAAGAAGATATCTATAAAGACTAGCAGAGGACCCGGCATTGCCCGGGATAATTACGCTTGTAGGTAAACAGAACAACCCCAAAAACCTAAATTAAACCTCCAAATTGGTTAAATAATAACTCAATCACTACAATGTAGAGCGAAGGGACTATCCATTCTAAGAAAAATCCGAAAGACAGGAAAACCTCTTTGCAGAAAAAATCCATTCTAAGTGATATACTGGGACTTGATTTAACGAAAAAAAATTTTTAAAGGCTCACAATGGCTGGACCTCTCCAAGGATGCCACTGCTAGTCTAAATAATTTCTTACTCACGTAATCTTACTTCAGATGTACACTAGATGTTGTTGCAATTTCCACTCTTCTCTCAATGTGTTGAAGCAAAACTTTACCATTCATCACTTTGTGGAGTCTAGCGATCGCCGATTCTTCTATTTACTTGCTTCCCATTTGCTCAATACAGCACGGAGCTAAAGGAGTACTTCCTCTGTCGTCTTTCCACTCTTTCTCAATAGTCTGCTAACTCTCCGTTATATCCAGTTACTGATCATTTTTAAAGATTTTCAAGAAATTGTTAAGTACTAAGAACTCTCTTTTCTAAGAAAAGCCTGCATACTAGGAATTCTATGCATTGTTACAAATTGAAACTTATCCATATTGCATCATCATTTTATATTCATTGTTATAATTCTTGGAAAGATTGCTTTAACATTGCCCATCATTTTTTGCTCATTGTTATTGGTGAATTGCGCGTTGATACCATTGTTGATGCGAACACGATGGGCCTATTGTTGCACAAACTTTTCCTTGCATTGTTTGTCAGGAGATATTTCTCACTAGCAGAGGACCTGGCGTTGCCCAGGATAATTACACAGTAGGTAAACAGAACAATCTCAAGAAGTTAAATAAACTGATGTGTTTTATGGAAATAAACTGTAATAGATTATGCACTGCTAAAACGTGCCAAACACACAAACACACACACACACACACAAAGAAACATATACACACTTTTCCCAATCGTCTGAACGCTTGTTAGGGAGCTGAAGGAAGAAACGTGTATCTCCTTAGCCTCATCGAGGGAGACTGCCCTATCTATATCGTCTATTATATCCATTTCCTCTTCATTGTTACTAATTCTTGGAAACGAATTTTCTATCATTGCATCATCATTTTATGTTCATTGTTATAATTCTTTGAAATGAACTTTCTATCATTGCATGATCATTTTGTGCTCATTGTTATTGGTGAATTGCATGTTGATACCATTATTGATACCTATTGTTGCACAAACTTTGCCTTGCATTGTTGGTCATGAGATTTTTCTCATTAATATGCCCTGCCATAACCATGAATATCGATTTTTTTCCAATAATTGTTATTTTTCCGAAATCTGAGGTAGACAGTGATGTGAAGTCCCAGTTTATAATGATGCTTATTTCAATGAGAATGGCAATATGAATATTAATTTGTTCCTATTTCTGCTTACTCCCAGCATTTAATTGTTTATTTGATCATTATTGAACTAAAGACGAGTTACAGAGGAGAATTTATCCCTCTTTTATTAAAATTCTAGAATTGGATAGATAATTTTGTTGTGAGTTAGAATCTCTTTTTTGTCTGAGGAAATGTCTCCCTCTCTTCTTGATTTTGTTTATTGCTTGCGTATGGAATGCTTTTAGCATCTATCCCGTTTTTCTGAATAACGATGATGGGACCTGTGGGATAAGCCATTAGGCATTGACCCTTCTATTTGAGGCAGCTAGAAGCCTTTTGTAAATTATGACTGGCGAAAGGATACAAGCCAGCTTGGAAAGGAGAACGAATCGCGGGGGTGAGATCATAGACGCCCTGGGAGGAAAGTTTACCCCAACGGCAATTAAGAGCAGCAGAAAGCTGACTAATGACCCTCTACCATGCAACACCCGCACATCTGGAGGTTGCAGGTGGGTGTTAGACGAATTGACGCCTATTCAAAACCCCAGAAACAAGCTTTTAGCTTTAGTTTTGACCTTTCCTTTGAACCCCAAAATTCCAGATCTCTGACGACATAATCAATTGCTGATTGGTCGTTTCCAACCCCTTCTCGAACGAGGGAACTTGTAATTTTGAGAGATTCAGTGTTCTCTGGAATCTTGCATCGTCCAGAACACGAGCGGCTTTTTCCAATTTCTGCCATCTCATGTGCAGGCGTACCGAAGCGTAAGTGATGGGGTTGGATCTTGTAATCCGACCGATAGCAACCCTTTTGCTGTCTATGTCCGGCTCACGGGCGTCCGTCTTGAAGGGAACATCAAAATTCTTTTAGTTAAAATCTTATTTCTTTATTCTAATCATGGTGCAAAAGTTTAACTTTAATTTTGCTCGATAAACGAGGCTTTTTAATGAAAGTTATCACAGTTGCGACCCAACTTAAATAATGACAGTTTTCCCGTAAAAGTCGGTTAGTATTGTCCCCAACAATGACGCGATAACGTTCGAAGATTCCCATTTGAGCCACAAACATCGGCAGAAGATCAACGAGCCCAAATCCCAAAGAAGCAAGACCATTTGATTCGTCAAGAGAGTATGTATGATCTATATTTTCTCTTTGGCCATGAAAAAGCGTTTCCTTTTTATAAAATCTTATTAGTTACATTTGGTTAATTATACTATGGTTCAGAATTCATCTTTACTGTAACCTAATCAAGTTAGCGAATTTAGTGTTCCGAACTCATATTTTAGTCTTCAATTATTTTCATTCTTTTTTTTATTATGAATAAATTTCATTGTTATTGTTAATCAAACAACTTGAGTCCCTCATTCTATTCTCGCCCTTCTTGGCACGGACTTGTGTGGAAGAATTATTATGAAAGATTCGGTATTGGGTGTAAATATTAATTGGTAATTAGTTAATTAACACTTTTTCCGATAGTAACCGGATGGCGCAGTCGTTTTATAATTATTTGGTTATGTTAATAAACATTAGGTAAACCGGACCCTTACATAAATTGACGCAGTGCAACAGGATATTTAAGTTATTAAATAGAGTGAATTAATGTTCTTTGTATTTTGAAAATTGCATAAATCAGAAAAATTTTAAATTTAAGACCTAGGAGGGTATATTAAGTGGCAAATTAATTTTGACATCTTAAAAGAGAAAGAAAGATGGCTCAAGCATCGTTTGGTTTGGCCAATGAAGTGGGTCATTATGATGGTTCTACGGATCCCACATTATTTTTTCAAAAACTTGATGAAATTGGCACAGTTTGTAATTGGGTACCAGAGCACAAATTAAATATAGCAAAAATCAAGTTAACAGGAAACGCTGAATTTTATTGTAGGCATGATCAGGCTATGGCAGGGATAAACAATTATGATGAATTAAAGAAAAAGATAATAGAGCGATTTGGCAAGGAGCCAAAGGGTAGAAGTGAAAGATTATTTTCTGAATGTCATCAGGAAAAAGGAGAAACTGTTAGAGACTAAGCTACGCATATTCAGGCACTGGGAAAGAAAACAATGATTGAAGTAGAGGGGGTAGGCCCAGATGTAGATGTTAAAAGAGCATTCGCGAAGGAGATATTAGAGGAAAAGATTAAAGATAAATTTTTAGAGGGCTTACGACCTAGTTTACAGAAAACAGTGCTGTTTAGAAAGCCGGATAATTTGGAAAAAGCTATTAATTATGCAGAAGAAGAGGAGGAAATTGAACTAAGATTCGCGACGGGAAAGTATGGGCTAAATTCAGTAGGGAAAAGTAATGCGGAATTAGAAGGACACAAAAAGGAATTGGATATTAACGCGTTAATCAGTAAACGAGTGGATGAAATGTTAAATTTAAAATTGGGAGAATTAAACAAAAGTTCGCGAGAGCAGCTGCCTGAAGGAATGGGAACGCGAGTAATAGCAGGAGAGCCACCTAGGCGCGATCATAGACAGCAGAACAATAGAATAAAGCATGGGAATTTAACAGTAATAGACGGAAGGAACAATGTACGCGGAACGCGAACAGATATTGTTTGTTTTAGCTGCCATAAACCCGGACACACAGCAAATATGTGTTATAATCAGAAACGTAAAACAATGAAGTGTTATTATTGCCATCGCGAAGGTCACACAACGTTTTTGTCGAACAAGGCTAAGAGCTCAGGAGGAGCAAGCTAAAACACCGGTGAATCAACAATCTGGATCAAATCAGGGTAGAGGAAATGCTACTCAGCCAAAAAACGTTCAAAACTCCTCCCCCCACGGACAGGAGAGGGGAGGACAGTAAAGAGCCAAGCTGCTCAATTACTCGTGAGTAATAACTCGGGACCTAAGGAATTAATTATTACGGGGAAAGCAGGGCCATACACTATTAAATTTCTTCTTGATAGCGGATCTAAGGTAACTCTACTTGATGCTAATACTTTGAGCATATTAAAGGCTAATGGGTACAAAGTAAAAACTGTTAATAGACCAGAAATAAAATTAGTGGGAGTAACGGGACATAATTTTGTATCTGAAGGTTCATGTTCACTTGATTTCAGCTTTAGGGAACAAAATTAAAGAGCAAATTGATGCTATTCCTGTGAGCTGCAAGAGAAATGTTTCTATTCCTCCCTATTCAGAGGTAGTTTTCGAAGCTAAAATTAAGGGTAAATCATTTAAAAAGCGAATTGGTGTATTAGAACCTAAAGAAATTGGTATAGGTCTTATTGGTGCTAAGGTATTGGCAAAAATTTCTAAATTTAACACGATCCCTGTTCGTTTGATGAATTATTCTGGTGAAACTTTAACAGTACAAAGGGGAAAAATTTTAGGAGAATTTTATGTAGCTGAGGAAGTTGAATTTAATAACACTATTGAGATTGGCGAGGAGGATAAAATTGATAGAAACGAATTTTTGAGCATGTTTAAATTAGATCATTTGGACTCTGAAAAAAGGAAAGCTTTAGAAGATGTTATATTTGCATATTCGGATGTATTCTCAAAATTTGATTTTGATTTAGGAAAATGTAAGTTAGCATATCATACTATTGATACGGGAGATTCCCCACCAATTGCACAACAACCTTACCGTATTCCTTACTCACAAAGGGATGCCATGAATAATACAATACAATACAATACAATTTTATTAGTCGAAAACACTATACAGTGCATATGTCAAGGTACATGGTAAGAATAACAGGAATGTACAGGAATACAGTAAAAAATAAACTTAAGAGTTATTTAATTTAGAATTTAATAAGATTTTCTGAAAGGTTCAGATACTCCTGAATATCATAAAATGGATGAGATAAAAGCCAGTCATATACAACCAGTTTGAATTTGTTTAGATTAACGTCATGACTGGTAGTTGGCAATTTATTGAATATCCTGATACTCATCGAAGAGTACCAGTTCTGAGACTTATTTAGTCTGCAGTAAGGCTGATCTAGGTATTGGCAATTTCTGGTTACATAAGAATGAATTTTATTTCTTGGAGAATAATCATTTAGATTTTGTTTAACCCTGACCAAGCAAGTATAGATATTATAGCGTCCGCTATCTCTTACCAGACTGTTTTAAAAATAAAAAAAAAAAAATTTTGTTTGATCCACTGAACTTTAAATAAAATATACTAAACTTATTTGTATGAAACAACGTTTTTTTATTACGACACAAGAATGAGGATATGAATCATGCTTAGTATTGTTGCGATGAGATTTAAGAGGAAGAAAACTAAAACTCACAGTTGCGTGTTACTTTTGACGTTGTTACAATGAGAAGGTGACGAATTACAAAAAAAAAATGACGAAACATAAGAAAAAAAAAGAACAGATAGAAAAACACACGCTGACTGGGAAGACAGGAATTAAGATGGGTAGAATTTTCCCCTTTACGGGAATCCGTTATCGATACTTTGTTTTTATTTGCTGATTGAACTTTGAATTTTGATATAACAATTTTGTTTAAATTTGATTTCGAGTTTCCTTGAGGACAAGCGATCGGATTAGAAGACGCCTGATTTCTCACCGAGAAAATTCGGACAATCGTTCTACCTACAAACCCGATTAGAAGATATCATGTCGATGGAAGTTCTTCTTTGTTCGACGGAAAACGAGGTAAAAAATATTTATTTATTCCTTGGTGGGCCCCGCTGCGAACGTAAAGAACCATTACAACCTATTTTGAAGAAATTGATAAGAATCCGACCTAAATAAAAGTAAAAGAAAAATAACAAAAAAGATAACTCACCTGGAGTGTGTTGCCATTGACCACCAGTTTCAAGGATGGAAGAGAGCGTATTAAAAGCCCCGTTAGGAACCTTCGCGATACCTTACCCTACTAATTTACCCCCTTTGTCCCATCGTTACCTGTATGAATGATTGACGCGAAAATGCGCCCCCCCCCCCTCCGCGTAGTTCCTTAATGCTTGTCATTGGGAATCTCTATGGTGACTGATTGACTTAACTTGACAAAAATATGAACGTTACCGATCAATTTGATATTACAGTGTACTGTTTATAGAAGGATTATTTCCCAGCGACGTTGTTTTCATTAACTCACTCACCAGTAAGACTATAGTGCAGAACGAAATATAGAACTTCGCCAAACGTATAAAGACATAACAGTTGATAGACATTAAACGATTAGAATTAATGACGAGACAAACACCGATATTTGACTGAAATCTTTATTCAATATAACTTATGAAAATTTAATCACTCCTACTGTTTTACAACAATCTTTTTTTTTCTTTTGTATTCACCTCGTTGGAATTAATTTTTAAAGATTAAATGACCCCATCTAATCTTAGGGGGATGAATCCATGACTGTGTTTTGTTGTTTATTGAGATTATTTAGACTAATTTTAGGAGATATTTTGACCAATGATCCATCTTCAAATGATGATATATGATTTGTAGTGTTAGGTGAATTAGATCATCGAGCGGACCGCTACAATATATAAGTTTATTACAGTAAGTATACCTTCTTTAACAAAAAGAGGTTTACAGTGAGCTAAGGAGTGGGAGCCAGATATAATTCTTACTGCCTTTTTTTGTAACAATAATATGTTTTTAACATCCTGTCCATTACCCCATAGGGTAATACCATATAGGATTATACTATTAAAGAAAGCAAAATACGCATTTTTTAAAAACAACTTTGGAATTAGGTTTTTTAAATGTCGCAATAGAAAGATTACTCTCGATAACCTCCTACATATATTTTTAATATGTGGGGCCCATGTCAATTTCACGTCCAAAATAATGCCTAGCAATTTAACACTGTCCTGTAGACTCTGTTCTTTAAGCCTGGTATCCATACCCGGACAATTACCAAGAGTGAACAAAATCATCTGCAGTTTACTGGTGTTTTGCAAAAGACCATTTACTGAGAACCATTTGTTACCTTCGTCCAGAATTTCACTCATTAAGTTGAGTAATATATCAGTATTTTTATTCGTGAAAAAAAAAGTGGAATCATCAGCAAAAATTACTGATCTACAACCAATATTACTAGGAAGATCATTAATTAGGACTAAAAACAAGACAGGGCCCAAAACTGAACCTTGTGGTACTCCATTCTGGACAATTGCTATGTCAGAGAGTTTTTGATTAACATAGACCCTCTGAGTACGATTTTCCAAATAAGTTCGAAAGAAACTCAATTCTACTCCGCTTATGCCATAATATTGAAGTTTATTAAGCAGTATGTCGTGCGGAACACAGTCGAAGGCCTTAGTAAGGTCGCATAGCAATGCCAAAGTGCCAGCACACCCCTCAAATCCCTTTATCGCTTCTGAAACCAGAAGTTCTACTGCATCCACAGTTGACATACCCTTTCGAAATCCAAACTGAGAATTTGAAAAAAATGAGTTACTTTCAAAATATTCGGTGATTTGGCGTTTCGCTATCTTTTCTATAATTTTTGAGAATGTTGGTACTATAGAGATTGGTCTATAACTACATGGAGAAGTAGGATCTCCTTTTTTATAAATAGGCACCACTTTTGAGAGCTTGAGTGTCTCAGGAAACTGACCGATTAAAAAGCACTGATTTATACTCGCTGTAAGAGGCTCTAGAATGACAGGCAAGACCATTTTTACTAAATCACTACTAATATCGTAAATGTCTTTACTCTCATTACTTTTTATTTCCAGTACTGATTTATATACATCCTCTGGCGATACATGGCCCCACTTAAAACTCACATGTGGCACTAAATGATTTTGTAGTAATAAATTTGACATAGTCATCATAGCTGGGACACTTTTCGAGACTTCCATTACAGTTGAAATAAATGTATTATTAAAATCATCTGGTGTAATAATATGTTGAGTCTTTTTGCTGCTGGAAATGCCTCTGGCTGTGTTTATAAGTTCCCAAGCTGCCTTGCAACTATTAGTGGCTGATGCAATATATTCCACATTGTAATTAAATTTGGCTTGCCTAATAGCTTGTTTATAAACTTTACGCGCCTCCAGATAGTTTGTCTTCGTTTTTTCAACGGAGGTATTATATCGTAAGGCCCACTGATAAAAAAGATAAAGACGTGTAACATTTTCTTTCAGTAAGCGAAGCTCATCAGAAAACCAGGCATTTTTATTATCAACACGAGTGTTTCCATTACGGGGCATAATCCTAATAACTTTCTTCGGAAAACACGATGCCATGCCC
>JAHWFO010015242.1:6328-21728 GCA_023313115.1 Rhysida immarginata
ATTATTATTATTATTATTATTATTATTATTATTATTATTATTATTATATATCTAAGGCCATTACAAACTTGTTTCCTACGTGTGTTCTGCGCCATGGAAAATCTAATAAGAGAAAGCGTCTTCTTTAAAAATTAATTTTATAGAAATAGCCATTTAAAGCGGTAATTTGCTTTCTACCTTCCTGTATGGCCTGTTTAACCGCATCCTGTGAAATTATAGGATCAAAAGGCCGTCGTGGCAAATGTCGTCGAAGGGCTTTATCCATAAATTCTAAGTTACCGTGCCATAGATTTTAAGTTGCTATACACAGAATCCTTTGCGTTAATTTTCTCATGGAATAATAATAGACGGGAATCCTTTTTGCTATAACGAATCTTGTTTAATCATTGCGTAGGAGGAAAATATGTTTAAAGAGGCAATTTAATCTTAAACTTTGTCTTTAAAAAATTAAATGAGAATAATGCACTATTTAACAAGTAAATAAAATGTGATTCGAAAAGAATGGTAAAAACGGTAACAGGCCAGTAAAAAAAAAAAAAAAAAATGCATGTATGAAAGATTAGGTAAACGCCGCTGGTGGCGCCAATGAAGCCGTGTGAGGAAGATGGTTTCATCGAAGCGGGAGCGATTTTATGTGTATGCCGGAAACGTGCAGATATAGGCTGTTGTGATAATGCAGCGACACCTTGGTGCTAAATTCAGTAAGTGTCTACTACATAGAGATTGCACCGTCAATTGGATGAAGCACTTTGCAACTAGTGGCTTTTTATGCCCCGACGTCCGAAAAGACATTTGACAGCAATCGCACTGTGTACAAATGAAGTCCAGGAATTGATTCTGCATTTGACTAGGCGGATTAGTACATACAAATATAAAGGTGAAGAATCCGCGATATAGCGTATTACAAGGGGTCGGTCAAAAAAATACGTCACGCTGTTTTTGGCGTTTTCAACCCCCCCCCCCCCTCCCGTCCCCCCATGTCACATTGTGTCACATTTTCCATAACCCCTCCTCTTTTAAGACGTCACACCATTATGTTAACAATTTGGTTAACACCCCTTCCTACAAACAAAAAAAAAATTGGTTACTTCCCAACACAATAAACCTGTTTGAAGTATGATTTTAATGTTGTTTATGTGTAAATCAGATAAAATTTGAAAAGTCTCATGGACTTATATAATGAAATTTTAGGTTTTTGCTTAGGTGATAACAATAATGAAAGGAGCTTCTTTAATCGTGAAGCAGAAGTATAATTATTAAGTAGCGGAAGAATGGAGCTACTTATTGTTTTCACAATGTCCGTCTGTCTGTCCGTCCGTCCCCTTCATAATTTCCGCATTTTTTTAGGTAGAAGGTTGAAATTTGGAATGTAGCTTACTATGGGCATGACCATCTGCACTATTTAGTTTGGTTCTGATTGGTACACTGGGGTCGGAATTACGGGGGTGGGATTCAGAGAGGGCAACATATCTATGTGCTATTTATGTACGTTAAAATAAAAGAGTAAAAATACATGAACTCAGCGCTTCCGCTACTTTCCTATACCTTCCTCGGGAGGATTAATTTCTTGTTAATGTATCATGGGCAATTGAGCCTCGACAAGGCGATCATCGCATACACGTGCTCACGTCAACAGTGCATAAGTAACAATTTATTCATTGTTGACTCCTCACTACGAATCGAATGTTACATGATATGCCGTTATCTTGGTATTCTTTAATGTCTCTGATAGGTCTCTGCAATCGACTTGAAGGAGTCCACAAAAAAAGTTGGAAAGTTCATACAGCCGAAATAAGACTTTGATGATGATATTGTAGAAAATAGAATTTGTAAAAGTTAATCCGCTTTTAAGTTACATTAGGATTGGCAGTTGCAAACAATTTTAAAACAGTCATTGTTTTGATTGTTATGTATAATAATTAAAATAAACATTATTGTAAAATTCAGAATGGTTCGAATTCTTATTGTTGTAAATATTTTATTGAGATAATAAAATCTTGTAAACATTCCAAGAAGGAGCTTCAGAAATACATTTATACATTTCCGAACGTATGATATATCACATCCCGTATGTTGCCATGTTCTAAGGACCAAATGACTGCCACCCCTGCAAATCCGACCCCACTGGAACAATTGGGCCTAAACTTCATATTAATGTAGAACTTGCCTACAGGAACCTGGATACTGAATTTCACGCCTTTACGTACGTAAATAGCACATAGATATGTTGCCCTCTCTGAATCCCACCCCCGTAATTCCGACCCCAGTGTACCAATCAGAACCAAACTAAATAGTGCAGATGGTCATGCCCATAGTAAGCTATATTCCAAATTTCAAACTTGTACCTCAAAAAATGTAGAAATTATGAAGGGGACGGACTGACACAATAAAACAATAAGTAGCTCCATTCTTCTACCCCGTCCGCACTACAATTTTAAGCTAGCTTAAGGTGTTTAAGCTAGCCTAAACAATAGTGCAAACAAACCTGGCCTATCATAAGCTTAGCGCGTTGAGGTTGTTCGACGTTGTATCTTGGTTACCCGCCATTCCTTTCATAGTAAGTTTAATGAACATGGCGGCATCACTCGCTTCAACATCTGTTATGGATAATTCAATTAAAAGAAAAGAAGACTGAAGCATGGACGAAATTCGAATGCTGATTACAATTTGGGAGGAAATCATTGACGACATTACGCACGGAAAGAAATGAAAAATACTGCATTTAATACGAATGTACAGTCGGCCGAGGCAGTTCATTCAAGGAATGGGGGTGATAGCTTTCCTAACTTAGCTTTGCTTGAGCATAGCCAACAATGGTGATAGCTTTTCTCATGAGATAGCTGAAGCAATTTTTATTAATAAATTAGCTGATATATCCGGCGTTCCTCGGGCTGTCTTTTGATGAAATTTTGCAATTTCTGAATGTGAATAAACGCATGAAAAATGCTTGCGAACTAAAGCCACAGCCAGGGGTAAAGAAATATCAGATCAGATTATGGTTTAATTTTCTTTCTTCTTCCTTCTTCTTTCGAAACTACATACATAATTCTTCTCTGTTTTTCTCCGGCACTGCGTCAAATTCACCCAACTAAACACAACATTCCAACAAGAGCGAAGGCGAGCAGAACTGCTGAAGGGCCGTAGTTGGAAAGGACAACCATTGGGAGCATTTTAAAAGAAGTCTTTTTCGTTTCTTGAAATTGAATTTTTACTATATTAATTCTAAGCTTTTTCACGTATTCTTATTTTCTGAATATTCACATTCAGATATTGTAAAATTTTATCAAAAAAACAGCCCGCGCTACGCTGGGTATATCAGCTAGTAACTAAATCAACCATTAAGGAATGACATAACAAAGTACCGAAAGGTTAAACTAATTGCTGTCACAAAATTTTTGAAACATTTTAAAAATTTCTGAAAAATTTAGAGGGTGTCATAAGGGGTGGGCGGCAAGATCTCCCGATATGAACTCTATTAAGCATGTAGGGGAGAAAACGTACATAATAACTTTTTATTCGTTCTCTTTTTATCATTTCGAGTTGTTTGATATACCACTTGCTATATCTTATCATTGATAATTTTTGAGGGTATCATAAGGGTACCATCAGAGCACGTGCCTTGAATCCATGTCGACCGTTATTAAAATGGTTCATTCGCGGAACCATCTTTATCAGTTGGCGAAAACAGTAATTAATACCGTTTACATCTCGTCGTTACGATTTCTTTACTATTATTTTAGATTGAAAATTGCTAGGTGGGGTCATGAAGGTACCATTTGTGCAGGTGCAATGAACCGATTTAGATCATATTTGTGACTGGTTGGTGTCATGAACTATATTACTCGACTGACGAAAACATATTTTGAAAAAATTCCATAGCCTTGGAGGAGTTAGAGTTACGGTCAGACAGAGAGACAGACAGACAAAAAGGATCGTAAAAAAAGATTCTTTATGTCATTAATAAACCATTAAGGAATGAGATTACTTAACTAAGTCATTCGCGGAACCATAATTTTCAACTGCCCTAAGTGAATGGGCGAGAGGTTGTTTTAAACACTCCGAGGTTTAAGCTGTGCTGGCTTTTTGCAGGTCTTTAACGATTTTAAAAGTGTTTATAAGTGAGGTTTAATGAGAATTGCCCCTCTGGGAGGTTGCATGTTCACAACCTTTATTATGTTGTGTAAGGCTGGTTGTGCTGAGCGCCCAGAACTGGAGCTGCTTTGTGCTAAAGGGGTAAGCGTTGTCAGAGTTTAGTGCGGGTCTATGGTTATTGAGCGCTCGTACGGCCCACCGTTGTTGCATTTGTGGCCGATGTCCAACGGTTGGGATCAAGGAGATTGCAGTGACCCTCCTCGTTGTTGCCTGAATAAAAGGGTTACACGACGCTCTCAGGGCGTCTATTAATTCCCCTCGTGTAACACGTTAGCATCCAATCTTTGTAGTGACGTTTGTGCAGCTCCATTTGGGCTCGCTAGATAGCGAGCATGTGTGGATTGCCCAGCTATTCTTAAGTTTTGTGGCCAAATAGCTTGATGTTTCGGCGAAATGCCACTCGTTGGTTGTTTGCTTTTATGTAAGCCACTTAGTTGCAGCCGTATCTTGTAAAGCCTATGCACAATTATCAGTAGAGCCCTGCGCGCGCGATATGTATTTTGCTTTAAATTACTTGAATAAATTCAGTTGTCTAAATACACACTTCCAACTAGCAGTTTTCCTTAATACTTACCCAAGTTCTGCAACCCTATCTCTCCTCTCCGCATGACGTGATTGAATCCGCTCGACACCCAGTCAGCCCACCCCGCGAGGACAGTAGTGTACAATATAACGGACAATATGGTTCGGGACTTTAGAATCACCCTATATCTTGTTCTCCGTCGGGAATAAACTTTTTAATGGGTTATTCAAGAATGGACGTAATAAAATGTGGTTCGAAAATCAGAATATGGATAAGTTTCGCCTGAGGTTTGTGAAAATTATTACCGAAACGATGGAATAAATAGAAAATGCAAAATTTGTTACAAAACATTGGTCTAAATTTTATTACAAAAATATTAGAACAAAGAATTTGCGAAAGGGAACGTAAAGACATTCTGTAAATCTAACCAATATGAATCTTTTATTTACTAGTATAAAGATAAATAACTTGTACCAGAATATGCTTAGAATAAGCCAGAGCTAGAGAGTTTATGGATTTAATTATAATCCAAATACTCGCGACCGTCGAAAGCACACACTTTTTATCCGTAACTAATTTGCATAAAGTTGAATCATATCTTCCTGGTTCATTATTTTGCATACCAACTATTTGAAATTTTTATTCGTGCTCTACAAGATATATTTTATCAGCTGATTATACTGTAGTTAAAAATTTATTTGCATCCTGACTTTTGGACCATATCACTCACTGTACATCGGTTTTACTAACGGATAAAGACTTTTTCATAGAGTAGGTCCGCCATAATCAGAAGGAACAAAAATTTCCAACAGCATGCAAATGAAGATATATGATTTAAGAAGAGTTCGGGGAGTTCTTGTAAGTTTTAATTTTTTATTTGTAAAAACTTGTAGAACGAAAGTAACTGGAGGGGAAATGACAAACACACTTTAAAACGTTTTCCTCGACAATGTTTTTGACAAGGCTTAATTGAGATGTTTTTTGTTTTTGAATGCTCGTGACTCACGGCTGATGCTGAACCTCAAATTTTTTAATTATAACTAATTACGTGATCATTCTATCGAAAAACCGACAGTAAACCATATGCTTTAATTCTCTGTAACTCTACAGCAAATGGTCATTTTTGTTTGAAGTGATGAAACAATGTCTTTTACATTTTCGAAAAAGAGAATCTATCTATATATAACGGTCGTACAAATGAAAACTAAAATTATTTATTTTATCCAAAGTGTATACAAGTTATTTAAAAATACTCTCCAAAATGCGATAAGGCATTTATCCCACTGTGTAACAAGGCGTGTAATTCCTTTATGGAAAAAGTCTTTCGGTTGCGTGTGAAACCATTCCAAAACCTCTTCCTTCACTTTATCACCTCTTCAGTTTCTTGAGATCCCCAATCACGTGAAAATGACATGGGGATAAGTCAGGGCTGGAAGGTGGATGCTGCATTGCTTTTTGATGAAGTCTACCCTTGCTTTCGAGGTGTGAGGACGTGCATTGTCGTGGAGAAGAAGCACTCCTTCTGTAAGAAGTCCAGGATTCTTGCATTTGATGGCCGCGCACAGAACTTTCAATGTTTCCCTATATCGTGTTGCGTTAACTGTTGTGTCTTTTTCAAGAAAGTCCAGTAAAATCGGGCCTTTGCGATCAAAAAACACGGTCAACATCACCTTCCCCGTGCTGTTTGCGATTGCTTTTGAATGCCTTTGTTTCGTTGACTCCATTTTGTTGTTTGGACGAAGCGTTCACTCGCAGAGCTTCGAAGCGCGAGCTATCGTTCTTTCTTACGTGATGCAACACTTGTAACCTACTGGTCACGTTGTGCTTGGGGTTTCGCAATTGTTGAAAACAAAAACTTACGATCCTACACGTCGTCTTTTTTTTCCCACACAATTTTTCGTTTTCATTTGTACGACCCTTATATATAGAAGGATGTTTGTGTGTTTGTTTTTTATACAAATCTACAGTTTTATTCCGATCTTGATGAAATTTTGCATACTTGACCTTCAAAGCATGAGGAAAGGTCACTGTCTACCTCAGATTCGAAAAAATAATAATTATTGATAAAAAATCGATATTTATGGTTATGGCAAGGTATATTAATGAGTAATATCTCATGACCAACAATGCAAGGCAGAGTTTGTGCAACAATAGTTATCAACAATGGTATCAACACGCAATTCACCAACACTATGCAGGAGTCAACAATATACACTGAGTGGCCAAATTATTATGACCACCCCTTTAATACTGTGTTGGGCCACCTTTCGCTCTTATTACTGCTTGCATTTCTTCGGGGCATGGATTCTATAAGATGTTGGTAGGTTGTAGGAGCTATTTGAGACCAACTATGAAGAACTGCACCTTCCAATTCCTGCAGATTTGATGGTGCTGGATCCCGCTGCCTGGTGGCCCATTCGATCTCATCCCACAAATTATCAATGGGATTGAGATCTGGCGATTGTGCAGGCCAACAAAGCAAGGTAAACTCTCCGGCATGTTCTTCGAACCATCTGTAGACGATGCCAGCCTTATGACAAGGAGCACTGTCCTGCTGGAAGTATCCATCCCCGTCAGAGTACACCATTAACATAACGGGATGTACTTGATCTACGACAATAATTAAATAATCTTGGGCACGCACACGTCCATGCAGAGGAATCAAAGGACCCAAACTTTGCCAAGAAAATATCCCCCAAACCATAATACTGCCGCCACCAGCTTGAAGTGTTGTGGCGATGCAGGTGGGGTCCATGCTTTCGTGTTGTTTTCTCCATATTCTAACCCTGCCATCTGCATGATGCATTTGAAATCGTGACTCATCGGACCACATGACCCTTTTCCAGTCATCTACTGTCCAATCCTTGCGCTCCTTGGCGAACTGGAGACGTCTGTTCTTGTTCAAGGCTGACAGTAGAGGCTTTCGAACTGGTCGTCGGCTTCCATAGCCTAAACGGTATAATGAGCGGCAAACAGTTCGTTCAGAGGCGGTCACAGTTTGTCCTTGATTAAGATTTGCCGCTATTTGACGTACTGTTGCTCTTCTATCGCCCTGGACACCTCTGACCAATCTCCTTTCAGCTCGAGCATTGAGGAGCCTGTGACGACCACACGCTTGACATTGAGAGCCGGTTTTTTGCTTGGTAGTCCACTCTCTGAAAACATTAATAACTGCTGCTGTTGAACACTTCACAAGTTCAGCTGTTTTGCTGATACTGGTTCTGACACTGCGCGCGCCGACGATCATCCCGCTTTCAAACTCAGTTAAATCACGTTTTTTGCCCACATCGTCGCAAAAAACACAGTGCAAGTGATGGTTCACCTCACCTGCATTCCCTTTTTATAGCTATCGGCAGCGCTGTGATGCAATAGCTCATTTGCCTAAAACTGTCAGGTGGTCGTAATAATTTGGCCACTCAGTGTATATCTTATGACCAACAATGCAAGGCAAAATTTGTACAATATAGATAAGGTTCAATTTGTAGCAATGCATAAAATTACTGTTATTCAGGCTTTTCTTAGAATTGAGAATTTTTAGTACTTAACAATTTCTTGAAAATCTTTAAAAATGATTATGAACTGGAGATAATGGAGAGGTAGCAGACTATTGAGAAAGAGTGGAAAGACGACAGAGGAAGCACTCCTTTAGCTCTGTGCTGTATTGAGCAAATGGTAGAAGAATCGGCGACCGCTAGACTACACAAAGTGATGAATGGCCAAGTTTTGCTTCAATACAACGAGAGAAGAGTGGGAACTGCAACAACATCAAGTGTACATCTAAAGTTAGATTACGTGAGTAAGAAATTATTTAGATTAGCAGTGGCATACTTGGAGAGGTCCATCCATTGTGAGCTTTTAAAAAAAAAAATTCGAATTTTCATTAAGAATTTTTACTGTATTAGTTATAAGCGTTTTCATGTGTTTATTTTAAAGATATCTCAAAATTTAATCAAAAAAACAAAGAGCCACGCCGGGGTTTTCACCTAGCGTAATTGGTAGCACAGCAGATCCAAACATTTCATAAAAATATATTTTGACTACATTCTGTGTGAATGTGAGTATTTTGGAAACTGAGATGACGATAATGCGATGATTGAACGATTGTTTCCAAGAATTATTAATACCGAGCATAAAATGACGATGCAGTGACAGGACGTAAATAAGGCAGCGTCTATTGAGGAGGAAAAGGAGTCACACATGTCTCCCTTGAGCTCTCTATCAAACATCCAGACGACTGGCAAAAATTTATGTGCCTGGAAAGGAAAAAGAAAGAGCGAGTATTGGTTAAAGAAACTCTGCAGCTAAAGCAAAAAATTCTATACGGGCATTGGAAACATCTGAACAACGGGAGTTTCAAATAGAACAAGAGGGTGTAAGAGCTTCTACGTCAAGGGCAAGAAAAACTTGGGTCTAAAGTATCCAGTGATGTTCCCCGGTGGTGAAGATGGATATCATTTTAATCTGAGGCAAGTCAACAAGAGGTATATAATGTCCCGGTATATCACCTAGAATTCCAGTCTTTCGGATTTTTCTTAGAATGGATAGCCCCTTCGCTCTGTGTTATATTGATTGGGTTATTAATTAACTAATTTGGAGTTATAATTTAAATTCTTGAGATTATTCTGCTTACCTACATGTATAATTATCCCGGGCAACTCCGGGTCCTCTGCTAGTATGGAAATAATTTTTAATAAACTTTCAAATTTTCAAAATTCTATAATTACCTTTTATGTAAATATGACTAAACAAACAATTCAAAATCGATTCAAGATGCCAGAAGGCCTAAGATACTGAAAATGTATGCAAAGGTAGATTTAAAGATATGAAACTTATTATAATGTGATATTAAATATCGATAATAGCTAAAAAATTAAAGAAATCGAAAGAAAAAAATTACTTCATTCGCGCCTAAATTTGAACCGGCGACCTCAGATTTATCGCGGATTAACATATAACATATAAACATACAGTGTGGTTCTGAATGTTCTATGCAAACTTTCAAGATATGTTCCATGGACAAAAACAAGCAGAAAATATCATATGAACATAGGGAACATATGAAAATGTTTCTTTCTGGAGTTATAACGTCTTGAAAGTATCCTGCAGTAGACGAAATTAACGTTAATATGTAAAGGTTAGGTTAGAATCCCGCATCCAACTGTGCAATTTATTTCTACAGCCTAACAAGACAATACACTTGTTGTCAAAGGAAAATGCTATAGCAAAGGCTCAAAATGGCTCGCTGTTCTTTGAATTGGTATAACCATGGTTATTAGAAGTTAGTGGTTGGTCAACTCCTTTGTTCTCGACGCTAAAAACGTAATTGGGGACAACTGCTCCCACTAGGTGGCTTCGATGTCGTTAGTAGTCTATTGATCGCCATGCATTAAGCTTAGTTTCAATGGAGAGCTTCGTCAGTACTCATTTCTCCTGCTAATTCTCTCACCATATTTAATTATTAAAATGCCTTTTAGGTGTGTAGTACCTGGATAGACACATTAATCAACAATCTCAAGAAAATGAAAAATGCCAAAAACCTATCCAAATTGTAATTTTTTTTTATTATAACAACTTATTATTATTGATTAATGATTTTTAACTTGTATTGTGGCAGAAAGTGTAATTTATTTATTCGGTGTGGATTTGTTTTTTTTTTCCTTAATAGTTTGTATTCTTGATATACAGTGTTGCTGATGATCCATTTTTCTGGCATACATCTTGCAGTTTATATTGGGACAATTTTTGGCATCAATTTGTTTGGCTGTTGTTTTTCTATCTGTAGTTAATATAGATTTGAGAAATTATTTTTTTAATTTTGGTAATTTTTAATGTGGGCCTTATTTGGGTTTTTCTTATGCCTCAAATTTTAATATTTTATTATTCTTCATCTTATTGGTTGTAAAAGTTAATGGGTGTATATTTTCTAGGTGTTTTATTATTGTTTGTATAGAGTTACTGATGGAATGTCATCTCAACATCTTAAATAAATTTATATATTTTGTTTGTGTTGAGTTATTTTATTATTAGTATTCCATATGTTTTATATAAATATTTGTGATGATAGATGATACATGATGGACTCCCATAGGTGAATCTTCTGTTTGGGTATAAATTTTGTTAATGAAACATAATTTGATGGTTTTGTATGATTTTTAAAATTTTACTATTATGTAAAGGTTTTTTTAAATTATTTTTTATGATGTCTATTGTTGGTATATATAACAGTTTTGATTGTTTCTATTGTTCTTTTACTGACAGTAAATTTTTTATGAGTTAATTAAAAAAAAACTATGATGTATATAAAAATATCTAGAAATTTTACTAATTTAGTGATGATTCTATTGCTGTTAATTGTTTTTGCTATTCATTAACTATTTTCTTTACTTTTTTTTACATTTTTTATTTTATTAAGTTAAAAATTATTATTCAACAAAGTTTTGATTGTTTCTATTATTCTTTTTACTGATAGTGAATTTTTTATGATATAATTAAAAAAGATTGTGATGTATATAAAAATATCTAGAAATTTTATTAATTTGGTGATGACTCTATTGGTGTTAATTGTTTTATGCTTTTCATTATCTATTTTGTTTACTCTTTTACATTTTTCTTATTTTATTAAGTTAAAAATTATTATTCAACAATTATAATTTTTTTATAATTTTAAAAAATATATTTATTATTAATTAAATATAAGATGTTTTATCTAAATTGTAATGACAAAAAAATATTCGTGGACATTAAAAAATACTTTTAAAAATTACTCTGAATTGCAAGATTGTCTTCTGTATTTTATACTAGCAGAGGACCCGGCGTTGCCCGGGATAATTACGCTTGTATGTGGACAGAACAACCTCAAAAAGCTAAATTAAACTTCCAAATTGGTTAAATAATAACTCAATCACTACAATATAGAGCGAAGTGACTATCCATTCTAAGAAAAATCCCAAAGACAGGAATTTACCTCTTCACTGAAAAAATCCATTCTAGTGATATACTGGGACTTGATTTACCGAAAAAAATTTTCTTAAAGGATCAGAATTCCAAGGATGCCTTCTAGTCTAAATAATTTTTTACTCACGTAATGTTACTTTAGGTGTACACTTGATGTTGTTGCAATTTCCTTTCTTCTTTCGATGTGTTGAAGCAAAACTTGGCCATTCATTACTTTGTGCAGTCTAGCGGTCGCCGATTCTTCTATTTACTTGCTTACCATTTGCTCAATACAGCACGGATCTAAAGGAGTGCTTCCTCTATCGTCTATCACTCTTTCTCAATAGTCTGCTAAAAGTCAGTTACTGATCATTTTTAAAGATTTTCACGAAATTGTTAAGTACTAAGAATTCTCTTTTCTAAGAACAGCCTGAATAACAGGAATTCTATGCATTGAATTCTATATTGCACAAACTTTGCCTTGCATTGTTGGTCATGAGACATATATTGTTGGTCTGTGCAGAGTGTTTGTGAATTGCGTGTTGATACCATTGTTGATACTTATTGTTGCAAAAACTTTGTCTTGCATTGTTGGTCATGAGATATTTCCCAATAATATGCCCTGCCATAACCATGAATATCGATTTTTTATCAATAATTATTTTTTCGAAATCTGGGGTAGGTTTTCCCAATAATATGCCCTGCCATAACCTTGCTTTGAAGGTCATGTATGCGAAATTTTGTCAAGATCGGAATAAAACTGTAGATTTGTATAAAAAACAAACAAACAAACTAACAAACAAACAAATCCACAAACAAACAAATCCACAAACAAACAAACATCCTTCTTTATATATATAGATAGATAAAATGAAATTATCCCCTTCCCCGCCTCCTGATTAGGATAAGGCAAATCATCTATTTTTACCCCTTCATCTGCACTTTTTACCTCTCCTCAAGTTTTTTTTTAATCAATAAATTGATTTTCTGGATCGTAATATGTAAAAAATGTAAAAATCCTCATATCTTCTTTCCTTTCTCATCATTTCCGAACGTACGATATATCATATGCCATTTGTTGCCATAGTTTTAAGGATCAAGTGACAGCCACCCCCGTAAATCCGATCCCATTGGAACAATTGGGCCTAAACTTCATAGTAATGTAGAACTTGCCTAGAGGAATCTGGATACTGGATTTTACGCCTTTACGTACCTAAATAGCACATAGATATGTTGCCCTCTCTGAATCCCACCCCCGTAATTCCGACCCCCTTATGCAAATCAAAACCAAACTAAATAGTGCAAATGGACATGCTCATAGTAAGCTACATTCCGAATTTCAACCTTCTACCTCAAAAAAATGTAGAAATTATGAAGGGGACGGACTGACATTATAAAACCAATAAGTAGCTCCATTCTTATTCTACTTACGAGGGTCAGTCAAATGAAAACCGGAAATATTTTTTTACAGTTCCTTTATTACAGACAGAGTTGGTACACTATTTTTCAATGTAGTCCCCATCTTTTTGATGCATTCCGCCATCGAGTCGGGAAGGCATGGATACCTCGGGAAGAAAATCTTCATATAATGGAAATCTGGCTTAAAGGAATCTGCAAACCGAATTTCACTCCTTTATATGCATAAATACACCTAGACCTTTGGTCCCCTCTAATTTTCACCCCCAAAAATCCGACCTTAGTGGGCTAATCAAAACCAAACAAAATAGTGAAGGTGCACATGCCCATGCCCATAGTAATCTACATTCCGAATTTCAACCTTCTACCTCAAAAAATGTAGAAATGATGAAGGGTGATTCAAATCGTGTGTAAAATAAAACCAATAAGTAGGTCTATTTTTCCACCACTTAATAAGCTTATAGATTATGAGCACTTGAGCAGTCGTGCGTCTACAAAGCTATTTCACGTGCGCGCGCCGATGTCAATAATGCTTAAAAGATGAACAGAAAGTAACAATGTATTCTTTCTTGACAAATTGATTGTTATATGACATGCCAGTATCTTTGAATTCTTTACACTCACTGTTTTAGCACGTGATTTCGACTTGAAGGGTCCACGAAAAATTCTGAAAAGTTGATACGGCCGAGATAAGACTTTGATGGTCATATTTCTGAAAGCAGAATTTGAAAAAGTTAATCCGTTTTCAAGTTATCGTGCAAAGGGCGGACGGCCGGCCGGATAAACGTACAGACCAAGGGCGCATTCTTATAAGTAGCTTTTATGCTAAAGCTCCTAATAAGTAGGAACTTTATTAAGTAATTGACTTTGGCTGTTTGTACTTGGTTGCATTTCGACTCAAATAGAAATATAATTAAATAATGATGCTTTTAACTTGTTACTTTCTTAAAAACACACACATCTTCGGATTCATATCAGTCCCGAACCCCTAACTTCCACCCCACCTGGCGAACACCTTTTCAGGCTTTCGATAATCATTGTAGTGGGAGGGGCGGGTGTTTTCAGTTATTTATCTAATACCAAATGAAAAATCTATGTATGTCAAATCAGGATATGGAACATTTTCACTTATTAGGAGCTTTAGCATAAAAGCTACTTATAAGAATGCGCCCTTGGTCTGTACGTTTATCCGGCCGTCCGGCAGCCGTTTGCACGATAACTTGAAAACGGATTAACTTTTTCAAATTCTGTTTTCAGAAATATGATCATCAAAGTCTTAGCTCAGCCGTATCAACTTTTCAGAATTTTTCGTGGGCCCCTTCAAGTCGAATTCACGTGCTAAAACAACGAGTGTAAAGAATACCAAGATACTGGCATGTCATATAACAATCGATTTATCAAGAAGGAATACATTGTTACCTTCTGTTCATCTTTTAAGCTTACTGACATCGGCGCGCGCACGTGAAATCGCTTTGTCGTGAAATTGGAGCTACTTATTGGTTTTATAATGTCTTAACTGTGTATCCCTTCATAATTTCTACATTTTTTGAGGTAGAAGGTTGAAATTTGGAATGTAGCTTCCTATGGGCATGTCCATCTGCACTATTTAGTTTGGTTTTGATTGGTACACTGGGGTCGGAATTACGGGGGTGGGATTCAGAGAGGACAACATATCTATGTTATTTAGATATGTAAAGGCGTGAAATTCAGTATCCAGATTCCTCTCGGCAAGATCTACATTACTATGAAGTTTAGGCGCAGGTGTTCCATTGGGGTCGGATTTACGGGGGTGGTAGTCCCGTGGTCTTTAGTACTATGCCAACATATGGCTTGTGATGTATCATACGTTCGGAAATGATGAAAAAGGTAAGGAAATAAGAGAATACGAGCTTTTTTACATTTTCTACATATTACGTACGAGAAAATTAATTTTTTATTAAAAAACTTGGAGAGTGATAAAAAGTATAGATAAAGGGATAAAAATAGATTACTTCAGGATCTGCTACTTGCCTTACCCTACTCGGGGGGAGAGGGGGGGATTAATTTTTTTTAATAAAGGTATAAATGTATTTCTACTTCACTGCTAAAGCTCCTCCTTGGAATGTTTACAAGATTTTATTTATTAACGTAAGAAAATCTTTGTAATTTGTCATGATGTATGTTTGGAGTAAATTTCTTAATATGTACTCCGATTTTTTAATTATATTTTTTTTGAAAAGATGAATTAGCTACTGATCATCTTATTGCTTCTTCTCTTGATAAACAAACTACTACAAAGGATCTAGAGGCCATCTTTTAGCAGAACCTGTCTTTCACCGACCATATAAATCACATTATTTCTAAAGCCTATAGCATCTCTTATTTCATTGTTCGAAA
>JAHWFO010015243.1:0-23286 GCA_023313115.1 Rhysida immarginata
CCATTGTGAGCCTTTAAAAAGATTTTTTTCGAATTTTCATTAAGAATTTTTACTGTATTAATTCTAAGCATTTTCATGTGTTTATTTTTAAGATATTGATAAATTTAATTTAATTTTTTGAGATTGTTCTGTTTACATCGAAGTGTAATTATCCCGGGCAACGCCGGGTACATTTGCTAGTTTTTAAATATATATATATCAACACAACTCTAACAAGGGACTATCCATTCTACGACCCCGGCGTGACCCTTTGTTTTTGTTTTTTTTTTGATTAAATTTTGAAATATCTTAAAAATAAACAGATGAAAACGCTTAGAATTAATGCAGTAAAAATTCTTAATGAAAAATCGATAAAAAATATTTTTAAAGGCTCACAATGGATGGACTTTTCCAAGGATGCCACTGCTAGTCTAAATAAATTCTTACTCACGTAATCTTACTTTAGATGTACAATTGATGTTGTTGCAGTTCCCTTTCTTCTCTCGATGTCTTAAAGCCTCCCATCACTTTGTGTAGTCTAGCAGTCACCGATTCTTCTATTTACATGCTCACCATTTGCTGAATACAGCAGAGAGCTAAAGGATCGCTTCCTTTTTCGTGTTTCCACTCTTTCTCAATAGTCTGCTAGCTCTTCATTATCTCCAGTTATTGATCATTTTTAAAGATTTTCAAGTATTTGTTAAGTACTAAGAACTCTCATTTCTAAGAAAAGCCTTCATAACAGGAATTCCATGCATTGTTACAAATTGAACCTAATCTATATTGCATAAACTAAATAGAAGAATAAGCGACCGCTAGATTAAACAAAGTGATGAATGGCCAAGTTTTGCTTCAAGACATCGAGAGAAGAGTGGGATTTGCAACAACATCAAGTGTACATCTAAAGTAAGATTACGTGAGTAAGAAATTATTTAGGCTAGCAGTGGCATCCTTGGAGAGGTCCATCCATTGTGAGCCTTTAAATATTTTTTTCGAATTTCGAAGATTTTTTACTGTATTAATTCTAAGCGTTTTCATGTGGTTATTTTTAAGATATTGCAAAATTTATTCAAAAAAAATCCCAGCCACGCTAAGGTTTTCACCTAGCTTATTTGGTAGCACAGCGGATGCAAACATTTCATAAAAATACATTTTGACTATATTCTGTGGGAATGTACATATTTTGGAAACTGAGATACTGATACTGTGATGACTGAACGTTCGTTTCCAAGAGTTATTAATAATGAGAATAAAATGTTGTTGCTGTGACAGAACATTAATAAGGCAGCATCTATTGATGAGGCAAAGGAGTCACACGTGTCTCCCTTGAGCTCCCTGTCAAACGTCCAGACGATTGCAAAAATTTATGTGTCTGGAAAGGAAAAAAAAATGAGTATTGGTCAGAGAAACATTGCAACTAAAACGGAAAAAGCTATACGGGCATATGAAACATCTGAACAGCGAAAGATTCGAATAGAGCAAGAGGGTAGAAGAGCTTCTACGTCAAAGGCAAGAAAAACTTGGGTCTAAACTATCTGGTGATCCTCCGCAGTGGTGAGGTAATTCAAGAAGTGTTTAAAAAATGTCCTAGTATATCACCTAGACATCATGTTTTTCGTATTTTTCGTAGAATGGATAGTACCATTGCTCTGTGTTGTTATGATTGAGTTATTATTTAACCACATGGAAGTTATAATTTAATTTTTTGAGATTGTTTTCTTTACGTATCAGTGTAATTATGCCGAGCAACGCCGGGTACCTCTGCTAGTCTTCTCTTCTATATATATAAAGAAGGATGTTTGTTTGTTTGTGGGTTTGTGGGTTTGTTTGTGGATTTGTTTGTTTGTTTTTTAAACAAATCGACAGTTTTATTCCGATCTTGATGAAAGTTCGCATACATGACCTTCAAAGCATGAGGAAGATCACTGTCTACCTCAGATTTCGATAATATAATAATTATTGATTAAAATTCGATATTCATGGTTATGGCAGAGCATATTAATGAGAAATATTTCATGACCAACAATACAAGACAAAGTTTTTGCAACAATAAGTATTAACAATGGTATCAACACGCAATTCACAAACAGTCTGCACGGACCAACAATATATATATCTCATGACCAACAATGCAAATAAAAGTTTGTGCAATAATAGGTATCAGCAATGATGTCAACACGCAATGCACCAACACTGTGCAAGGATTAACAATATATGTCTCATGACCAACAATGCAAGGCAAAGTTTGTGCAATATAGAATTCAAAGCATAGAATTCCTGTTATTCAGGCTTTTCTTAGAAAAGAGAATTCTTAGTACTTAAAAATTTCTTGAAAATCTTTAAAAATGATCAGTAACTGGAGATAATGAGTTAGTAGACTATTGAGAAAAAGTAAAAGACGATAGAGGAAGCACTCCTTTAGCTCCGTGCTGTAGTGAGCAAATGGTAAGCAAGTAAATAGAAGAATCGGCGACCGCTACACTACCCAAAGTGATGAATGGCCAATTTTTGTTCAAGACATCGAAAGCAGAAAGGAAATTGCAACAACATCAAGTGTACATCTAAAGTAAGATTACGTGAGAAAAAAATTATTTAGACTAGAAGGCATCCTTGGAGAGGTCCATCCATTGTGAGCCTTTAAAAAATTTTTTTTCGGTAAATCAAGTCCCGGTATATCACCTAGAATGGATTTTTTCAGTGAAGTGCTCAATTCCTGTCTTTCGGATTTTTCTTAGAATGGATAGTCCTTTTGCTCTATATTGTAGTGATTGAGTTATTATTTAATCAATTTGGATGTTTAATTTAGCTTTTTGAAGTTGTTCTGTTTGACTACAAGCGTAATTATCCCGGGCAACGCCGGGTCCTCCACTAGTCTATATAAGTTAAAGAAGGATGTTTGTTTGTGGGTGGGTTTATTTTTTATACAAATCTACAGTTTTATTCCGAACTTGATGAAATTTTGCATACTTGATCTTCAGAGCATGAAGAAGGTCACTGTCTACCTCAGATTTCGGAAAAATCACAAATATCGATAAAAAAAAATCGATAATCATGGCTATGGCAAGGCATATTAATGAGAAATATCTCATGACCAACAATGCGAGGCAAAATTTGTACAACAATAGGTATCAATAATGGTATCAGCACGCAATTCACAAACACACAGCATGGACCAACAATATATATCTCATGAACAACAATGCAAGGAAAAGTCTGTGCAACAATAGGCATCGTGTTCGAATCAACAATGGTATCAACGCGCAATTCACCAATAACAATGATCACAAAGTGATGATGCAATGTTAAAGCAATCTTTCCGAGAATTATAACGATGAACATAAAATGATGATGCAATATGGATAAGTTTCAATTTGTAACAATGCATAGAATTCCTGTTATTCAAGCTTTTCTTAGAAAAGAGAGTTCTTAATACTTAACAATTTCTTGAAAATATTTAAAAATGTTCAGTAACTGGAGATAATGGAGAGTTAGCAGACTATTGAAATAGAGTGGAAAGACGACAGAGGAACCACTCCTCTAGCTCCGTGGTGTATTGAACAAATGGGAAGCAAGTAAATAGAAAAATCGGCGACCACTGGACTACACAAAGTGATGAATGGCCAAGTATTTTTCTTCAAGACATCGAGAGAAGAAAGGGAATTGCAACAACATCAAATGTACGTCTGAAGTAAGATTACATGAGTAAGAAATTATTTAGACTAGCAGTGGCATCCTTGGAGAGGTCCAGCCATTGTGAGCCTTTAAAAAATTATTTAGAATTTTCATTAAGAATTTTCACTGTATTAATTCTAAGCGTTTTCATGTGTTAATTTTTAACATATTGGAAAATTTAATTTCATTTTTTAAGATTGTTCTGTTTACCTACAAGTGTAATTATCCCGGGCAACGCCGAATACCTTTACTAGTCTTCTATATATATAAAAAAGGATGTTTGTGAATTCGTTTATTTGTTGGTTTGTGGATTTGTTTGTTTTTTATACAAATCTGCAGTTTTATTCCGATTTTGAAAAAATTTTGTATACTTGACCTTCAAAGCATCAGGATTTCGGAAAAATAATAATTTTCGATAATAAATCAATATTCAATTCGGCATTACATATTTATGGGAAATATCTCATGACCAACAATACAAATCCCACTCTTCTCTCGATGTCTTGAAGCAAATCTTGGCCACTCATCACTTTGTGTAATCTAGCGGTCGCCTATTTTACTGTTTACTTGCTTCCCATTTGCTCAATACAGCACTCAGTAAGGAGTGCTTCCTCTGTCGTCTTTCCACTCTTACTCAATAGTATGCTAACTTTCCATTTTCTCCAGTTACTGATCATTTTTAAAGATTTTCAAGAAATTGTTATGTACTAAGAACTCTTTTTTCTAAGAAAAGCCTGAATAACAGGAATTCTATGCATTGTTACAAATTGAAACTTATCTATATTGCACAAACTTTGCCTTGCATTGTTGGTCATAAAATATTTCTCATTATTATGTCTTACTATAATCATGAATATCAATTTTTTATCAATAGCTATTATTTTTCGAAATCTGAGGTAGACAGTGACCTTCCTCATGCTTTGAAGGTCAAGTATGCAAAATTTCATCAAGATCGGAATAAAACTATAGATTTGTATAAGAAACAAACAAACAAACCCACAAACATACATCCTTGTATAGATAGATATACAAGAAGAAGACTAGCAAAATTACCCGGCTTCGCCTGGGTGGAAAAGATGCGTTGAGTAATTTTTTTAACGATTGTTTGTTATGTTAAAAATTGAACTATGATTAACAAAGTATGAACGAAATGAAAGAAAATGAGAAACAGTCTGGTTTGGTTTGGTTTATTTGGTATTAACGTCCTTTTCAGCTGCTATCTCCATTTCAGGACGGCGTTATAGGGGCCGCAAATTTTGCCTCGCAAGGGTTCTTTAACGTGCAGCCAGCAAAGAACTACACGGGACCAACGGCTTTACTTCCTAAGGAATTGCGTGATCTCAGGATTTTCCCTCTGAAAAAATCCTCGTTGTCCTCGGCAGGGATCGAACCCGTGTCCTCGGGCATCAGAGGCGATCACGTAACCACTGAGCCACCGAGGCTGATGAGAAACAGTCTAGAAAGCCTTGTCCAAACCTTTCATAATCATTTTAAACCAAAAATGATGATTATGACCAATGAACTGGGAACAAAAGAAAATTAAAATTTATGTACAAAAGTAAATAATGAAAAAAAAAAGATAAGATAAATGAATCAGCTACACAGGCAAGCTGGGCATAGATTGTAAAGTAGTTGAGCATTCAAGTCCATTTCGGTAAACAACGTTGTATTCCCCTGTGGCGCAAAATCATGTAGATTTCGACAGCTGGACACGTGGGAGCAAGCAACGTATAACTGACCGTGAGAGAACCAAGCTTCCTGAAAATATATACCTGCGACCTCGAAAGTCTGGAAAAAAAGGAAGAAAATGAAATATTCTTCGTCTGGCATCGCCATCTAATGACATCTTATTAAAACAAAAGTCTAGCTGATATGCCCGTTGGGCGTTGCTCGGGCTGTTTCTTCCAATGACGTTATTAAAGGTAGATCCCGAATCCTATTGTTAACATCGCCAACAAAGTGAAGCCAATTGAAGCCATGGCAGTTCTGGGCAGAAGTGAGCCGTGGTGTTGTTAGCTGTGTGGTTTCTTTGTTTTTGGCCCGGGGAATAATTAATTCAAAACCATTCCTCAAAGTTTACGCGTACAACCGTACAAATAGACACGAAAAAGGACCAGGAATCGCTTTCCATAATCATAAATCGAAAATGCGTACTGAAAGATGATCGAAATGAAATTGAAATTGAAACCATGATCGAAAAATTGTTTTTAAATTATTATAAAATACTTCAAATACAAAGTTAACGAAAAGATAAACTTATCATTCCGTGATCGGAGTGGGAAAGAATTATTAATCAGGTACCCTCATTGATTTTTCAATTGAAAAATGGAAGGAAAAATTCTGCGACCCGGATTCGAACCAGGAACCTCGACTATCATGGCCGATGCCTCTATCAATTGGGAGCCAAGCTGTCTGAAGGTGTCTTAAAGACAACCAAGTTGTCACGGTTGAAAGCCCAATGGGAGACGGGAACCTGGCCCGCAGATCGAGAATTTCTCCACTCCAAACCATCACAAAGTTGATGAACTCACTAGTAAATAAGATTTTTTTTTATCGCAGAATTTTTCCTTCCATTTTTTCAATTGAAAAATCATTGCCTATGCTTGGAGACGCATCTTCAGTTAATAATTATTATTATTTACTTGTTAGTTCATCAACTTTCTGATGTTTTGGAGTGGAGAAATTCTCGTTCTGCGGGCCAGGTTCCCGTCTCCCATTGGGCTTTCAACCGTGTCAACTTGGTTGTCTTTAAGGCACCTTGAGACAGCTTGGCTGTCCGTGGTGTCTGCCATAGCCCAATTGGTAGAGGCATCGGCCATGATAGTCGAGGTTCCTGGTTCGAATCCGGGTCGCAGAATTTTTCTTTCCATTTTTCAATTGAAAAATCATTGCCTATGCTTGGAGACGCAACTCCAGTTAAAAATTATTATTATTTAAAGGTACCCTCATGTTTAGCCATGTGTTTTGCTCACTTTCAGCCATGATGGTACTTGAAGACGGACCTTCCCACTTCAAGTATGCTGGCAGGTTTCCGGTTCTATCTTTAATATACGTCATTGGTTAGTATGATGAAATTTTGCATTATTGATGCTGAAATTAAGCTATGGTCTCTTTAAACATTACATAGTATTTTTGCTTCTATAAACGAAATTAGTTAATAAAATAATATTAATATGTCAAATTAAAGTTACAATAGTATATAACTAAATTTTAGCACGGTCTTTTAATCCCCTGGTCTGTGCAACAAATTCTGTTGTTGTTGGATTGCTGTATTTTTGGAAGAACGATTTTAGTCCCGTCTGTTGCATAAATTCGCTTACATCTCAAACATAACAATAAAATTTAACGATCGTACAACGTAACAAAACTGTCAGCTCGCAGCTGACAATTAAGTGTTCAGCAAGAAATACGTAACATATGCTGACAGTTTCAACTTTTCGATAAGATAGTGTCGCCATCTAGTGACATCCTTTGAAAACAATTTAACTTTTCGAAAAATAAGAATAACTTAAAAAAATTGATATACATACGATATAAAAAGTACCCTACCTAAAGCACAGTGACACTAACTACGTACATGGAAAATTTCGTAGAGATTCGTTGAGTGTTTTCTGAGTTGTAAAAGGACAAACGTTCCAACGGAATCTGATTTATGATACATACATGGATTATTGTGATTTCTATCAGTTCTATCTTCCTTATGAAATGGACCTGAGAGGCGCATTGCTCAAGAACAAAAATTTACAGGAAAGAATAAAAGCTCTAAATGCCCATTACAGACTACTGAAAAAAAGGAAACAAATGCAAAGAAAAGGATTGATCAAATGAAGCAAGACAAAGATTAGTCATCGTTTTAGCAAGTTACCACGTAATAAGAGAAAAATTATAGATGATGCTTATGAGAAATGAACGAAAGAAGAAGGGAATGCGTTATGATACAGAAGTCCTTTTGGAGGCTTTATTGATAAGGATTAAATCTAGAAAAGGATAGCAACGTTCCATGAAGCATAGACTACTTCCACTTCCAAGTTTTGAATTACTACGGAAGTTAATATCTGTTTTGAAATGTAATTATGGCATTAACAACAGTGCATTAGAAGCCATAAAAAGACTTTTCAGGAGATCCTGATGGTCTGCGACAAGGAATTTAATTTTTTTATGAGATTCATTTACCTGAAATGTGGCCTTTACACACACGAGCTTTCGCGCACGCCAGACGCGAAAAGGATTGCGCGAAGGAAAGAGCGTGGAAGCAAACCTGCGCGATGGCGTTTGTTGAGTAAAAAGCGGATAGCGTGGAGCGCTTGCCAGTTTTGTTTGGCGTGTGCGGTTTTGCCGTGAACTCGTGTGTTTTCCGTGCAAAAATAGCATTTCCAAGAAGAAAAAATATTACACAGGCAAATACTGTTGCTGGATTATTTGAAATTACAAAAACTAAAAGAAGGAGGGTTTGGGTGAAGGAATATAGACGCCGTTTTGGTCATCTACTCTTAATTTACAAAACATTAGATGAGAATCGACTGCACACTTTACGCTTGAAAGAGTGTGCATGTGTAAATGCTCTCACAGAGAGGACTGTGAGAGAGGATTGCGTGCATGCTTAACCGCAAGCATTCGCCTGACATTCGTCTGACATTGAATTGCCTCTACATACTCGCTCTTCCCTGTGCGAAAGCGTGCACACAGCTCTTTCGCGCATGAAAGCGCCCACTTGTAAAGGCACCTAAAGAGTGAACTTTAATGCATCTATATTCATGTATGGATGACATTACAGACCAGGAGACAGTCCCGTTAGTTTTAACCGGAAAGATCTAATTCAGTTAACTATCTCATTTCACAGTTTTGCCCGTAGGAAATGAGAATCTGTCGGTCTGGCAGTCCAAAGCGGCCGGACTTAAAAATGGCGGCCCTTCAAAATCCGGAAAAATTGACTTCAATTTAACCGGAACGATCTAGTTTTGGTTCATGGATTTTTTTCTTAGATTACTCCTCCCTAATTAAAATTTCATCGGTCTGGCATTTGAAATCGGCCGGAAAATGGCTGCCAGACCAATCCAAAGTTTGGTAAAAATTGACATCGATTAACCGGAATGATCTAATTTTACTTTTTGAACCAAATTGTACCTAACTGCCTGCCATTCACGAATGATTCGGTCTGGCATTTCGAAGCAGCCGGAATCACGGTGCCAGACCGATTTAAAATATCAAATTAGTCAATCTTAGCAGTTGACATACGTAGAAGAAAAGAAGGACGAGACGAAGAAACTCTGAAAAAAGAAAATTGGACACTGAAAAGTTGGGCTCTGAAAAGTCTTATCATTTCAGGGTCTTACCACTCTGAGTCCAATTTCAGTGTTAGCAAAATAATCGAATAACTGTACCGACTGTATAATACTAGTTTCTTGGATTTTTTCTGAATATAAATATTTTGATCTGACGGTCTGGCTTTTAAAAATCAGACTAAATTATATGCCTTAAGTTAAAATTTATATAAAAATATTTGAATACCGAATGCTAAGATTTTAATTACAATAAATCAGTAAAATATTAATATGCAACGATCAATTCATTTCACCATAGGAAGGGATACTAAAATCCTTGGAAGGTCATCTGGGTTGAAAGATCTTCTATAGAAGTACACAACGCATCGGATACTTCTGGTATTATTTATTATTTCAGACATGTTGAAAAAGTGTATTATACCTCACCTAAGAAATTTATAACAAATGATCAAACTGCCCTCTTCGGATCATTGACTGTCGCACCCGTTCAAATATTCCTTGAAGAGTCCCGGTATTAAGAATGTCGGATGTATAAACTTATTGTTTTAAGTAGCCCCAGAGATAAAAATCCGAAGGAATGAGATCGGGAAATTTTCCGGCCATGGAACTGGTTCTCCCCGACCTGCCATGGTTAAACAGAACACCTTTCAGTTAACTTACTACAAAAGTGAAACTTTGAAGACAGACTAACTACAAATGTCCAAAAATGACAAATGTAAACAAGTCTCCATAGCAACACAGAGCCATCTGATTGGTTACAAACTTCGTTGATGGATTATACCTCATTGAATGCAAACTTTCATTAATATCGCAAGATGTTTATTGTTTTGGTGTGAAAAATTCGCCTTCACAGTTTCTAAACGTATTTTTGATACACCCTGTATACACTCACTCACCAAAAATCATGGCACACCTGATTTATGACCTCCTCTGGCCCGGATAACAGCGGCGACCTGTCGTGGAAGAGAGTCTACCAGTCCCCGGAACACATCCACAGGCACTGCAAGCCATGGCGCCTCCCACTGCACTCCATAACGATGCTGCATTTACCAGTTATGTTGGTGATGACCTAACAAATCGTTCGATTACGTCCCACAAATGTTCAATGAGATTGCAATCTGGAGAACGCGGAGGCCAAATCATTGTCGTGAAGTCTGTAGCATATTATCCAGCCACTGCCGTGTCACAAGGGCCGCGTGTGGAGGCGCATAGAACAGTTCATGAAGGGGTCCAGGTGCTCCTCAAGCAGATCAATGTAGGACTTCGCACGCAGTGTGGATGTTAGATGCACCAATTGACCCATTTCATGCCACGAGAAAACACCACAGACCAGTGTACAGCCTTCACCTGCCTGAGTGGTCCCCATCTGACAAGCGGGGTCCATGGCTTCGTGTGGCCTGCATCAGACACGGACACGACCGTCAGCCTGATACAGCTGAAACCGTGCTCGTCGGACCAGACAGCCCTTCGCCAGTCCTCAGCGGTCCTATGCCGATGTTGGTTGGCCCAGGCTAGGAGTTGCCGACGATGTGCAGCTATGAAGAGTGGCACCCGTCGTGGCCTCCTGTTTCCAAAGCCTGCAGCTGCCAAGGTTCGCCGAATTGTCGTCACAGACACAGTTGTGGGACGTCCCTGGTTGTACCACATGGTGATTTGGCCTGCTGTCGCCCTTCGAACAGCAGTTGCAAGCCGGGTAACCCGGCAAACATCTCTGGTATCAATGTTGGGTGTACTCTCGATAAACCCTTGCAACGATTGTGCGGGAAAATTGCAAGGTGTTGGCTACATCTGATATAGAGGCACCTATCCGTCTGGCACCAACAATCATCCCCCATTCAAATGCGGATAATTCTCGGCGTGCTGCCATTTCTGCAGCTAGTTTTGCTTACATTGATTGTGGGATATCAAGGAGTCCTCTGCACCTGCATTCCGAGAATGGAAGCAACGGGATATGCTCATTACGGACAGGGAACCTGATTGGAGAGGTGTGCCATGACTTTTGGTGAGTGAGTGTATTACGTATCATGTATTATATGGCGAAAATGGATTCGGAATACCCATTAAAGATGTTAGCCGAATTGGTCTCATTATTCTGTTGAGCTTAAGATGACTGGTTTGTTACAATATCATATTATCGTAAGCAAAAAAGTTGTATTTGTTGTATTACAAAGCTATTTTGTACGGAAATCTCGTTATATAAAGGCAAAATTACAATGTTTCATTTCATTCCTCTTTAATTTTCTTATACCGTGAATTCCAAATATTATACAAATATCAGTTAATTTATAATAGTAGCTTATCAGATATATTAATTTAGGCACTGAATTTAAATTTTGAAAAAAATCAGTCTGCTACTCTGAATCCAAATTAACCTGGTTCGCTAGCCAATTAAATAGCCAGGGGCAAAAAAGTTAAGCAGTGAAAATTTAGATCATTCTGGTTAAATTGACTTCTATTTACGAAGGTTTGCGCATATTAGGTAAATATGCACAGATCGAATTCGATTATAGACCGGAATATAGAAAGCACAAAATAAAAAATTACTCGTGTAAGTAAAGCATAATTTTTTCTCATAAGCTGAACATAAAAAATAATGACAATTTTGACTCTTTAAATGGGTCTGGCACCGTGATTCCGGCTGCTTCGAAATGCCAGACCGAATCATTCGTGAATGGCAGGCAATTAGGTACAATTTGGTTCAAAAAGTAAAATTAGATCATTCCAGTTAAATGGATGTCAATTCTTTACCAAACTTTGGATTGGTCTGGCAGCCATTTCCGGCCGATTTCAAATGCCATACCGATGAAATTTTAATTAGGGAGGAGTAATCTAAGAAATAAACCATGAACCAAAAATAGATCGTTCCGGTTAAATTGAAGTCAATTTTTCCGGATTTTGAAGAGCCGCCATTTTTAAGTCCGGCGGTTTTGGACTACCAGACCGACAGAGTCTCATTTCGTACGGGCAAAACTGTGAAATGAGATAGTTAACTGAATTAGACCTTTCCGGTTAAATCTAACGGGGCTGGCTCCTGGTGTATTAGTGTTGTTGCATCGAGCATAATGATGATTCAATGCCAAAGTTTTTTGCTAACAAGATTTTTTTCAAAGTTCTTGAATTGCATAATAACAATGACAGTGATATACTGAGAAAAAGCAATAGAAATATTAGTAAACTTAGATCATTTATGGAATTTCTAATTCTTGACAATAAAATGAGGTTTTATATAACTTCTAATAAAATGATATTAAACTTTGTTAAATCTTTTATGTACTTACTAATAGAAAGTACTTTCTGTTAGATAAATTTCTTTTTAAATGATTGTTGAACGGATTTCTTGTTTGAATCATGGTAAATGTTTACCTTGCTATGGTGGCGACACCATCCGGGGAAGTATCCGAACAACGGAGTTTGGCTACTTCTATCTCTTTATACTATGCTTCCAAGTCATATCGTCTGATGATGGCAATGTCTGTGATAAAAAATTCTGTATTAATAGATTTGCTATGGTGCGAATCTTTTGTGACAACCATAAATTTTTGGTGTTATCTAGTACTGCACAGTTTCCAGTGGTTGACTATATTTCATGCCTAATCAAGAGTTTTTGTAACCTGTTGCAAATTATAAAGCCGTTGGGTTGTTGTTCCAGCCTCCTGTAGCTCGGATGCACTAAAGTAAATTTTTCAAGTGATCTTGACTGAACTTTAAGTAAGCAGGTATTTTACTAGACCATTAGGAATTAGTTCATGGAAAAGTGGTTAAATTAGTGCAAAAATCAACAAAAGGCGATTTTCTGTTCCTTTTGTTTACTAATTGGCCACCCATAATCCCACGATCCGTTCGAAGGCATCGTAGGACAAGGTACTTCTATCCCATTTGAACAGCCATGATATCAGAAGTAAATGCTCCCGAATCGGAGCAGAATGCAAGTGGAGTGCAGGTATGCCGCCACAAAGCAACTCCATCGAAGGTGCTTCCTCTCGCTCGGCAAGCGAGAATAGTTGAATCGGGAAGTGCAGGGCTGGAAAAAAAGAGGAAGTAGACAAGGGAGTTGACACCAGGCAAGCCAAGAGTAAAGATATTCAAGAGAGGACGGAAAAGGTTCGAGCCGTGGAAGAAGAGGTTCCTAACGAAAATAGTCATGGAAATGATTGTGAAATTGCAGTCATAAATAGAGAAGCTGCAACCACTATCAGTATCGCCGGATGCAACATTCATAGAATCAGCTGGTTTATTTTGGAATTTCGTCGTACGAACGTCGTAAAAATGATAACGCCAATACTATGCAGTAGTGTACAGGATTTTTCCACTGGGATTTTCAGCCTTTTCCCAGGAAGATATTGGAGTTATCGATGCATCCATACTTTATCATTTAGAGGCCTTACGACGTGGATTAACCTAAAATAAACAGGTTAGCTCTTAGGTCTTGGTTTGTTTTTTTTTATAACGGACTTGACTCTTCCAAGATTTTTGATTTTCTACATGCGTTATGGCTCTTACGCTCTTAAATTTTTGCATCTATGGACTATATCCAACTATCTATGTGCTTTGGATATTATAATTGGTGAGCTATTGCGCTCTTTTATAAATGTATCAACGGACCATGTTATGCAACATATGCAAAGTGATTCTTATTGCAAATTCTCATGAGCTAAAAAAGCTCCTAAAATGTTTAGACATCGGGCGACAGTCGGCTGATATAAGTGTGTTGTGACGTAATTTCTACGATTAGTTTGAACGAGCTATTGTGCTCATAACTTCAGTCTCCATGACTAAATCATCTAATATAAGTGTGCTAGGTCGTAATTTGTACTATTAAAAGCGGTGTGCTTACTTGCTTGCACACTCACGGCAATGTGCGGTTCCTAGGACCCGCTTGTGAGAGTCCTATGCTTCCTCCAATACGACCCACTAAAGAGAGTCTTTGGACACATATGTCACTAATAGTTGTATGACCCGAATTGCCGGTCAAATGACTCGATTGTAAAAGACTTAAGACTCATTAACGGAATGTTTACTATACGCGTGTATACTTGTTTACACAAGCTGACATACATATTTACACATTTTTACATACATATTTATACATTTTTACAGCTACTTACACATTTATATAGCTATATTTACACACATTTACACACGCGTATAGCCATATTTACTCAAGTTTACAAGTGTATACTTACGCTTTATATAGCTATATTTACACATATTTACGCAAGTTAGTTTCAACTATTATACATGTGTATTTACACAAGTTTACACATATATAAACAAATCACACAAGTTTAAACATGTCTACATACCAATTTACACACATATTTGCATTTATGTACACATCTGTACAGCTTATATACAAAATTTACACACATTTATACATATTTACACAAGTTTACACACATTTATACATATATGTACACAAATTTACCCAAATGTATACACAATTTACACATCTGTACAGCTTATTTACACAAATTTAGACAAATATGTACACAAATTTACAACATTTTACATACGTCTATACACCTATTTACACAAGTTTACACTTTTATAGCATATTTTCAAAACTTTAGACACATTCGTACAACACAAGTACACAAATTTACACACATGTATTCACCTATTTACACACAGTTACACATGTTTACGCTTATGGACACATCAGCATATTTACACATTTATACATATATGTACACAAAATTACACACTGTATACAGATATTTACGCAAGTTTACATTTGTATTTTTATTTTATCATTTTTATAGTCAAAATTCGCCAGCAGAAGATAGAATTTCAAGCTTGTAAGCAAGAAAAAAGATTTTAATGAAAATCTGGTGCAAATTTCTAAAATAATGATCGCCGTGTTCATACAGTAGACAGCTCTTGAAGGGTAGACAAAAATAGGAAGAGAAACGTCATCTTTTAAAAATTTTTAAAAGTCAACTTAAAATGTACAATGCAATAAATTCACCATCACTTCACCATCAAGGGAATATTTTTGTTTTAACCGTTACATCGTTCTCATTATGAATCTGCAAGATTCCTTTTACATTCCTTTGGGTTGGGTAAATAGAAACTATTACGTATTGCTGAAGAGGAAGGCGCATATTAGTATCCTTGACAATCTAAATACAGAAAAAAGGATTGATCAATCCTGGATCAATGATTTACTCTCCTTAAAATAATGGAAAGGGAAATAATGACATTTTATTTAAGTTAATATCTTACACGACCTCCCTGGTGAAATTAAGTCAGCCACCCTTCTTACTTTTTATAAGGTTCCGACAAACAGCTTCCGGTGTTTAGATCCATTCTTGCTGTGAGAAACTAGACATGTTGTTAGCAGTCGATAATAATGAACGGTGTTCAGCAATTCAGATCAAAACGAGTAAATAAAAATAATCGTAACAATAATGAATAAGAAAACATATCAGCAAATAAATTTGAAACTATTAAATAAGTACAATATACGTTAGAAAAATGTCAGAAAAGTGTAAGTTACTTAGATTCCTGTTTTCGTTTAGTTTTTCTTGAAAACAAGATGAATAAACTTGGAGAATGCTTATTCAATGTTGGGTTTTTGAGGGAGACTGTTCTCGCACGCGGAGTTAAAGAGACTATCCCTACTGATAGATAGTCTTTAGATAACTTGTCCCATCCATAGTCATATTAAAGAGTAGTATTAGTTGTAATTAATTTGTACTAATCTTCTCACTAACACGAACGGCGAAATCGTCCGGTATCGCTATCCGCCATGTTTTCGAAACTTGACTTCGTATGTCTACCGGAAATGATTCCCATTTCCTATGACTTGGCTCGTTAAGCTGTGTTTGGCGCTGTTAGATGAGCCCGGGGTTCGTAAACACTTGAAGATGGGTCGTAAAACTTATCTACGAAGTACTGCTCTTCTTATAATAGACTCAGAGAGCTATAACTTAATAAAAAGAGTCCTGCGATCTGAAATTGCTGTGAGTGTTGTGATGTCATAAATTATCTAACTTTTACTTATCTGTGTGGGCAGTACATTAATTGCTTATTCTACAATTGAATCAATGCTAATTCTATTACTTACATACCTATTGTTGGTTGAAGTTTTGCCAACTTACATACCTTGCAATTAATTAATACAGCGAAAAGTATTAACTATTACAGTTGTATTGTTTTGGCTTCGAGATGATGAAACGAAGTGTATTTTAAGATTAATTATTATATTCATGCAAGATAAATGCTTTATTAATTTACAGCAATTATTTGGACAGCACTGGGATTTCTCGTTGTGCCAAGAATTCCTGTACCACTAACGCTGCTCAAACTGTGACATCGCGCCAACTTGTGTTACACCCTCTTACAAGCACACGCTACAGCTCCCGAATGACACGTCCACACGTGGAAACCCAAAAAATATGATTACATTTGCAGGGCTGATTTTTTTGGCGTGACAATCGTATTTTAATATCAAGTGCGCTAATGACCCTCGTTGTATAGGCGTCCTTCAACAAAATTAACTAAATATCTGATTACATCTGCAGTGATCATTTTAAAGAATCCTGATTCTTAAAATAACTGAATAACTGATTACATCTTCAACCAGTTTTAAGTTTCCTGAGCATTTCAGAAGGAAGTGAGAACAGGAAAATTTTTGATGGAGCAATTGAAAAATGTGTTTTAAACATAACGTATTAATGTTATAACGTATCCCTCGTCCCTGCAAATTCCTTTATTCCGTTTCCTCTTCTTTCCACTCCATTTACTTTGCTCCCCCATTTCTTTTAATTTATCCCCAACTCTGTTGAGAACAAGAACAAGAACAAAAAACCACAATAACAGCAATTCCGGACAATTATGCCACTATAAGCGCGGCAACCACACGAGCGCGCGCATGGGATGTGGAGGGCGCTGATTACAGAGCGGAGTTTTCCAGACTTATGACGCTCACCGGCCAGACTACAATTTCGTGAAATTTTTTGATAGTCCCTTGTAGTCTTCATAGGAAGCAAATATTATTTCATCTCCTGGATGAAAGGAACTGAGCATTTTTTATTTTCCTCTCTTAAAGGTGATTTGTAGCCTTTTGCGAAGGCGTTTCTGGAATATCATATGTCAGTGGCGTGGTCAAACATTCGCAAGAAATTAACAATTGGCCCACTATCTTGAAATGCCTTTAGCTGCAAATCATTTTCAAAGAATTCTATTGCATCATCATTACTTTGACTGATGGTCAGCATTGCTAATTTAACATTCTTTTTGAGACCTTTATTTCCTGCTTTAAAACCTTATTCTTGAAGATTGTTCAAGGTAGTGCCAACTGATAATCTCACCATCTTTGTCTTGTAGTCAGAAATTGTTTTCCGTAACAGCATGATCATGTGATATGCATCTAAAATGACAGATATTTTCGTTGCGGTTGGCTGGATTTTTAAAGTAGGGCTGAAGATCTGGAAATTCAACCTTGGCTCCTAAATTGGCCAATACTGAAAAGTTGCATGAGGGTCCATCGCCTACAAGAGCTTGGATGACAATTTTCAAACTAGCCAGTTTACAAATGCAATTAGAAATCAAATTAGCACTTTCTTGACCCGACAGACTGTGAATTAAATAATATGCATATGGAACTTGTCAGTTTCCATTAACTGGTACTGCCATAAAAACTAATGTTTTTGTGACAGGAGGAGTATTATCATCCTAAATTCCATTTCCAATATCCACAAATCCTCGAATCTTCTCTCCATCCCATTCGATTTTCTTCGTGTGCTCATTTCGTCGACCACCAAGGAACAAATCAATTCTTACCCTTTCGCAGCGTATTCTGCAACCTTCTACTGGAGTGCTGAATAACCTTCTGAAGTAAAACCTGGCTCTCCAATAACCGTAGTATACTAGTTGCATATGGTGCTTCGAAGAGGAAGTCCCAAATGAAAATTTTATGTTACGTACTCGTATGCTTTGGAACAATAAATCTGTAAAGTTAATACAAATGCTCTAATTTCAGCTTCATATTTTTAGTATGTCGATTTGTTTATATTTTTTATTATTAATCGTCCGTTTCATTAATTGAAAAGTTTGTGATTTAAATTCTTCAATAATTGCAGACAAATTGTTAACGTTTTTTTTTCGTCTACTTGCCAGTTGTTTTGCTGTTTTTAACATTTTCTGTAAATTAGTGAGTCTCAACTGCACTATCCAGTTTTCTCTTCAGTTTTTTGGGCCCCTCTATAGTGGCATAATTGTCCGGAATTGCTGTTGTTGTGGTTTTTTGTTCTTGTTCTTATTCTCAATAGAGTTGGGGATAAATTAAAAGAAATGGGGGATAAGAGGGTCTGCAAAGTAAATGGAGTGGAAAGAAGAGGGAACGGAATAAAGGAATTTGCAGGGACGGGGGATACGTTATAACATTAATACGTTATGTTTAAAACACATTTTTCAATTGCTCCATCAAAAATTTTCCTGTTCTCACTTACCTTCTGAAATGCTCAGGAAACTTAAAACTGGTTGAAGATGTAATCAGTTATTCAGTTATTTTAGGAATCAGGATTCTTTAAAATGATCACTGCAGATGTAATCAGATATTTAGTTAATTTTGTTGAAGGACGCCTATACAACGAGGGTCATTAGCGCACTTGAAATTAAAATACGATTGTCACGCCAAAAAATCAGCCCTGCAAATGTAATCATATTTTTTGGGTTTCCACTCGTCCCGCTTCATATTTATCATGCATTTTTTCATTAAGTCGGAGTCAGAATGTAGAAGCATGAATAAGTTAGTGTAAAATGAAAAAATAAACGATAAAATTAATCATGCGTTATTCATGGGTCATCAGCTCGAATGATTTATCCGTATATACATGTGAAATGTTCGGCTGAAACATCCCGGCTGGAGTGCCTATTTATGTATTTGTACGAAACACGAGATTTTGGCAAAGCATGTCAACTTGATAAAGATCAATTTCAATAAGTCAGGCAACTAAAATGCCCAGGACCTATAGGATTTTAAGGTACACATTTACATGTAGTCAACGATTTTTTTTTGATATTTTATACAGCCAGCTAAGTTTAAACACTAGTTCGCGTGGAAAAAATTAAATATCTACCTTTATTTATTAATAAACAGCATTTTAGACAAATAATTATAGTCAATGGAGGCCGCCACTGTAACCCGAATGCTCAAAGAAACACGAGAGTGTTGTGACGTCGTGTATGGTCTGCGCAAAACAAAGCCAACTACGAATGTTTGAATGGGCGTGTCCAATTAAATTTCCAATTTCAATTGTTAGACATTGTTATTTTTATCTTGCAACAATGCCTAAACAATTGAAAGCTGAAATCTAACTGGACACGCCATGTCAAACTTTCTCGGACAGTGTATAGATGAGAACGCGCAGCTGAAGTTAGTGCATTGTTATTCGTATTTCTACCAACAATAATCCCTGAATTCGCACTATCTATGATGATGTAACAATGTATTCAGTTTAAATGCGGAGGCCTTCTCTCTCGGTGGTTACATTTCAGCTGCTCGTTCTCTTCTATTTGGCTTTGCGCAGACTGATCCATACAGTCCCTCTCATAGCATTACCGTGTTCATTTGCGCAGACTGATCCATACAGGCCTCCATTGGGTAAAAATTTTGTCTAAAAATGCTGTTTATTAATAAATAAAAGTACTTAATAAATTTTTTTCTATGGAGACTAGTGTTTAGAGACTTAGATGTAGAAAATATAAAAAAAAATTTTTTTTGACTAAAGAAGGTTCACCTTAAAGCATTCGAGGATAAAAAGAAAAGCGTTTGTATTATAAAGAAGCCTTTTGTTGGTAGGGTTAGATGAGGTTGCTAAGGAAGCCACTGCTTGATACAACAAGGAGCACTTCTTGCAGAAATGTAAAGTTCATAAAGAATAAAATTACCTGAAAAGTTAAATGGCGAGAGTAGTAATCAGAGATCCTTGATCCTAACGAGATGCGACAACAAGTAAAATTCCCATAGCAAACTTGAGATGGCAAAATACCCGTGGCGCCCTCTCGTAACAAACGCTCAAATAGCAAGAGAGCATTCGCAAGTGCGTCATCTTGTAACTAACGAGGCCAACGAGAGACAGGCCAGGGCACTCAAAAGTCACATGATCATCGGGGTCCGGGCAACAATTCATCCTTCATTGTCTCCGTCTTGGATTTTAACAATCAGTATTTTTTCGTTTGTTGTAAACAATGAAGGATGGATTGTTGCCCGGACCCCGATGATCAGGTGACTTTTGAGTGCCCTGGTCTGTCTCTCGTTGGCCTCGGTAACTAACCATGGCCGACTAACAATATTTCTTTTCTTAATTAAATAACAATGAACACTTTTTGATTTCTTTCTTAATTTCTTTAATTTTTGATTTAATTTAAAAAATTTCCCGTATGTAAGGGACATGACGTATTTTAAACATCGAAATAGTTAAAATCTCTGCCTTGTCGCTGTTGTCGTCTGTTTACATTACTCTGAAGACGTTTTGATTACGTGAGATATCATCAATATCTACAGCGCCATCTGGCAACACCCTCGCAACTAACCTGCGCAGAAGAAAGCTGCGCGAACCATTTCGCATACACGGATTGTCGCATCTTGTTAGGATTAAGGATCTTTGATAGTAATCTATTCTAATATTATAAATGTGAAAGTGTGTTGGTTTGTTTGTTTGTTTGTTTGTTTGTTTGTTTGTTTGTTTGTTAATATTATAAATTTTCCACGGGAAAATACTGCTTTCCTAAATCTTTTTAAAATCCCCCTGCTCATCATCACGCAAATCACCAACACTATGCACGCACCAACAATAGAAATCTCAGGACCAACAATGCAAGGCAAAATTGTTGTCTATATACAAGGTGATTATAATTAAAGTCCCTTTGTAAAAATGCTATAAAAAAACAACCATGAGTCCGAATGACTTCAAAATTGGACTGAGCATTCTTGAAGAAGGGTCATTTGATATGGGATAAGAAAAAAAATAGTTCCAAAATTTATCACTAGATGGCGCTGTAAGCGGCATAACGGAAGCGGATTCAGCTAGAAGTGACATTTTGAATTGAAATACGACGGCTTTGGCATGAGTTGTTTATGGCATGATGTTTTTACATTAAAGTTGGTCAAGGAATGCAATTGACACTAAAACAAGTTAAACATGATTTTTTTTTTATTATACACATGCCGCTTACAGCGCCATCTAGTGATAAATTTTGGAACTATTTTTTTTCTTATCCATATCAAATGCCCCTTCTTCAAGAATGCTCAGTCCAAATTTGAAGTAATTCGGACTCATGGTTGTTTTTTTATAGCATTTTTACAAAGGGACTTTAATTATAATCACCTTGTATATAAAGAAAGATGTTTGTTTGTCGGTATTGAATACAGATCTACAGTTTTATTCCGATCTTGATGAAATTTTGCATACTTGACCTTCAAAGCATGAGGAAGGTCACTGTCTACCTCAGATTTCGGAAAAATAATAATTATCGATAAAAAATCGATATTCATGCTTATGGCAAGGCATATTAATGAGAAATATACGAGGGTTGGGGCATAAGTCATGGCAACTATTTTTTTTCTTGTAGATATGTGAACGGATCACAAACGTATATGTGTCGTGTGGAAGTTCTGCAGGCCTAGTGTGTATGCAGAACAACAGATGGCTCTGTGATAGCTGGTAGTAGCGCAGCGAGGGCTGTGAAATCAGTCAGTTGGTGAGTGTCGTGCGAGATGGAAGTAACCCGTGTTGAGCAGCGCGCTTACATCAAAATAGCCGTTCTCCGAGGGAGAAAGGCGACGGAATGTCACAGTGAATTAGTGGAAGCCCTTGGGAATAATGCCCTACCATACCGTACAGTAGCACGGTGGGTAGGAAAGTTTCATCAAGGACGGGTGTCAACCAGTGATGAGCAACCATGAAGGCCATATTGCCCTGTATACTACCGTAGTAAATTAGTGTGTTACGATATTTCAGTGCTATTCATTGTCCACGCATGTAGTTAACACCTTGCCCTTTCTTCTGTATATGTCACATTTTCCAACCGGACTGGTATCTTCAAGAAAAAAAATAGGTGCCATGACTTTTGCCCCAACCCTCGTATCAGGATCAACAATGCAAGGCAAAGTTTGTGCAACAATACGTATCAACAATGGTATCAACACACAATTCACAAACACTCTGCACGGAACAACAATATATATCTCATGACAAACAATGCAAGGAAAGGTTTGTGCAACAATAAGTATCAACAATGGAGTCAACACTAGGCAGGGATCAACAATATATATCTCATGACTAACAATGAAAGTCAAAATTTGTGCAATATAGATAAAAAAATTAAATTTGTAACAGTGCATAGAATTCCTGTTATTCAGGCTTTTCTTAGAAAAGAGACTTCCTAGTACTTAACAATTTTTTGAAAATCTTTAAAAATGGTCAGTAACTGGAGATAATGGAAAGTTAGCAGACTATTGAGAAAGAGTCGAAAGACGACAGAAGAAGCACTCTTTTAGCTCCGTGTTATATTGAGCAAATGTAAGGCAAGTCAAGAAGGGTTTAGATGCTCCGGTATATCACCTGGACTACCTGTTTTTCATATTTTTCGTAGAATGGATAGTCCCTTTGCTCTGTGTTGTATTTATTGAGTTATTATTTAACCAATTGGGAATTATAATTTAATTTTTGAGATCTATCTCTTTACTTACACGTGTAATCAACCAGGCAAACGCCGGGTACCTGTGCTAGTGCTTTATAAATAAGGTTCAACTTGTAACAATGCATAGAATTCTTGTTGTTTGGGATTGCATAGAATCTATAGATGGCGCTACTGTATTGCTAAAACGCGCTAAGGTTGTGTTTATTCTGACTGCACTTAAGACTAGTTATTGAGCCTCGCACCACACAATCTTGCAATACCTCGCAAACGTAAAACAAGTCTTTCAAGAGCTTCTTCTGAAGAACAAGCGAAAAGATTAGATCGATCACTAGAATCTTGGAAGATTCTGAACTGTGAATGCAAGAAGAAGCAGAGCGTCAGGCCGCTTTGAGAACCGCTGAATCCCTGTTTCATACGCAACAAAGGCGAATTGAAAAAACGGTGAGTCAGGCCAGTTTGAGAGCCAACGAGACACCTATTTAACCTCAGCAAAGACGACTTGAACAGGCAGAGCGTCAAAATAATTTAAGAATTTCCGAAACGGATGAAGAAACGCAGCACCGTTAAACGAACAGGCTGAGAGTCAAGCGCGTTTAAGGGTCTCCGACAAAAAACGTAAAACAGGAAGAAGTGACCGTGGCGTCGGAACCTTTGATCTTAATGTAACGCCTGCAAGACGATCAGACTTGTGGCGCCATCGCAC
>JAHWFO010015243.1:43286-59288 GCA_023313115.1 Rhysida immarginata
CACCACTCCTGGGAAGGATCAACCAAAATAGTGTGAAATGGTGTGTATTTTCCTAAAAAGCGAATTTCGATAATCATTTATCCCTGGCTACAAATAATTCGTCTCAGACAATTCAACTAGTAACCCGATTCATCTTATTTTCCGATAGCCGTAACGGTCAACGCCAAAACGCGCCCCGTTACAATATATAGAAAGATTATTATTTGTAACTTGTTATTTATATGTTTTTCGTTAACCCCGTTTTGGGCAGTTTGCCTGTTGGGGGACAACGTGGGGCTCTCCCCTCCAGATTATCTGGTGGGGTATTCTCCTATCGTTGTCACAATTATTATTAATTTTTTTTAATTTGTAATTATTACAAAAATTTGAACTAGTAATTAATTAGTAATTTACCAGAACAAAATTAGAAAAAGTTGTCTATTTCACTGTTCTTCTACGCGAATTCAGAATGTTTTGAAAGTACATAGCGGATGTAACTTTTCTCCTCGACTCGAAGGCGGTGCGCTCCGATCAACGGTAAGGGAATGTGTAAACCTACCCCTGTACCAAACTTGATCCGTCTCCCCTACTTAATTTTTATTTTAAGTTCAAGCTATAAAAAAAAAGAAACAAAAGCCTAATGATTTACTACTGTCTACTGTAACAATTGATACAAACAATATTTCCGTGCACTAAAATTTACTCTTTCTACAATTGAATAAACTGAAAAGTGGGCGTTTTGCCCTGAACTATTCTAAATCTTTTCATAGTTAAATATTTTTAGTCGTGGAATTAAATAAAATATCCAATTTCTTTAAATTAATTATATGGTCATAACTTCTATGTAATAAAAAAAATAAATGAATATTAATTAGGATCATAGTAGAGAGTCCTGAATAAATCCGTAAATAATTAAACCGGATAAACAGGGCTGGGTGTAAGCGATACGATCAGTTTATTAAATATGGCAACGCGTTTCGACTAATACCACCATCACCCGGCCTGGTATTAAATTACAAACTTGTAATATGTAATTTTACTTGTAATTTATAAGTTCATGTAATTTATCTTCAACTAATCATAGCATGTCATCAAAACAACTACTGCTCCTGAATGTTCACTCTTTATTCTAACAAATTCGAAAATTACACAAAATCATTCTTCCATGTCGCCAGTTGATCACAGTATTAATCGAAATGCGTTGTTATTTTTAATAAACTTATCGAATTGCTTGTACTGATGTATTCTTTATAAATATACTGATTGAAAAGAAAGTGTCAAATATTAAAGTATGTTTCAGCTAAAGACACTTTTTAGATTAAAATGTAACCAGATTAAAAAAAATAGTATTTTTTAATGATGGAATAATTTCTGAAGTTAATTCTTAAACTTTGATTTCAGCTTTCAAATGTTTTTAATGTTGCTTTAGTAAAGGAAATCAATCCATCATCTTTCTGCGTTAATTTACTGAATTAATTTTTGATGATGAGAATTGTATATTCTCTTTCCATAATAAATTTTGTTTGTATGAGGAAACGGCACTTTCCCCCTCTTTCTCTCCTTCTCTTCCATTAGACGGAAGCCAGGCTCCATTAGTGCGATGGTCGACTCCGATTCGTCTCTCGCAGCTGCGATTGTGAATAATAAATAACAGTCGCCTCTCTTTCTTTCCAATGTTTGAGCCTCTTCTTAGATCAAAGGAGAGTAGGAAAATATTTACTACCAGCAGAAAGGGTGCACAACTAAATTTTTTATAAAATAACAATTTTTGGAACCGTTGTTGAATGCTTATATGGTGTTAAAATAATAACTAAATTTGAGATCAACAATATCATCGTTAAATTTTGTTTTATGCAAAAAGGTAGATGTATTTGTCTTCATTTTCTAAAAAGAAATAGCATTTGTTTTAAATTAACATGCTCATATTACGAAGAAATTCGCATCAATTTGTATTTAAAAGCAAGAGAATTAAGGACTGAGAAGTAAGGTAATTAAAAATGCATAATAGGATGCCGTAAAAGTAACTGAGTCTTTTGAAGATGTCATCTTTCCTTTTATTTTATTGTTTAAATTAAAGAAAATTTCTAACACCAAACATTCCATATTGGATTAATCCAAGCACTCCAGGTCGCATTATTATTTAAAGCTAATTTTCATTTATCTTATAAAATATTAAAGATAACCTTATGTTTACTTGTTGTTTACTGTCCAAAATGACACCTAAGAATCACAGAATGAATAAATATTTGAATAAGTATTTGCATATGAAATTATTAATTACATCCTTCTAAAAATCTTCTTAGTTCTAAATATCCCGAACGGGAAGCGTAATGCTCTTTTCCAATTTTTAACATTGACTTTCGTATTGAAAGAAATTGAAACTGATCGATTAAATTCTTTTTTATTTAAGTTTTTTTTTCAATTTGGTAAAGGTCCCTGTTTTCTTTTACTTTTTTGACCTCTAAAGATATCCAGTAGATGTTTTAGAACGTTATTATTATAAAATTACATTAACGAATCTATGAAATAATTTAATATTTCTTAAATATATAACAAATTTCTTTTTTTTTGTTCCTCATTTGTTCCCATATCCAATCAATATTTAAATCTGGACTGTATACAAAATTTTGTATATCCTCTTTCTTTATTCATCTGCATGCAGATTAAATGGGCTATGAAGATTATCATCGGAAGGGTTCAGGTCAAATTACTGCGCTCAATTAATCGCGGTGGAAATCGCGATCGATGTATCATCGTCCAAGTTGGTTGAAAAAAGGATTAATTTATTAAAGAGCGGCTAAATTGTAGCTATTATTTCTGGCGCATAAAACGGAATACTGTGCTAGATCATTTTTCCATTTTTATAATAACTTGCACCCGTAACATTTGATATTATATAATTTAATTCTATTCGTTATCTATGTCGCTTGATGTAATTATTTGTAGTTTATATTTTATTTATAACAAGCGTACACCACCAACCCGTTGCTTAGAAAGAAGGTATGTAGTACGTATAAGAAAATTTTAGCGTGCAACATAAAAATATACAGACTTCTTTTATTATAGATAAAAATGCCTAGCCGATCGTATTACGCTGCTTCACTTTTCCCAGGCTGAGGCAGTTATTATGAGGTGCCACTATAAATTATAAAGCCACGTGCATTATTGTAAAAAAACAATAGCGATACAACAAAGCATAAAAAAGTTTAATTGCAACATCGTGATTACAATACATGTGCATTGAATAAATAATAAATCATTAAGGAATGACATAACCAAGTAACGAAAGGTTAAACTAAACCATTCGCGGAACCATATTTTAAAACGCCCTCTTTTAATATTGTAAGTTCTAATGGACCATAAACACACATTAACCACGTACCTTTGAACCAATTTCGACTACCGTTTATTTTACGTTATATTCATTCATGACACATCATTCCAAGTCATTTGATATATTACATGCCATATCTTATCATTGAACATTTTTGAGGGTGTCATATGGGTAACATTAGAGCACGTGCCATTGTTTCGATTCCAACCATTTTCAAAACGGTTCATCTCCTGAACCACATTTATCAATTGGCAAAAATAGAAATTTATATCCGCTTCTATCTCATCATTACGCTTTGTATATCTCTCCATTGAAAATTGCTAGGTGGGGTCGTGAAGATACCATTTGTGCACGTGCTATTGAACAGATTTAGATAATATTTGTGATTCGTTCGTGCCATGTACCATATTCATCGACTGACGAAAATAATAATGAATAACCGCTTCTATCTCGTCATTAGGATTTGTTTGATATATTACTTGATATACGAGAATATCAATATAATATTACTTGATAATATTACTTGATATATTACTTGATATACGAGGATATATTACTTGATATATTTGATTTACTCGTATCTTCCCATTGAAAATTGCTTGGCGGGAAAATAGAGGTACCATTTGTGCACGTGCCAATGAACCGATTTAGATTATATTCATGATTGGTTCGAGCCATGAACCATATTCATCGACTGACGTAAACATATTTTTAAAATCTTTGATAGCCTCGGAGGAGTTAGAGTTACAGACAGGCAGACAGACGGACAGACAGACAGACACGTTTCCCCACACTGATAGCATAAAGCACCTTTCGGTACTTAATAATGGTCAGAATTTTAAGAGAAAAAAAAAGTTAAAAAGCTAAAACGTAATTAAAAAGTACACCTGGCCAAAAATAATAAAGCCAGGTTATTTAATATTTAATAAATCCACCAGTTTTCTCAATAACTATAAATACACGACTTGGCATTGATTTTAGAAATAATTGTAAATAGTTTAGATTGACATTTACCCAACGTTTTATGATTGGGCCCTGAATTCTCTAATTTATGTAACCAGCACTTGGTAAGCAACCCCAAACATTTTCTATAGAGTTAAGATCAGGTGACACGGGAGGCCAGGTCATTACTTGTAACCCATAAGCGACGACCCACTCAAAAGTCGACTTTTCATTATGAATTGCGCCATTGTCTTGCTGGAACTCAAATAAATTTCCCGCAAACAGCTAACTGTTGATACAGAATGTTATTCATTCTTCTTGAAATAAAAGCTTCCTAAACCATTATACTGCCTCTTCCTTGCTAGTGCTTGGAGAATAGTTTCACATCGTTTTTTAGATCATAACAATAGAAATTTTATATTTGTCTCATTGCGTCAAATCACCCTTTGCCATTGTGTGACCCAAGACGTCACTTCTCATGTCCCAATAGTCTCAGTTGTTTGTGCCTGAGAAGGAGTGGTGGTTGACTTCGTCATTTTTATATAATAGTTATTAACTAAAAATTAAAAAATTCATAAATAATATTTAAAACATACTTAATAAATAATAAACAATAAATAAAATCAAAATAAAAGCTGACGTTTCGGATAGAAAAGTCTCTAAAAGCAAATAGAATATTAGAGAATTATCCTGAAGTTATGAAAGAACTACGACAATCGTACGCTGAAGTGTACATTTGTTCAGGTGGGACGTAAGCAGTGCTAACGCGATTCTCACCCTTAAGGAATAAATTCCACATGAAATACACTGAAATAGGCAAGAAGCCTGACTAACCCAAAGAAGCCTGACTAACCCACATTATGAAAAAACAAAAAAATAAGATTGACGATTGTCAGAAGAGTGGGAGAGGGGGAGGGGGAGGGTAGTATTACATCTTCCAATAATCCGGAAAGGAAACTTTGCCAATGTCTTCGAAGTTGACATCAAGAATATGCCTCGGTTTTCTATACTTTGTATGCCACTTCATTTCCATCCGGTTTTTCAGTACTCCAGCCACCAGGTCATTGTCATGGCTCTTCATCGTCTGCACCATGTTCATCAGGAGATCTTGGACACACTTTCCAATATGAGTCATGTTCAGATCCGAGTGGATGTAATGATTTTTTATGGTCCTTCTTCCAAGTTGCGCATTGGTCCTCAGGGTAATATTCTGGAACGACTGGAGTTCACTCCATCTGTTTCTAAAAATAGTCTCCCACGCAGGCATACCTTAGAGGTGGATGGTCATAATCACTGTCTTGTACAGTAGTAATTTATTATCGATGCTGAGGACGCTGTTTCTACCCAGGAGAGCTATAACGCTGTACTTAGCCTTCTTTGCTTTGTTCATAGCAAACGTGGCGTGACGATTCTAGGAGAGTCTTGAGTCGATGATAGCGCCAAGATACTTGTAGTTGTCAAGCCATTCGAGTTTCTTACTGAATAGAACCAGGAAATCCGGGGGACACTTAAGTTTTTTGTTGAAGTGCATGGCATTGCAATTTCCGACGCTAAGATTCAATTTCCAGCAATCAAATCAGTTCTCGAACTTCTTCAAGGCGTTCTGCAGCCGAGTGATAACGTGAGATGACTGGTGCGCCCATGCCATGATGGCATATCATCAGCATAGAAATATAAATTACACTTCTCGGGTTTTGGGAATTCGTGCACAAAATAATTAAAGAGAACGGGCCCGAGGAGAGAACCCTGTTGGACACCGGCCTTTACCTTTCGGGGCGTGGAGAAGTTTTCAAAATTTGGCGTGATAGAACCTGTCGCTGAGAAAGGATCTCACCATCATAGTCAAATCAGAATTGAACCCGTCTCTAATCAGCTTGTAGATTAGCCCCTCGTGCCACACCTGATCGAAGCCTTTGCTGACATCAAGATAAACGACGCCACTCTCCCTGGAAAGGTTTAGTGGGGTGCTCAGATCTTCAACGAGCCTCCATATCTGCATCTGACACGAGTGGGCGGCTCGGAAGCCAAACTGTTCTTCCCGCATAAAACCATTGGTTAGACAGTAATCTTTGAACCTGGTGAGGATCGTTTTCTCCAAAACTTTACACATCGACGGGAGTAGGCTGATAGGTCGGTAGCTCGCGCTAATTGAAGGGTTTTGCCTCTGCTTGGGGATACTTAACACAATCGACTGCATCCAAGCAGTCGGGAAATAGAAAAACTTTCAAAAGTCGCTTATGATATTCGAGATGTCACTAATGATGTTCTTTGCGAGATTCTTTAAGGCGTTTTTATTTTCCTTGTCTCTTCATGGAGCCTTCCTCTTTTTCAGATTTCTTACGATGGTAGCGATTTCTCCGGCCTTGATGATGATCTTAGTTGTAGGCTGTGGGACTACACTGAAGTTGGCAAGAATATCTTCCACAGTCTGGGACATGAGCTGACTCTCGGGATTATTTTTATCAGGGGTAACAAACTGCATTTCTAGGTAATCTGCAATTATTTTAGCGTTTTGCTGATTAGTTTGTACGTAATTACCTTGAGGGGTGCGAAGTGGAGGAAGCGTATATTTCTTTCTTTTTTGTTATGGAAATTACGAAGAATATAAAGACTGACCGCCTGTAATGAGTAGCAGAGGAATTAAAGTGTTTAGCGACAGGAGTGTCAGCATTGTTAAGGATGTTTAATTAATGTCTGGCGAATCCGGTGCGTATGATATTGCCCGTTTCTCCGACATACTGTTTCTGGCATACTTTGCAATGTAACAGGTAAATTAGGTTGTGAGAATTGCTGGTCAGGTTCTGGTTAATCTTGAGAGTAAAGGTGGAAGCACTGCTGGAAATGGAGGTAGCAGGGTTAAGAAAGTGGCAAACGCCACAACGTTTTTCATTCCAAGGAGAATATCCCTTAGTGGAAGTGCGTGGTTTAGTAATAGCAGCATGGGCCAGAATATATTTAAAATTAAATATCCTTTTAAAAGGATCTTTTGGTGGTTCTAGTTGGAATGGAGAAGAGGAGGGTTGTCAATAATATGTTGATGTTTCCTTAGGACATTTTTAATACTATTGAGAGTTGGATGATAAGGAAGAACTAACTGCACTGCTTTAAGGGAGTGGGTAGGTTAGGTTAGGCTCTTGTAAAAAAAATTGACGGAGGCTCTGGTGACTGCCAAAGCCGCGGGTTTTTAAGGCGTAGAACTAGCACTGTATGTTATTATTGGTTATCGTTAGTGTGTATATTTTGGCGAAAAAAAGAACAAAATTAAAAAAAAAGTTACTATATTCAATTACATTACAGTTTTGTGAAGAATGGGTCTGTGATATGAAAAGTAACAAACAGATGACAAAAGTTTCGGAGTTATATTTCTAGTAAATGACAGATCAATGTAAGTATTTCCCAATGTACGTGGATAGTTAGTCGGGACTATGTCTAAATTGAAATGATGCTTCATAAATTCAAATGCTCCTTCGTTTCGTTTGGCATCCATATTAAAATCACCCATCAATATCATAGGCATATCCGCATTCGCCTCAAACTCTTCATCTATTTGCTTGCAGCTGTCGGTGTATTTCTTTAATCCAGAAAACAAGAACATTTTTCGACATGTTTGAAAACAAACAACTAAGACCAACATGTTTGAAAACATATTATTTTAGTCAGATTTATTGTTTTGTTTTAAGAAATTAACAAAATTCAAAGTTCATTTCTTAAAATAATTAATCTGCTTAAAATAATATATATTTTATTATTTTTTTAAACTAGAAGCGAACCCACCCGTTTGTATAATCGGGAAATAACCCATTGTTAGATTTTTTCTTTGTTGTGACAACGTCCACCGTCGCTGATTTTATATAAATGATGATGTACTGATTTCGCCGGCAGATGACAGGATTTCATGATATTATCTTAAAACGCTCGTGCTTTTATGTTTTTATACCTAATGCACAGGCCTTCTTTATATTTAATGGACAGGCCTTTTCTCGAAGGCTATGGTTAGCTCCAATTAGTTCCAATACATGCCGCACACGTATATGCCGCAGCAGCGCCACTCCGTTATTACGATGGCGAGCATAAAATTCACTTAACTTTAACTCGCTATAACTTTTGACCCAGTGGCTCATTTGGTGAAATTTGTGCGTATTATTCAAGACTCAACCTTCCTCTTTCCAACGAGATAATGACCATAGTTGTAGTATATATTGATAGAAAGATATAGACTGAGATATGTACATCACTTTTTGAACGAAAAATCGCGTCTGAATTTTTCCTCGGCTGCACCCCGGATAGACGTAGTTCTAAGTCAACACACTCTGTGAGCCACTATCTGCTTTTGTCGACCACCACATACGCCACATCCCACCCAGTCTTTCTTCCTATATCAAAGACACTAACGATTTTCTCTCCCATATCCAGCGCCTTAACGACTCTAGTTACGATTTCAAGAAAATCTTCCTCTGCACGGTTCATGTCTCTTCTCTATATGCTAACATTTCTCATGATGATGGGACTGGTTTAGTTTGGTTTGTTTGGTATTAACGCCCTTTTCAACTGCTATGGTCATTTCAGGACGGCGTTATAGGGGCCGCAAATTTTGCCTCGCAAGGGTTCTTTAACGTGCAGCCGGCAAACGACTACACGGGACCAACGGCTTTGCTTCCCTTCCAAAGGAAGTGCGTGATCTCAGGATTTCCCCCTGAAAAATCCTCGTCGTCCTCGGCCAGGATCGAACTCTCGTACTCGGGCATCAGAGGCGATCACGCAAACCACTGAGCCACCGAAGCCGATATGATGGGACTGAAGCTGTTCGCAACAGTCTCATGACTAACAAACCTTTACAAGTTCCTTCTACTGACAACCTCCTCACCTCCAGTTTCTTCACTTTTAACAATGAGTATTATATCCAGTCCAGTGGCACGTTGAAGCCGTTGGTCTGGCTGCGGTATATTGTCGATGTTTTCCTGACCTGGCCCATAATGAAGACTCACTACTATCTTTTATCACCCGACTGCAAGGATAACATTCCTTTAGGTCAGTTAACTCGCATTCATAGAATATGCACTAATCAATCTGACAAGGAATTCCATGCTAATGCCCTTACTCACTCCCTTAAAGCAAGAGGCTACCCTACATGTGTCAAACGCGCTTCTGTCTATAATCATCGTAATTCTCGTTCTAATAACAATCTCAAATTTTCTCCAGCCATGGCAACACCTACGTTAGTTCTTCCTTATCATCCAACCCCCAAAAGTATTAAAAATGTCCTAAGGAAACATCAACATATTATTGACAACTCTTCTCTTCTCCGTTTCATTCTATTAGAACCACCAAAAGTTTTTTTTAAACGGGCATTTAATTTTAAAGATGGTCCATGCTGCTATTACCAAACCACGCACTTCCACTAACGGATGTTCTCCTTGCAATGAAAAACATTGTGGCATTTTCCACTTTCTTAACCTTGCCACCTCCATTTCCAGCAGTGCTTCCTCCTTTACTCTAAGATTAACCAGAACCTGAGCAGCACTTCTCACAAACCTAATTTACCTATTACATTGCAAAGTAATGTATGTCAAAAACAATATGTCGGAGAAACGGGTAATACCATACGCACCAGATTCGACAGACATAAGCTCGACATCCTTAGCAATGCTGACACCCCTGTCGCTGAACACTTTAATTTCCCTGGCTACTCTTTACAGGCCGTCAGCCTTTATATACTTCGTAATAACTTCCGTAACAAATAAGAAAGAAAGCAATTCGAGTCTTTTCTTATTCGGAAATTTAATTCCCTCACCCCTAATGGCATTAACCTTAACAAAGGCACCATTCCCTCATTACCTTTTCCATATTCCTCTCCAACTTCAGCTATTCCCTAATTTGTCGTAAGCTCTCTGGCCCCTTTTCAATTTCTTTATCTTTCTCAGTTATTTCTTCTTTTAAATCTTCTTTCATATTTTTCTACTTGTATGTTCATTTTGTGCCCGTCCTTGTACTCTCTTTTTTCATAGGCTTTCTGTACTCTTTTGTATCAGTGACGTTTGACCTGGTGCTCTTTTATGCTGAACTATTATACAGGGTCACTAGCGACCGGGATTATTCAGGGAAATTTTTGTAACCGGGAAAAGTCACGGAATCATTAAATCCGGAAAATTCGAATAATGTCAATAATATTCTATCAAGAGCCCTAACATTCCTAAACTTTTTTTATAATTTCTGTCATTTTAATTCTGTATGTGTTATTCTATTGCATTTTTCTGCCCCCCCCCCTCTTATTACCTCCTATTTGTCCTCCTTCCTGTCCTATCCCAACACGTCTTCAAATTCATCTCCTGGCCTCCCATTTGTTCTCTTCTAGTATTTCAGTCAATACCGTCTTACTATTCCCTATGCTAACTCTTATATAAAGTCGTCATTAAGTACTCCTTTCAGGTCATTACACTTCTCGGGTTTTGGTAATCGTGCACATAATAATTAAAGAGAACGCCGTCCTACTATTCTATTAAAATTCTTTATACTCAAAACTGTTGTTAATGGACTTAAACCACTTTGACAATCGACAATCGAAATTCGCAGGGAAAACACAAAAAACGAGCGGTCCGGAAGCCATGCTTCCACTGCCATACTCGTCCAAATAATAGCCAAGGGAAGTACGCCTAATTAAGAAAGAAGCCAGATGAATCTGGTTAAGTCATCCAGAGTATAAATAGGAGTCCTTTCCTACGAGGAAGATGGAGTTGATTGTTGATTGACGATAGGACACAAAAGAGCTAGGTGATCCAGTAGGTTGGAAAGATGGCCTTTTGGATGTCGTCGAAGTTGACATCGAGGATATGACGAGACCTGCGTTACCAAAGGTGATCCAGAATATTTGCAATCAGTGGATTAGGGTGGTTTTTAATCTTCGGAAGCAGCTTCTTCAGCGACTCTTGGACGTGGTTTCCAATGGTAGGTATACTGAAATCTTCAGCAATGGAAGTATTAGTTGCTCTTCTTCTGTCGAGTTGGGCAATGGTCCTCAAGGTGAAGTTTTGGAAGGTTTGGAGATCCTTTCCTTCTGGATTTGCAGGTTGTAGCCCAGGCAGGCATACCATACAGAAGAATGGTTCGGATTACCATTTTATATAGCAAAAGTTTGCTATCCACTCTAAGAGCACTGATACGCCCCAGAAGAGCAACCAGACTAAACTTTGCCTTCTTGGCCCTGTTGAGAGCATAAGAGAGATGGTCGCCTCATTTTAGCTTGACATCAATCACTACTCCGAGGTATTTATAGTTTTTTACCCACTCCAGCTCCTTTCCAGATAAGAAGAGTGGCTTAGGTGAGTTATATAAGGATCAATCACATGAACAGGATTGCGGGCAATAGTCATGATGGTCGCATCGTCAGCAAACAGGTATAAATTGCACGTTGTAAACGTTGGGAAATCCTGAACGAAAAAGTTGAACAACGCAGGGCCCAGGACAGAGCCTTGTGGGACTCCAGCATGATGTCACAAGGGTTAGACATGTAGCAGCCAACCTTCACACGAAAAGTCTTTTCCAAAGAAAGGAACTAATCAAAGCAATCAGATCGTCAGGAAAACCACAAATAATCATTTTGTATCTCATGCCGTTATGCCAGACCTGACCTAAAAAGATAAGACCACCGTACTTAGCGCAGTTTAGAGAAGTGTTTAGATCTGCAACAAGCCTCTAGAGTTGGAGTTGGCAGGAGTGACCTGGGCGAAAACCTATTGTTGGCCTCACAGAAAGCGTTAAACCTCCTTCAAGAACTTTTGACATCGTAGGTAATAAGCTGATGGGCCTGTAGCTGACTGCAAGAGCAGGGTTTAGATCAGGTTTGAGTATCGTAACGATGACGGACTCCTCCCACTTGTCAGGGAAGTATCCATGTCTCCAGCAGTCATTTATGACCCTGGTAATGATCGAGAAAACATTAGGAGGCAAGTACTTGAGGGCACTGTTTTTGATAGAATCGATACCTGCTGCTTTCCTGGTTTTAAGACGCTTTATAACGTCGGAGATTTCCTTAATGCTAATAGTTTCCACAAGGGGAGGAACTCGCCGAATTAGCCCATAGGAGTTACACACATCGTTGACAAGTCGACTATCAGGGTTTTCTTCACAAGGCGTGGTAAATTGCTCTTCCAGGGACTCAGCGATCGATTGAGCCCTGTCACGATCACTGGTGACAACATCGCCATCTGAAAAAAGCAGTGGCGGCAGGTTGATGGGTCTCTTACCTTTTAAGGCCCTTACAGTACTCCATAGCGAGTTGTCCTGGACAGACAAGGACTTCAGTTTGTCGCTCCACCTTTGATTTCGTAGAGCTTTCACCTCTTCCTGGACCTTGCGATAAAGCCAGGTACTTTGTATGGTACTTAGTCTTGAAGAAGGGTAGTCACTTACGCTGCCATAACCTTCTATAGGAATTCCTTTCAAGAATGATAAGTCTTACGTAAGGAGGGAGGTCGACATGTTCAGGACGCTTTCGATCAGCAGTGGAGGCACTGGAAATAGTAGCATCGTGGTTAACACTAGTGATAGCACTGATATTTGTGATGATGATATACTATTTTCTCGGAGAATATCCCTGAAAATATTCCAGTCCTGTTTGGATCGAAGCCCAATCTTCATATCGATATTTAAGCCATCAAAGATTAGCATCACTGGTCGATGGTCAGAGGATAAGTCATCTACTGTAAATATATTATAGGGCTTGAAGAACCCTTTAAGAACAGCTATGTCCAACACGTCACCAACTTGGGAGTGATCACAGTAGTACGTGTCGTCAAGTGGACCAGCAACAAAGGTGTCAATTTTGTTCAATATATATCCATATAGGATACTGCCGTTTTGATTGGCGCATTTAGAATTCCATGCATGATGCTTGGCATTCAAGTCGCCCGCAATAACAACTAATATGAGCCCAGACAGCAGCTCGTCAAGTTCGCACGGTTCAAACTTGTGCTTAGGTGAGTTATATAAGGAAATGAATTTGATTTCACCTGTGTTCACATCGTTTATAATCACGGAGACTTCTTCCATGCCCACAAAGTATAGAGTGACAGGCTCAGGGTGATCAATGCCGTCCTTAACAATGATCGCTGCTCCACCAACAGCGTGGATGGCATTATTAACCAGTCGCCGATCCTTGTGACACCCAGGCAAGGTGAAGACTTGAGTAGATTTCAGGTGCGTCTCGCACACAAAGGCGATGACGACATTCCAGTTTGTAAGGAAATTGTAGAACTCGATGAGCTTGCGAGCATTCCAAATATAGCAACGGAGTTTCCCCTTGATTAATGATCTTGTATGGGTGACTGTCCATGATCATTTGATTCGTGAGAGGCAATCTGTGGCACTGCTTTTCCACTTTCCTTATAGTGATTTAGCAAATTTCCCAGGAACCGGTAAATATCACGCAATTGATTGTGGTCGACCGTACGTGTGTCCCTAGTATCATCAGAACAGGATGGGACCGAAGCAAAGGATTTTCCCTCTACCACTTTGGTGCTTTTGATCCTTTTGACTTGTGGAGATTTGGGCCCTCTGTGTAGCTAGATGTGTGTTGACCAGAACAAGGTATACATTTTAGGGGTCTTTGCCTTTTATGTTAGTACAATCCCTCGACTGATGGTCTCCAGCGCATATATTACATCAAGGCGACTCGATGCAACCTTGGGATACGTGACCAAAACGTAAACAGTTATAGCATTGCAAGGGCCTTTTGTTGCTTCTAAATAACTCAACAATAACAGCTAGAGGACCGACACCCTTCAAACTCAAAAAAGACGTATTGTATTCATTATTTTCAAGTAAGACCAAAACCATTGGCATCTCTACTACACCATTTGCTTTTTTTTTAAGTCTGATTGCTTTTTCTGGAAAATAGTTTGCCTTCCTGAGGTCTTCGCAAAAGTCTTCCAGATCATATGTTGTATCAACATTTCGGACAACGTATTTAAGCGTTTTCTTTGATATAAGTTAATGATGATGATCTTAAGCATATCGTTGCTTTTCACTCCAGGCACAAGAGTTTTATAAGCTTCCTCGTCCTGACACTTGATCTTTATGGTGTCCTTTCGACCTGTGTGGGCGGTAATTTTGTCAAGAGGTACGTGCGTTTTGATCTCCTTCAAAATTTCCTTTATTGGCTTCCCATGGTGACGAACAATGATTATCTACTATATAAGCAAATTCCAGGTTTTTGCTTAGGTGTTAACATTTAAGGCTTTTTGAAATTTGAAAATTTAAACTATCCAACAATTAAGTGTTATTGTCGGTTCTGTTGCTGTGATTGGTGGCCTTAGAAATAGAGATTTTTTATGATTGGCTTTCATGTAACAGAAAAAAATGAGAAAAGTCGGCTAGCCAGTGCGTTGTTATCGTTCATGGCTGATCAATTCTCAATCTTTTCATAATGGCGGAAAAACACCGCTTCGCTAAATATTTTAGAGTTAAATGAAATAATTTCTTCGCCATGTCAGGAATAAATTGTATAGAAAGAATTCTATTTGTTCAAGGACATCGATTATGAACCGAAACAAGAAAGAATCATAGTTAATTTTGATAATTGGATCAGCGCTAAGGACCTATGAATAAAAGCGACATCTGTCTGCAAAAGTTGTAATCCTTTTCTTTATCAGAATTTTGCATTTAACAAAAACGCTTTCGCATTGATTTCTAGAATGATCATGATGACTGAACGACTTTTTATACTTTTAAAGAAGAAATAATATAATTTATTATATTCTTTTTTAGATTTTAATGTATAGATTACAGCTTTTTTAAGCAATATTTGATCAATTAGCTACAAAATATTTACATATACAACATTCCAGCAGCCGGAATGTTTTAAATTTTTAAATTTATATGTACGACTATAGGCGCGTTTTAGATAATGTAAATGAATGTTTGTTCTCATTAGTGTTTCAGCGAAGTAATTTATTATTATTATTATTATTATGCAGTTTTTAATAATTTAATTAAAGCTTATTTGAAGAAAAAAGAAACACGCCAATTTGGATAAAGTTTAATAAAAATGTCCAGGCGTAAACAAATAATGGATATTAGGCTCAAACTCTCTCAAGACAGTTCTCAAGTTGCATGTGAGGATGACAAATCTGAACGACAAGTAAAAATTATGCCAGTCAATTCAGATTATTTTACGCAAAGAAGTGCAGAAGTTGCTGTCCCTTCAAGATTTTTTTATATGAGAGAATATATGAGGTGTAGTAGATTAAATGAAATTCTCGGAAACAGAGAAAAGCGACTCTTACGGAAAAATGACCGACTGATACATAATTTTAAGACAAATAAGTAAAACTTCAAAAATATGCATTCTGACTTTCTTTTTTTCTGTGCGAATGTAAGTCGCAATGGTTTAGCTAGTTTTTTATATCCAAATTGTATACAAGGAATTTAAAAATACTCTCCAAGTGCGTTAAGGCATATATCCTACTGTGTAACAAGGCGTGTAATTCCTTTATGGAAGAAGTCTTTCGGTTGCCTGTGGAACCATTCCAAAACCTCTTCCTTCCCTTCATCGTCCGATTGAAACCTGCGGCCTTTCAGATATTTCCTGAGATCACCAAACATGTGAAAGTCACATGGGGGGTAGTCTGGGTAGTAAGGTGGATGCTGGATTGCTTCCCAGTTGAACTTTTTTATAAGGTCTACCGTTGCTTTCGAGGTGTGAGGACGCGCGTTGTCGTGGAGAAGAAGCACTCCTTCTATAAGAAGTCCAG
>JAHWFO010015244.1:0-13499 GCA_023313115.1 Rhysida immarginata
TTTAAAACCAGCATTTATTATATTTTATCAATTATTTTAAACCATGTTCAATAAGTAAGGCCAAATAAATAAATCTTATTTGCTAACGATAGAAATACGAATAAAATTAGGACCCTATCAGGCTGGATACACCAGTGGCAGAAAAAGTCATTAACCCTGTTTTTTTGCCTAGTTCAACGACCACCTTAATTTACAGATCATGGTATAAAGTAAATAATATTTACGAAACGCACACTGCTTAACCAAATCTTACACACATTAAAGATTTGATTTAAAATATTTAAGAGGTTATTTTTAATTAATTAACATTTTACTTTGACCAATTGTTAAGTTTACTTTGTTTACCTTTACAATGCTCTGTTTCTGGCATTAAAAATCAGAATTAATCAAACAAACGTTGCACACACGATGAGATTTCTTGCCCCTACTAAGATGGCGGATGGTGGCGTCAAGTTTTTCGCCGGATGCGCCATCTAGTTATTTATATAGGTCAGTGGGTCCGAGTTCTCCAGCTGAATTTGTTTTTCGCGTTTGTTTTTTCTGCCGTGCCGCATTTTAACATCAACACTGACTGGAAAACTTTTGTTTTTTTCCACGGTAGAGGGCATTATCTTATCATTGTAGGCACTGACCTCTATAATAGAGGTCAGTGATAGTAGGCTATGCATTGACCGGAATGAATACTTTTGTTTTTTCACGATAGATGGAAGCACTAAATATCAAACTGACCAATCACAGTGCGCCTTACATTGCTTGTGCTCTATATCTTATATAAAGTTATCCAAGGAATATAAAATGTTGGTAGAACGCAACTGAAGCGGTATACTGGGTTTAAGTTTAAACCAGAGATCCTTAATCTAACGAGATGCGAAAATCCGTATATGCGAAATGGTTCGCGCAGCTTTCTTCTGCGTAGGTTAGCTGCGACGGTGTTGCCAGATGGCGCTGTAGGTCTTGGTGATATCTGACGTAATCAAAACGTCTTCAGAGCACTGAAAGCAGGCGATAACGGCGACAAGGCTGAGATATTCAATATTTCGATGTTTAAAATACGACATGTCCCTTAAATACAGGAAATTATTTAAATTAAATCAAAAATTAAAGAAATTAAGAAAGAAATCAAAAAGAGTTCATTTCTATTTAATTAATACAAGAAGTATTGTTAGTCGGCCATAGTTAGTTACAAGATTACGACATTTGTGAATGCTCTCTTGCCATTTGAGCGTTTGGTACGAGATGGCGCCACGCGTATTTTTGCCATATCAAATTTGCTATGGGAATTTTGCTTGTTGTCGCATCTCGTTAGATTAAGGATCTCTGGTTTAAACCTTCGATAGTTATTTGAGGATTTATCCGAGGTTGATAAAACCTGCCCTTATTTGGTTGCATTATGATTTTTAATCCTCTCCACACATGCGAATCCCATTGTTGATCTGCTATATTTGCTGAAGAGTAGGGACCCTGAATATAGAATTATCAATGACTTATATTATTAAAGGTATATTCCGAATCCTATAGTTTGTTGACACCGCCGCCAAAAGTGAAACCATGATAGTTCTGGGCTGGAATGAGCCGCGGAATAATTAGCTGTCTGGCTGCTTTGCTTGTGACTATTTTGGACCCAAGGAATAATTAATTCTAAACCAGTTCCGCGTACAACTGTACAACTAGACATGTAAAAGGATCAGGAATCACTTTCCTCAAGCATAAATCAAAAATACGTAACTGAAATGAAAAACTTAACTGAAGGATGATCGAAACGAAATTGAAATTGAAACCATAATCGAAACTTGCTTATAAAATATAATAAAATACTTAAAATACAAATGGCGCGTTCTCCGTCGCGCACGAAATGAACTATCGTGAGAATGAGTCACGTGATCGGTGTGAATCGAGCAGTACTATTCTTGGAGTTTAGGCAGCCTCAAGAAGAACATTGCGTTAACGATAAACCCGCGTTTTTTGCAAATGGCGAAGAGTGATAGAAATGTTTCGATAACGTCAGTGCTTAATACGAGGCAAACTATTGTAAAAAAGCCTACTGTAAATGGTGTCGATGAAACCTGCATTGACGATGATTTGCATGAAAATGATTTCAATGGTTTATGGTGGAAATCGAGTAAATTAATTTCAGTCACTGTTAATTTTGCTTCGTCTACAGCCACTGTTTCAATTTTGATTGTTCTGTTTCGGTTTCCTCATTGCTCCTCCGCCATCTTCAGTATACAGAGCAACCGCAGTTTCTGGCTGGTGTGCTTCGTGCGCGGACGAAACGCACAAAACGCACGTTAACTGAACGCACTGGCAATGAAGAACAGGGTGCACGAGATGCACCGAGCGATGCGCGATGGAGAATACGCCTAAAGTTAACGAAACGATAAACTTATCACTTCTTGATTGGAGTGTGAAAGAATAATTAATCAGTTACCCTCATGTTTAGCAATGTGTTTTGTATCATCTTCACTCACTTTTGGCCATGAGGGTTCTGGGAGGCGCAGCTTCCCAATATTCCCAATTGGCTTCAAGTATGGCGGTAAGTTTCGGGTTCTAACTTTAAGCCATTTGGCGTTATTGAGAATTATATATTCAGGATCTCTATCGAAGAGTCGAGTTATGCCATCACCTTCTAAACTACAGGCCTCACAACAGACGATGAAAACGTCATCAATATTAGGCCCAAACAACGGCGCTCTTAGCCAAAGATAATTTTATCAATGCAAGAATCGTTTTTTCCCCATAATATTATTATTTAAAAATGTACAGGGTGATTATAAAGTCACTATACATTTTGGTGAAAACTCCGTTTTATTGCAGCAAGTGCAGTATACATCAACCAGATATCATACCAAGATACATTCTTAGTAAATTTCAGTGTGTCCCCCTTGCACATCCCGGACAGCTCCCAGCATTCCAACGTGGCCCGGAAAACATTGCGCAACATTGCGGTGTAATGTCCTTCACCGCGGCTGCAATCCGTTGTTTCAGCTGTGCAATGGCGCGTAATCCTGACCTGGTTCACCTTGGACTTGATAATCACCCACACAAAGAATCCATGAGGGTCAAATCTGAGGACTGGAGCCCACAGTCTTGGCGAGCCCTGAGCAATCCATCTGCCTGGGAATGCGTGATTCAGTTAGTCCCGAACGATGTTGGCCAAATGGGATAGTACTCCATCCTGTTGGAACATAGAGGTATCCTAAATCCTTCATCTCGCAATTGTGGCTCCAGGAATTGCTCCAACATGTCGAGGTACACGGTACCATTGATAGTCCCCATGGCAAACATGAAGGGCTCATAGACTTTTGACTGTGTAACTCCCATACACACATTCACTTTGGTTGTGTTTGGGTGTGCAAATAAATGAAATTCGTTAATGATTTCACCAAAATGTATAGTGACTTTATAATCACCCTGTATTTGTTGCTATGCTTATAGTAATGTGCAAAATATTCTTAGAGCTATGTTGTTCTTGAAAGCATGAAAAATCGGCAAGGAAGAAATTTTTTTTTTTTAATACCTCATTCTGGTAAGTATGAGTAAATGAAATAAATATTTATGATGGAATTTGACAAAAATAAATTAAATAAATAAAAAATATCTAAATTTAATTAAAATAAAATAAGAATAGATTAATTAAATGATAAAGAAATGCAATAAATAAAGCTAATAATTAATTAATAACACAAAGTAGATAACTAAATAAAGTTATTTATCGCTAGGGGCCCAGCTGAAATTAACATCCACTTCTCGCTCCGTTGTTTTAATTTTTTTTTTTTACCAGGATTTCTTTGATGCCTTCACTGAATTTATACTGAAGTGCTAATTATTTTACGAATTCATGAAGTTCAACCAAGATAAGTAGCCCATTTTTATTTAAATTCAGCTGAATGAATTTTAGACTTTATACTTTTGTAACCAATGATATCAATACAACTACTGGATCGCTTACCTAATGAGCAGAAAGCGTTCCAGAAATTCAAGCAACCAGGAACGACAACTCGATTACTTTCTACCCACTGAGGCAGTTGTATTTAAGGCTATAATTTCGGGAACGCGAAGGAGCTGCTTTCTGTATAGATAGGTACGATCCAAGAGTTGTATAGATATTATTGGGAGGATGTGAGGGGGCGGGTGGGGGAGTGTTGATAATAACCAGGAATGATTAGTCGATTACCTTCGGGTATACTGATCGGCCTTTGTGGCTCAGCGGTTGCGTGATCGCCTCCGATGTCCGAGTACGCGGGTTCGATTCCGGCCGAGGACGACGAGGATTTTTCAGAGGGAAATCCTGAGATCACGCACTTCCTTCGTAAGGGAAGTAAAGCCGTTGGTCCCGTGTAGTCGTTTGCCTGCTGCACGTTAAAGAACCCTTGCGAGGCAAAATTTGCAGCTCCTATAACGCCGTCCTGAAATGACCATGGCAGCCGATACCAAACAAACCAAACCAAACCAATCGAGTATACCGAGGCTGTAATTTCGGGAACGCGAGTGAGCTGTTTTCTGCCATTGGGTGAGCGATCCAGAAGTTGTATTGATATCATTGTTTGTAACTCAATTAGGCCTACGGTGTTAATGCTGTACTATGAACTCTATTTTTGTATCATTATTATACCGGTAGGCCTATAATTTCCTTTTTTATTGTGTGTTTAATTATGGCATCGTCGAATTGCGGAAAATGTAAAAAATACGTAAAAAATAGAAGAACGAATTATTTGTCTCTGCTCCTGCAGAAGAATCCATCATCGCCTTTGTATAGATGGTGGGGAGGAGGCATCATCTTTGCCTGATAATCTTTTTTACTGTGGTACATGCCATATTAATCTGGACGAAGATAATTTAATTACTTTACAGAAAGTGGGTGAAAATGATTTGATTTTAAACTCTCCAACTGATAATATTGAGCCTATTTTATCGAAGCATAATCGTTCGTTAGATGAAAAATTGTCCCAAATTCTGCAATACTTACCGAGTTTTGATACAATTTCAAAAGAATCTAAAGCCACCTCAGAAAACTTGCGAAGGTTTCTGATAAAGTAGAGAAACTAATTGAGTTCGAGAAAACGATTTCAGAAAAATTGGAAAAGTTAGAATCTACAAAATTGGAGTTAGAGGCCAAATCTAAAAATTTGTTAAAGACGGTTTTGATATTAGAAAGCCGATTTACTGATCAGGAACAAATTTTGTATAACCAGAATATAATACTGCGTGGTTTACCAGAATGTTCACAAGAAAATCTCAATCAGTTGGTATCGGGGATGTTAAAGTTAGTGATCAGCGACTTTTCAGCAACATATATAACAGCGGTGCATCGTTTGGGCAAATCAAAGAATCCCTCTACACCTCGTGCAATTGTAATTAAGTTTTCCAATTACGGGGTGAGAGATGCTCTTTTTAAAGATAAAAGTGATAAATTAAAAGAATTGACTGCTGCTATGTCGGAGAATATCGAAAAAGATGTGAAATTTTTTTATCATGAACATCTCTACCCTTCAAAGCTCGAACTCTTTTATAACTCGAAACTAATTAAGATAGAAAACGATTTCCAATACTTTTGGACGAGAAAAGGTAAAATATTTCTTAGACGTGACCGTTCGGACCCGGCTCGGGAGATTTCTTTTCAAGATGATTTGAACTTCTTGGACCGGACCCAAGGCCACGTCAAATTGATAATTCGGAGTATTAATACAAACTTCGATTTATTCCGAGCGCAATACGATAATGTTGATTTTGACATTCTCTGGTTTTCTGATTCCTGGTTATCCCAAGTTCTTTAATTCCTACGCTTACTGGTTTTTGTGAGTTTTCTATTAGCCGTTCTGATCAGAAGGGTGGTGGTATTTTGTGTTATGTAAAAGAACACCTTCAAGCTGAAGTCCTACATAACTGCACCTTTTGTTCTGATGACCTAGAAATTTTAACAATAGCAATAGGTCCGGTATTTAGGATGAGATATAGTCACTCATGCATTAGATCAGATTCTACCTCTACTTTCAAGTGCTAATGGGTCTCAAAGTTTGATCTGTGGCGACTTCAATTAAGATCTTATCTTCCCTACCTCGTCTTCTGAGTTAACTACTTTTACCTTATTCTCATCCTACAGATTTGAAACTCACGACGTTGGACCAACGAGGATAGATCCGTCTCATGGTACATATTCAAAATTAGATTATATATGGTATAAAGATTTACACCTCTCTTTAAAGAAAGGTGACTCTCCTATCTCCGACTACTTTCCTTTATTAGCTGCTCTATCGAGTATTAACATTCCTGTGAAAAGACAAGAACTCTTTACTCAAAATTTGATTACTCCTCATCGTTTATTAATACTTCAACAGTATTTCGAACAGACCGATAGGTTGTCAATGTTTAACAATTTAGCTTCAGTTGACGACTGTTGTCGATCTTCTCTAAATCATGTGATATACGGGCTTAACCGTTATTTGCCTGTAGTTAACACGCCTTCCTCGGGTTTTAAATGTCATAGAAATCCATGGATGTCCCCTTATTTAAAGAGATTGATACAAAAGAAGAACAAACTCTATAAAATCTTTATGAACTTCGAAATGGCCGTCAGATTATTTGATCTATAAGAAAATTCGTCGATCATTGAAGCATGCCATTTTAACAGCAAAGACTCAATGCTTTAACAGTTTATTTTGGAATCTTGCGGATAAAAGCAAAGAATCCTGGAAATTGATTAAAAAGTATTTACATCCCTCTAAACAGAGAAAGGCCTTACCATTTAGGAGTGACTCCGATATTTCTGCACTAACAGTTCAGAATTTTTTAACTGCCAACATAAAACATGCAACATGCAAGACATAAAAAACATCAAGTTTAAGAACATTCCACACAGTTTCTTTTTCTCCCTGCACGATTAATGAGGTCATTTTGAAGCTCAAGAAATTGAGCTCTGCCTCCAACTTTTCAGACCCATTAAGGATTTCTTCAATTGTCTGGTTATCGTGCCGTAATTCGCTAGCATTTCCGATCTCTTACCTATTTAATCTTTCTATTACTCTGGGTGTTATCCATCATTATTAAAATGGGCTAGTATTAACCCAATTTATAATGGAAAAGGCGAACAGAAATCTTTCGCCAATTATAGGCCGATCGACAATTTATCTCCATTAGCTAAGGTTTTTGATGATTTATTTGCCACATGCTTGAATAATTATCTGGAAAAATTTAATTTATTAAACCCTGCACAACATGGATTCCGTCGTAAATATAGTGTTGATACTGCCCTTGAATCTGCTGTTTTACATGCTGTTAATTCTCAACTTGAAAATCAATTTACATTAGCTATTTTCTTAGATTTCAAAAAAGCGTTTGAGTCAGTAAATTTAATGACTTTAATCACCAAACTTTCCCGGCAATTTGGGGTGAGTGGTACAGCATGTGATTGGGTTCATTCTTATTTGACTGATATACAATATACTTTACGAATAAATAATGTTCTATCTACACCGTTAGTTATGAATCAAGGTTTACCACAAGGTTCATCTTTATCGCCTGTATTGTTTAATATCTTTATTAATGTCCTGTGTGATTATATATCCTTTAAGACGATTTTATACGCCGATGATGTGGTCATAATTATTACGGTGAACTCGTTATCTTCTCTAAAATCTTCAGTTGATCTAGCATTATCTCAAGTGTCAGAATTGTCTTCTATCAATGGAATGAATATTAGCCCGGATAAGTTGAAATGGATTTACTTTAAACAAAAGAATAAACTTAAGCATGTGAACCCTGGTTTAGTATATTATAAAGGAGTCGCCTTGGAAATGGTAGATTCTTTTAAATACTAGGTTTCTGGCTCTCTAAGCATTTGAGTTGGTCCAAACACATTTCTGAACTATTGAAAAAGTTCTCTCAATGTATTGGAGTGTTATTTCATGTTCGTTTTTTTCCGCGTCAAATTTTAATCCAACTGTATTTTTCTTTGCTACACTCCCTTCTCTGTTTCGGGATTCTCTTTTGGGGGAAAGGCAATATAACAGATTTAAAAATGTTAACTAGTCCTCAACGTAGGGCTTTGAAACTAGTTTTTTATCCCGAGTCTGCTAGAGAGAACTTGGATTTAATCATGAAAAATAATCAAATTCTTTCAGTCCCTCAAATATTTATTAAACAAGTTTCTTTATATTTTTTTAAATCTCAATGCAAACTAAATGCCTTTCCCTGCATTCTCAGTTTATTAACTTCTCTTTATCTTATACTACCCGAAACGCTAATAGGCCGGTGTTACCTTTAGTTATCCATAATTATGCACGATCTCAAATAATATTTTCTGGTCCAAAACTTTGATCTATTCTTCCTTTAGATCTCATAGAATCTTCTTTATTGTCTCAATTTAAATCTCGGTTACGCTCTTGGTTACTTTCTGTAGCCCCTAGCGACATTGTTAGTTATTAGGAGCTTTAGCATAAAAGCTACTTAGAAGAATGCGCCCTTAGTCTGTACGTTTATCAGGCCGTCCGTCCGTCCGGCAGCCGTTTGCACGATAACTTAAAAACGGATTAACCTTTTCAAATTCTGTTTTCATAAATATGACTATCAAAGTCTTAGCTCGGCCGTATCAACTTTTCAGAATTTTTCGTGGACCCCTTCAAGTCGAATTCACGTGCTAAAACAGTGAGTGTAAAGAATTCTAAGATACTGGCATGTTATATAACAATCGATTTGTCAAGAGGGAATACATTTTTACTTTCTGTTCATCTTTTAAGCATTATTGACATCGGCGCGCGCACGTGAAATCGCTTTGTCGACGCACGATTGCTCAAGTGCTCATAATCTATAAGCTTACTAGGTGATATGCCCGGCGCAGCTCGGTCTGTTTGTTTGATGAAATTTTGATGGTGTTTCTCTGGCGCCATCTCTTGAGGAAACAAACAAACATAAATCAAGATGTATTATATTTACCCCCACCCACCTCCCTTTGGGGACATGTAAACCTTACTCTGAACCTAATGAACATATGGTGCGAATATGAGCTCAATCGGATAAGTGGTTCAAAAGTTTTTAGAACATTTACAGACGCACCCCGAACCTGAATTTTTATATATAAAGAAGATTAAGTAGCGGAAAGCGGTTGGGTGATCGCCTCTGATGCCCGAGTACGCGGGTTCCATCCCGGCCGAGGACGACGAGGATTTTTCAGGGGGAAATCCTGAGATCACGCACTTCCTTCGGAAGGGAAGTAAAGCCGTTGCTCCCGTGTAGTCGTTTGCCGGCTGCACGTTAAAGAACCCTTGCGAGGCAAAATATGCGGCGCCTATAACGCCGTCCTGAAATGACCATAGCAGTTGAAAAGGACGTTAATACCAAACAAACCAACCAACCAAGTAGCGGAAAAATGGAGCTACTTATTGGTTTTATTTTATACATGATTTGAATCACCCTTCATTATTTCTACATTTTTTGAGGTAGAAGGTTGAAATTCGGAATGTAGCTTACTATCGGAATGTGCACCTTCATATTTAGTTTGGTTTTGATTAGCCCACTAAGGTCGGTGTTTTTGGGGGTGAAAATTAGAGGGGACCAAAAGGTCTAGGTATATTTATGCATATAAAGAAGTGAAATTCGGTATGCAGATTCCTATAAGTAAGATCTCCATTATATGAAGATTTTTTTCCCCAAGGTATCCATGCCTTCCCGACTTGGTGGCGGAAATGCATGGCAAGGATGGGGACTACATTGAAAAATAGTGTACCAACCAAGGATAATAAAATAACAAGGATTGCTTATGCGGGTAAATTGACGGATTGGCTGGTGCAGATGACGTCACTCCTAGACCTTGCTTCAAAGGAAAAGCATATGAACACAGCAACAATTAACATATTCTTTTTATTTATTGAAATTTTTGAAAAAAATTATTATATATTATTGTAAAATATTACATATATTTATGTATATGTTTGATCTGATATATTAATAAGCTATTTATATTTTTTTCATACTCTTTTTAATAATTCTAAATTAGCTTAATTCATAAACTAAAAATGTCGTTTTTATTGTAATGCATAAACTAAAGGAATCTGTGCAGTTAATTTTTATAAGTAGGCTTCGGATTTGCATATAATGCATATTTTTTCCCGAACTAGTAATTCACTCGAATATTGTTTTTAATTGAATACTTGAAATGTCAATACTTGTATTTTTTATAAATATGCTTAAAAAAATGAAAAAATACTGACACGACTCTTAATAAACTGTGGATCCAAAAACATAAATTTATGAAATATAATATTATGATGATAAATTTAAAAGAATCACTGGAGAAAATGTAACAATACTGGAAAATAAATGGCCAATCTATTCGGAAAAATCAACTGAACCACAGATACACTATTAGCAGGTTATTGCATTTTATTTGTAATTAGGGTTCGGGTTTAAATGCACTAAAAAGTGCAAAAGTATGCGCAAATATGCTATATGCGCTAATAAAAAAAAAACAAAAAAAAACCGCCAAAATATGCGTTAAAAACTTACCTGTTCAACAGCAAATACTTGGATAAAAATGAACTGTAGTTGTAAGCAACATCCCTTCAAAAGTATGCGCTAAAGTCAGAAATATGCATTTTTTTGTACAATAAAACTTAAGCTAGAAGACCCAGAAGGGGCTAAAAGTGCTTAAAAACATCATTTGAGCGAATTACTAGTTCGGGAAAAAATATGCATTATATGCAAATCTGAAGCCTACTTATAAAAATAAAGTGCACAGATCTTTTAAATTTCGCATTAAATTCAATTACTTAATGCAGACGAATGTTCTCATTTTCCTAAACATCGAGAGGGGTTGGGTGCTCACCCAAAAATATGCTTACTTGACTTATGGTGGGGGAGGGGGGGTACTTTGCGCGTTTGGCTACGTCGATGCTAGTGTCTGAAATTAAAAATTTAAGTACCGGTATTATTTAATTTTAAAGCACTCTTCTTTAAAATTTTTCGAGGGGGGTTCTCCCGCTGGTAGACCTAACAAGTCGTATTGAAGATCTCGCTGGAAGTACGTCTGCTGCACTGTATTCAGCGTAATCATGGCATGAATTCAAATTGAAGTTTTTAATGCGTTTAAATTTGTTCACCCAAAATTTTCAACATTTATCTTTTGGAAATGTCAAATATTTTATGTGTTGCGAGTTTTGGCGTTTCCAAGTAGTTATTAAATTATATTATACGCGGCAGCAGAACAATGTATTCCAAGCATTTCTCCTGCGCTGCCCGCTCGTCGGGTCTAGGAGTGACGTCACAGTTAGTTTGTTTGCAAATTTCCTCGATAGATGGTAGCATCGCATAAGCAATCCTTGTTATTTTATTATCCTTGGTACCAACTCTGTCTGTAAAAGAATATTTCCGATTTTCATTTGACTGACTCTCGTAAGTAGAATAAGAAAGGAGCTACTTATTGGTTTTATAATGTCAGCCGTCCCCTTCATAATTTCTACATTTTTTTGAGGTAGAAGGTTGAAATTCGGAATGTAGCTTAGTATGGGCATGTCCATCTGCACTATTTAGTTTGGTTTTGATTGGTATACGGGCGTCGGAATTACGGGGGTGGGATTCAGAGAGGACAACATATCTAAGTGCTATTTAGGTAAGTAAAGCGTAAAATCCAATATCCAGATTCCTCTAGTTAGGGTCTACATTACTATGAATTTAGGCCCAATTGTTCCAGTGGGATCGGATTTGCGGGGGTGGCAGTCACTTGGTCCTTAGAACTATGGCAACATATGGCATGTGATATATCATACGTTCGGAAATGATGAGAAAGGAAAGAAGATATACGAGGTTTTTTACATTTTTTACATATTACGTTCGAGAAAATCTATTTATTGATTAAACAAAACTTGGGGAGACCTAAAAGTGCAGATGACGGGGTAAAAATAGATGACTTGCCTTATCCTACTCGGGAGGCGGGGGGGGGGGGGATTAATTTCTATTTAATAAACGTATAAATGTATTTCTGCTTCACTGCTAAAGCTCCTCCTTGGAATGTTTACAAGATTTTATTATTTATATGTATATTATTGGTTTATCTTGGAGATTAATTATGATGATTCTCTTCCCCAGGCCTTTTATTTTTGACCTGGGTGATTTAGAATCTGAATTAACAAAAGTAAAATAACTAAGTGCACAAATTAATAAAACAAAATCAGTAAAATAATAATTAAATTTAATCATTGCTTTGACGACATTGTTGTTACAAAAGACATTGCGTCAGCGAAAATGAAATTAATTTCACGTAGTGCAAAATTGGAAATATCTTATGTTTTTTTATACATAATTTATTTTACCATTTTGTAGAGTTAGCTTTTGCCGTAATAACAGTCTCAATTCTTTTAGGGAAAATTCCTGTGTAATATATTCCAAATGATTTTGAGGCATTCACTGAGATCTTATTTGTTTCTTGGGCGCGGATTCTGGATTCTGTTTTTCATTAATGTCCATAGATTCTCGATTGGATTCATGTCAGGCAAATTTTATGGCCATTTTAGGACACTTATTTCTCTTTCCCTATTTTTGGATGTATAAGCTGGTACACAATTCTGTTCGAAAATAACCTCTTTAGATGAACAAATGTTCTCAATAATTGGAGTGACAGAGACTTTAGAATGGATCCGGCTCTTCACAATAAACAATTCACCAGCACTTGACTATTAAAGCACCCCCATATCTTAAAGTTTTAAAGTGTTATACTTCTCGGTTGACATTTGACAATATCTTTTATATCTCTCAACAGATTTCTTTTCTTGAAAAGAACACTGAGCAATTACGTACAGATTTATTAAAAAAACTTTTGCAAGAAATTCATCCAATTCTTTCTTGGAAATCACTATATTGTACTTTCCAATTATCATAATTACATATGTAAAATGAGAATAGAAGAGTATTTAAAAATATTAACCAAACAATATGCAAAGAAGAAATTAAATTATGCCAAAGGAGTTTGAAATTTTCCTCATAAAAGAAATAATGAATTATCACAAGAGAGATGTTTCTTTGTATACATATCTAGGTCCTTTGGATGAATAAATTTCAAATTTTCAAAAATTTAGTCTACCACAGTTAATTTTCTATTTTAACTTAATATTTGTTTGTCTCCTAATATTACTAAAAATAAAATATAAAAAGGAACTTTTTTATATTTTTACCTCCTTCATCCATTTTTGTTTTTACTTTAAACAAGTGAAGAAAATGTTTTTTTTTTCAAAAACAACGCTTATGTCAAAATTAGGTACATATAGCGCCATCCCTTGAGCAAACAAATGAACATCTCTTTTACACTTTTTAAACAATACGTTCGAGAAAATCAATTTTTCGATTTACAAAATTGGGGAGGTCGTAAAAAATGAGATAAAAGGTTAAAAACAGATGATCTCAGGGCCTCCGCTACTTTCCTATACCTTTCTCGTGAGGATTAACTTCTTGTTTATATTATATTTTTTAATGTACAAGGTGATTATAATTAAAGTCCCTTTGTAAAAATGCTATAA
>JAHWFO010015246.1:43608-79391 GCA_023313115.1 Rhysida immarginata
CCATTTGCTCTTTACATCACGGAGCTAAAGGAGTGCTTCCTCTGTCGTCTTTCCACTCTTTCTCAATAGTCTGCTAACTCTCCATTATCTCCAGTTACTGATCATTTTTAAAGATTTTCAAGAAATTGTTAAGTACTAAGTACTCTCTTTTCTAAGAAAAGCCTGAATAACAGGAATTCTATGCATTGTTACAAATTGAAACTTATCCATATTACATCATCATTTTATGTTCATTGTTATAATTCTTGGAAAGATTGCTTTAACATTACATCATCATTCTGTGCTCATTGTTATTGGTAAATTGCGCGTTGATACCATTGTTGATGCGTACCCAATGGGCCTATTGTTGCACAAACTTTGCCTTGCATTGTTGGTCATGAGATATATATTGTTGGTTCATGCAGTGTGTTTGTGAATTGCGTGCTGATACCATTGTTGTACAAACTTTGCCTTGCATTGTTGGTCATGAGATATTTCTCATTAATATGCCTTGCCATAACCATGAATATCGATTTTTTATCGATATTTATTATTTTTCCGAAATCTGAGGTAGACAGTGACCTTCCTCAGGCTTTGAAGGTCAAGTATGCAAAATTTCATCAAGATCGGAATAAAACTGTAGATTTGTATAAAAAACGTACAGACAGACCCACCCACAAACATCCTTCTTTATATATATAGAAGAAGTATGGACAATTCATTGTTGCAGGGAGCTATTTTGATTCCCATTTCATATGATGATTGGTCTAATTTTGCAGCAAATTCAAACTTCAAAGGCACACTTCCATTCTAAATTTTGTCAAAAAGGAAGTGTTCAATATTCAAGTTTGAATTTACTGCAAAACAAAAAGCAATCATCATAAAAATTAGGAATGAAATAGGAATCAAAATGGATGTCTGCAACAATGATTGTCCATACTTTAATTATGCAGGATGTTTCACAACTATATGGTCAAACTTTGCATATACATTCTTCAGGCAATTTGAGGCAAGTTTGTATATAAACCCCTGCCCGGAAACGAAGAATTTTAGAGTTATTCCAAAATTCAGTAGGGACTATTTTATGTATCTACGCATTGACGTAGACGTTCGCTATTGGTCATCACCTCATTTCGTTGTTAGAATAGTTGTTGCAGCGGGAAATATTCGTGAAATGTAAGGCATTTTTGAAAGAGTGCGTCAGTCAATAATGTTTCATCGCCTGGAAAACTGTAATCAAGTTGTCGGCGGACACTTTGATCATTTAATTTAATGGACACATTAATTTTTGAATAGCATTACTGTAAATAAATCAATAAACCATTACAATTAAAAACTAAAAATATCATTAATAACATTAAATTAAACAATTCCGTTCAGGATTATTAAATCCGCTGAGTAATACAATTACATTTTAGGGTAAAATCAACAATAATTCGAAAATGGCTGATTTTTAGATCCATGTTTATTAGACCTTCCTATATTACTTTATAATTGTACATGCAAAGTTTGACCATATAGTTGTGAAACACCCTGCATAATTAAAGTATGGACAATCATTGTTGCAGGCATCCATTTTGATTCCTATTTCATTCCTATTTCATTTCTGATGCTTTATCTAGAATCAGCTGTTATAGAACCATTTTCTTAACAAAGAAAAAAGTTGAAATGGACAGGCCTTGACAATAAAATAGGCCATGGTTTCACATCTCTCCAAGGATATCTGTGTCATAGCCTACAATGATAAGAGAAAGCCTGCCCATTTGCCTTTCCTCCATTGTTCCCAAAATTCAGTCACAATTAGCATGATTTAGCACGGCCTAGCGACAAAATGTAACATAGTTACAGTCTTTTCACAGCCTATAATGATAGGGAAAGCCTGCCCTTTCACATCTGGACAAAAAATAACAAGGAAAATTAGTTTTCTATATGAAAAGTCAAATAACCTCTATTTTTATCATTTTTCATAACCTGACAGCATAAGCGACTCAAACAATGTTACTTTTTGTCGCCAGGCGTACTAAATCCTGCTGTTTGCGACTGAATTTGAACAATGGAGGAAGGCTTTCACTTATCATTGTAGGATATGTCCGTGTTTATTATTATTATCCCCGGTGTTGCTCGGGCTATTTTGATGAAATTTTGCAATACCTGAATTTGAATATACAGTAAAAATGAACACATGAAAATGCTCAGAATTAAAACAGCAAAATCTCATATTGAAAAAACCGAAAAGAATTCTTTTAATATGCTCAGAATGGATGGCCCACTCCAAATATAGCACAACTACCATAAATAATTTCTTGGCCACGTTATCTAAATTTAGATGTAAACTCGCCCTGCTGTGGTGAACTTCGACGATACAAAGGATACCCAACCCCTCTGAATGTTTAGAAAAATAAGAAATTCGCATTACGTAATTGAATTTCTGCTTTAAAATATCAATATTGGAAGAAAAAGACAGAGGAAGGGGACTTACATAAATATGTAAAAATGAAAAATTACTGACTGTCACGGAATTCAAATGCCATCTCGAATTCCGATGACACCTTCGTTCGGTTCCATGCTCGCTACTTCTATGGGAGAGATCAGAGAGGGAACCGACGAAGGGCGCGTCACCAACATCGTCATGCGGAGGTGACGAATAATGGACGAGAGCGGGAGTTTCGAGAGCGGAACGAGAGGGGACGAGATCTAGGCAGTCGTTATGGAGGAGGAATGAGGAGCGGACGAGATTCGGGCGGGGATAAGAGCGATAGGAGGAAAGGTCGTCTCGAAAGAAAGGAGTGAGGACGATTAGGCCCTCAATTTCAGGCTTGCAGTTTCTTATCTTTTCCTTTTCTCTTCATTCAAATTTTTAGTCTCTACCGGCTTTGTCTTACCTGAATTGGCTAGTTTAGCTAATCTTTATAATATTTAAAATTTTTTCTATTCACATTTTACGTTCTCGCTTATCGGTTTGATTCGTAGTTTACTTGTAGTTTGTTACGAGTGATAACCGGTTAGCCTCGGTATCTCTCGGGGGCCGGGATGGGGGATCCTCCCCCCTCGGACTCGAGTGCTCGCCTCTTATCGGAAGATGAAAAGAATGGGAACGTTAAGAGGAAGGGAGACGTTCCTCCCTCGGAGAAAAGGCGTCGGGACTTGAGTAAACGTCCGGGCAGATCCAGCAGTCTATCTATGGAGGATCTATCAGATAATTCTGTCTCTAAATCTCACAGGTTTAGAAGCAGGTCTAGAAGCAGTAGGAGAGATGATAATAAAAGTGACAAGAAGGGTGAAAGTGAAAGTGGAAAAAAAAGCAAAAAAAGCAAGTAAAAGAATTTAGATAAAGAAGTGATAAAGAAAACTAATACGGAGAAGCCGCGCAATGACATGCCGTCGCTGTCTACAACTACTGGCCTAGTTGCATCGAATACGCCAAATTCGTCAGAATCTTTACGCCAACCTCTTGTTAATTCGTCATCGGCTATAAAAGCAATAGAAGAGCAACTCTCAATTGCTGCTCGCCCATGGCTACTGATTTCTGTTTTGAAGGGTGGACCCAATCTGGGAAAAGTAAAAAATAGCGACAAGTCAACCCCTGATGAAGTGGGGCCTTCCCTTATTGATGAAAGCTTTTCGCCTGGCCTTTTAAGGAAGACCATTTGGTCCTTTACCGGTTCATCTCCGTCTGTAACAAAACTGAACTCGGGGAAATTTTTAGTGAAATTCCAATCGAGTCAACAAGCAGCCACTTGCCTTAAGTTCACTGACATTGGTAGAGTCTTTTTATATTATGAAATTCCGAAATTCCTAACGTCATCGGTGGGATTTATTTATGGTATTAGGAACTCAGTTACCCTGGAGGACCTCCAAGGTTTGTAAGATTGTGGAAATAGTATCACTGATATTAAGAAATTTGCCCCTCCCTTCTCGGGAGTTCGTTTTGGTAAGCTGCTTATTTTTTTCAATTCTCCAACTCCTCCAGCTAAAGTTAAATTTGAACACGAGTCCTTTCCTGTGTCATGTCCTCCTCCAAGGCCTATGCAATGTATGATATGCCACAGGCTGGGGCATACTAAGTTTAGATGTCCTGATTCAGACACCCCGTTATGCTCAAAGTGTTTATCTCCGGATCATAGTAGGGATAAGTGCGTTTCAGACATTTTTGTATGTGCTAATTGCAGTTTGAATCATTCTTCTTATTATAAAGGCTGTGCTAAATTCAAATATGAAGCTCGTATCAGGATTAAAATGGTAAATATGTACATCTCATATTATGAAGCGAAAAAATTAGTTGATATGGAGCTCGGAAATGAGTCTCCGGGTCATAAATCCTATGCCTCTGCTGCCACTGTTACGCATCCTTTAACACAAGTAGATTCTCCTCGTAAAATCTTGCAAAGGCAGCCTCTTACGGGCTCTGCTTCACAATTTCGTAGGGAGCAAGGGAATTGCTCTCCGGCGGGCACACATTCCCCTAACCCGACAAACGACGATGACCATTATACGCTGGCTGGAGTTATTTGCTCCACGTGCGGGCGAGATGATCTTTCGCCTATCTTCGGTTATCATTCCCCTATTCCAGCACCTTTGACAAATAACACTATTATGCCGTCCCAAATCCCGTGGTCTCAGCTTTCCCCTTTTTCACTAGAGAAGCAATCGTTAGGCCGTGTAGATGATCTTGTAAACCCACTTTCTGACCAGCAAAATGTAGGTTTAACCTCCGATCTTTCGAACCATTGTAACCCACAGGAGTCCGCAATCTTGTCTAATTTAGGGAGCCATACAGTTGAACAGCTTGCTTCGAACTGTTTAAAAATTTTTATTTCGTTTCTTATGGAGGTAACTAATCAGGGCGATTCAAAAGAAATCGAGGATATGTTTAGCATTTTGAGGTCAAAATTTCCGCATACCCCAGTTTGGTGCTTGGACACTTTCAGATGGTGGCGAGAGATGGTTAGTCCCCTCTCTCACGACAATACCCAGGTCTCAGGGGATGTCGACCAGTGTTATTGGAATTCTAGGGGCCTTATGGCAAATTGGGAAGATGCGGTATTACTTCAAAAAAAATCTAAAATATCATTCTTATGCGAAACTTTTTTAAAGCCAGAACAGGTTATAAAATTTCCAAATTCCATTACATACATGAATAGTAGAGAAAAACATGGGGGGGGGGGGGTATCCTCACCTCAATAAATCACAAGGTCCCACATTTTTTAAACCAAAAAACTAATTTTGGCGAAGTGGCTATGATTGATACTACTATTTATCTTAACGGAAGTTGGCTTCACTTGTATAACATTTATGTTCCGGGATACCTGAGAAGGACAGCCTGGAATAGTATTATTAGTTCTTTATCCAAGCCTTATATTGTCATGGGCGATTTAAATGCAAAGAGCCCGGCCTGGGGGTGTCAGGGATATAATTCAAATGGGCGATATTTGGAAGATCTTGGTAATTTATACGACTTTGATGTTCTCTATACCTCATCACACACGTATTTTCCGGCCAGGCCGATTTGGCCATCTGCAAATTTGGATCTCGCTCTTCTATCTCTGGACTGTCCTTTTCAGGTGTACCTAGACACTGTACCTGGGGAATTTGGCAGTGATCATGTCCCTATTCGTCTTTTCATCCAAGCACAGAGCTTGGGTAATTTCGTAAATAGAGTTTCAAGTCATAACTCTCCTCACCCTTTGGGAAGTAAACCCATTCCTTCTTCAGCTTTGGTTTCTTCGTCATATGACCAGTTTTCAGCTAGTAGTTTGGATGTTGTAGAATTTATGCAATCTTTTCAGAACAATTCCTCAAAAAAACATACTAAGTCGCCTGTCCCCAGGCCTTGCTGGTGGAACGAGGAGTGTGAGAACGCTATTCAAATCAGGAATAGGGCAAAAAGAGCATATTTAAAATGCAGGTGTGACGAATGTTGGGTTGAGCTTAAGAAGACTAAGGCTAAGTGTAAACGCTCCCTAAAGAGTTGCAGAAGAACGTTTTGGAGGAAACTTATAGAGAAGAATCGACCAGGGAATGGGAAGTTCTTAAAGTTTTGCAGAAGCGACCACGGTCTCCTATCCCCCTAATCAGGAATTGTGAGGGAACTGTTCTTGCACCGGACAAGTCGGCAGAAGCTATTCTCTCATTGGTTGCGGGGGCTACAGTTAAAAATGATTACGCCTGGCCGAAACCTCTGGTTTCTACTTATCGTCCTGATAGCTCTCTATCGTCATGGGAAAAGCCGTTTTCTCTCTCTGCCTTACAGTCGGCTCTTAGGTCCAAGCGTTCAGCGCCTGGCCCGGACAATCTAATTAACCCTACTTTTCTTAAGCTGAATATTAGTCAACTAATCTTCTTGTTGAAATCAATTAATGTCTCCTGGTGCACTGGTATTATACCGTCAAGTTGGAAAGACACTATTGTTCACCCTGTTCTGAAGCCAGGGAAGTCATCTGATTCGCCCTCAAGTTATCGGCCCATTGCTCTAACTTCTTGCTTAATCAAGTTAGTTGAGCGTATGGTCAATAGCAGGTTGCAGCATTTTTTGGAACTGAATAATCTTCTTCCAGACTACTCTTTTGGATTCCGCAAAGGTAGAAGTTATCTATTTCCGGTCATCAATCTTATTGATGACATTTTTATGGCTAAGGAGAAGGGAGAAAACATTGGAATCATTTTTCTAGATATAACAAAGGCATTTGACTCAGTTCCGCACCATTTGTTACTGGATAAAATGACAGATATGCATGTTCCTAACAGGATGATTCTTTGGGTTGCCTCCTTCCTTAAGAAAAGGAAGGTTGGTTTGAAAATTCCAGGAGGGACTGTTTGGGCCATACAGCGCCTAGGCCTCCCTCAGGGATCAATTCTTAGCCCCACGCTGTTTAATATATTTATCGGTGACGTTTTTCTTAATATTCCTCGTGAAGTAGGGAAGAGCATCTTCGCAGACGATCTGGCGATCTGGTACATCAGCAAGTCGATATTAAAGCTGTCCTACAAGATGTGTGCGATAAACTAGAGGATTGGGGTCAGGAAAACTGTATCAAGTTTTCGGAAAAAATCAGTTGTTATGTGTATCCCGGGGGCAGGCCCCCGCCCCTCTCTGCCGATCTTCCTGCAAGATAGTAAGCTTCCATATAGGCGTATTCACAAGTTCCTCGGAGTCTCTATAGATGATAAATTAAATTGGAGAGCACATGTCTCTGATATAAGAAACAAACTTCAAAAAAACTTAGCTCGGACTAAGTTAATAGTTAAAGCTAAATGGGGTCCTCCTTGGAGTGAAGTCTCCACTTTTACTAACACCTTGGTTATGTCTATGGACTACTCAGCGGTCATTTTACTCCTCGCTTCAAACAAGGCATTGGAGCCCCTTCTTAAGGTGGAAAGAAAAATAATAAGGCATAGTCTGCATGCTACGCTTTCATCACCATGTCCGCTTCTTTATATAGAGGCAAATATTACTCCCCCCCCCCTCTTAGATGGGAGGGGATGGCTATTAAATTTCTTTTTTCTTACTGCCAAATCTCCAGGTGGGGTAAGAGCTCTTTAACATTGAATGATAACGTTTGTCTGGTTTTTAAATCGAACAGATTGCGACAATTATTTCTAAGAATCTTAAATAAATTCGGCTGTGAACGGAGGAAATTTTGTGACTCAACTTTAATGACAGATATCTGGGAATCATGTCCGTCTGACCTAGTTTCATTTACACCGGATTGGCTTTCAACAGTCCCGTCTCCTTGTCAGCTACCTTTATTATTTGCGGACTTTTTAAAATCTACCTTCCCAAATCATCGATATGTTTATACTGACGCTTCGTTATCTTTAGGGAATGATGTTGGTGGCATCGGTGTATACCTAAGAGGCAGATATGTCATTTCGCAGAAGGTTGAACCTGCTACTAGTTCTTTCCATCTAGAACTGATTGCGATATATACTGCCTTGTTGCGTATTGCTTGCCTCCCTGTGGGCTCTTTTCTAATTCTTAGCGACTCCAAAATTGTTATGTTATCTATACAAATCGGATTAAAAAAATGTCGTTGGTACTATGGCACTCTTCTCGGGTATGTAATTGACATGTTGTATACGTTATTTAGCAAAGGTTTTTGTGTTCAATTCCTGTGGATTCCTGGTCATAAAGGCATCCATGGAAACGAACTAGCGGATAAGTTGGCAAATCGGGCTAGGAAAGGAAAGAAGTCGCCTGTTTCTTCTTACATAGACTCATCGATTCTCAGTGCTTGTGTGAGGAGTAAAGCTAGGGCTATCTGGAACCAACAGTGGCGCCTCGAGATAAAAGGGAAACATTACAAAGATCTCATTCCCGATATTGGTAGTAATAAAGTGCTTTCCCCTAAGTGGCTTACGTTCCCCCAAAAGTCCATCTTGTTTAGACTGAGGAGCGGCCATGCCCCTCTGAAAAGCTTTCTTTACAAATTAAAGCTCTCTGCTTCAGACCTGTGTGATTGTGGAGTTACTGAGTCGGTTGAACACGTCCTTCTGCATTGTCCCCTTTTCCAACGTCAGAGGAAGCCACTGATTCGGAGCTTATTGAAAAACAACTTAGAAGTTACTTTGGTGAACGTGCTTATAGCTTCCTCTCTCCCATCTCGCTGTAGACGTCTTATAGTCAGGTTACTATGTAGCTTTTTGAAAAGTACTGGACTATACTATAGGATACAGGGACCTCTAACGGATCGTGGGTCACTGTGTTAGAACCCAAAATTAAGTAAGATCTCCTACTGGTCGTATCAGCTTGTCTCCTTATTCTACGGAGATGCGGGCTGAGTAGAAGAAGAAGAAGAAGAAGAAGAAGAAGAAGAAGAAGAAGAAGAAGGAGCGGACGAACGGAAGGCGATGGGAAAAGTGTGAACCCAGGTGTTAAGGCTCGAGGAGCCAAAATCCCGAGGACGTTATCGACAAAGCCGAGCAGGAGTACGATGGCGTCTGCATCTTCCCCGACGCCCGGCGCGAACGCCGAACTCCGACAACGTGAGAGCGAGGGCAGTGAAGAGAACCCCGCCAAAGCGAAGCCGGCGAAATGTCAACGTGGCAAGGTGAGCTCGTCATTCACTTTCCTCAGCGAAAACGTAACTGTTCATGAGCTACCTATTTGGGGCTCCAATTTCGCAATGTACTTTGTAGTGAAGGCGCAGTTTCAGATAAGTTTTTGCGCCCTTCTTGCAGTTCAAGTTTTTCCCCAATTACGGAGCTATGAACTCCGATACGGCTCACGAGTAAAAGAACTGTGGCCGTATGGACTATGCGCATACATGGAAAAGAGCCTAGCATTTGTACTGGCTACAGAATAGCGGTTATCCTATCTTCGAGCTCGCTTTAATTTATTCTTTGAGCGTATTGCTTAGTTCCACTCGCAACCTATAAAATGTCGAGGAGACTTTAGTTTTGTAATATTGGCGGAATGGCGGTTAGGATATCTTTCCGTAAGTCTCAGACTCCAGAGTTATCAGCCCCCATTATTATTTCTCTACAAGTGTCTTCTGTAAGGCAACCTAACCCATCAGTCCCGTCTTACGACTATGGACTGTATTTATGTCTGCTCTTAACACTCTTGGAGGTGTGTCGAGGACTTACTACTTGTACGTCTAGTATTCTACTTCACAGGTAGCAAAGGGTTCTTGGAGTTCGTGGGAAACTCCGGATTTGTGCGGAGGGACCAAGTTATAGAGCCTATTTTCAAGCCTAATGATTTAATGATTTACATACTCAAGGTTCCATGTGTTCAGTGTTTTGTGTTTCATATCAACTAGTGTTCTTGGGTGTTCTATATGTTGATTTTAGTGACTATTCCTTGACCTTATCTAAATAAGTGAATTTAGGTTAAGATTGCTCAGTGCATCAATCATTGTGTGTCATATCAGCTAGTGTTGACTGTATGATATAAATGTTGATTTTATGAAGTCGTCATATGATTGTTATAATTAAGAGATGTTTTATTATTTGTTGATTGTTTTTTTGACCTTGTCTAAATAAGTGAAGTTAGGTTAAGGTTTTTAGTTTAGTTCTACAATAAATTACTCATTCATTCATGCTTTAATATCCTCCCTATGTCATTATTTAAAGTTCCACTGCGTTACTCTAAGATGTAACAATTTACACATGACACTGACACAATTCTTAATAACAGACCTGCCAACTATTTCTGGAGGAAAACCAGGTGATAGTAAATTTAGTAGGGTAAAATATACGTCTCGATAACATATTTAATTGTTACAAACAAATTTTACTTTTGGACATAACTTAACATTAGATGCCACATGTATAATTACATATTATACACTAGTCAAAATAATTGAGGGAGTAAGATACACCGTACGTTAAATAATACGGCTAAATTATAAAATATCTTTTATCTTGAAATTATGGTTATATAAATTTGAAGTTTCCCTAATTTGTCTCCTTGTTGAGTTGATTGTACTGTCTTGTAGCTTTTTTGCCTTTTTTTCTTACTTCTTTTGAAGGTTTACACTTCTAGCATGGTAATTCTCTTTCTGGATAAGCAAATTTAACTGCAGGAAGACTAGATAGTGTTCCAAAAAAATTGTTGACGAAGTTGCTGGTGCATCACGGGGAAAGAAAGGAAAATTTAGGGGTTCTTTTAAGAGAGTACTATTGGCCAGGAGATCTTTACGATCTGCCGGGTGATCGGGTGAGATTGTCAAAATCCGGGTGAGTTGGCAGGTCTGTAATAAAGTGTTGATCCATAAACAATAATATTTAAAATTTAATATGATGATAAATTTAAAAGCGCCAGAAAAATCAATTGAACCACAGGTATAGTAGAGGCAGGTTATTTTACTTATCTATACAGGGTGTATCAGGTTCGATGGTCATAAAGTACCTAGCATGATCCTTTGCATGATTACAAACTTAAAGTTCCTTATGCAAAATATTCAAAACTTAAATGTTAAGGGTCTAAACATCACGCGAAGTTTACTGAAAACCTGTCGAAAACGTCATTTAATCTCAATTGCCGCTGATTTAATTGTAATCACCCCTTTGAATTTAATAAACTGCTGGTGCGGAAAGTTCATAAATGACGTAACGACGCAATTTAAATTTTGAGTTTTCGACATTTTCGATAAGGAACTTTAAGTTTGTAATCATGCAAAGGATCACGCTAGGTACTTTATGACCATCGAACCTGATACATGTATAAATAAAATGTAATGTTCGTACGTGTGTACCCTATAGACTCAAGAACTACTCGACCAATTTCTCCTAAAATTTCATAGTTTGTTCTTATTATTGCCAGGATTGTTTAGAGAGTGGTTTGAAATCCAATAAGTAGCACTGTTGTTTTTGCATTTAGTATGAAGTAGACTTTGTTTGTTTGTTTGCTTGCATATGCGAACAATCAGCCCGTCGTGTTTGCGTCAACAGTCCGTTGAGCCTGTCTGTAGGTTGCGTCAATAAAGGTGGATGAAATTAATGCTTGCCGTAGCCGACGAAAAAGACAGGCCCCGGCACTGAAAAGTCACCTGACCATCATTTTCGTCGTCTACGATGCTTGCTTTAATGATTCACGTTTTAAAAAAGGATAATTGTAAAAATATTAAATAAATAAATAAATAATATAAATCACTACTATTTCATTTTTATTTAACTCTTTGGAGAGATATAAGAACTTATTCTAAAACAAGTGCTTTGCCCGTGATGATGAAATAAGTCGAAACGCGTAAGCTCATATTAAAGTTTTCCATTATTGCTACATCTAGACCCATATCTCGTTTATTTTAAGCAATATTAGACCCAAACATGGATATTTTATATATTAAAACAACTCAAATATTATATTGCATGAAGCATTTCCCGGGGAATGTCTGAAACTTGTCGTCTAATGCTGGCTTTCAGCTCAGGCACAGTCTATATGCTTTGTTGATAGAGCCGATCTTTCAAATATCCCCAGAGCCAAAACAGCAGGGGTTGAAATCTGGAGAACGTGGAAGCCACGCATCTGGAAAACTTCTGGAGATCACATGATCATCATCGAAGTTGGTACAAAGCAGTTCCTTCACTTGTCGATCTTCTGAATATATGAGGAGGTGCTCCAGCTTGCATGAAGACAGTGGTTTTCAAGCATCATCGTTCTCGCAAGGCAGGAATCACATGCTGTGCAAGAAGTTCACAATACCATGCACTTGTCACAGAACATCTTACAGGACATCGTTGTATCACTTCCTCAAGAAAAATGGTACTAGAATAAAATTAGCAGTCAATTCACATCATACGATCACGTGTTCAGGATGCAATGGCTTTTCATGTACGACATGGGGGAGCGAGGCACCTCATATGCGGCAGTTCTGCTTGTTCACTGCTCCTTCTAGGGGGAAATGTACTTTGTATGACCATAGAATGTTCCACGGCAACAGGTCATTAACAATCATCCTCGCCAGAAAGCGATAAGCAAAGTCAGCGCGTTGAGCTGAATCTTGAGGTTTTAGCTGTTGTGCCAGATGATTCTTGTATGGGTAGCAATGCAGAATCGACCGCAAGACCTTTTGAACCATGGACCATGGGATAGACAATTCGCGTGCTGATCTAACAGCCAAATCGCCAGTCGATTCAAATTTCTTTATCTTTTTTCGCAACCCAGTATCTGACATGGGCCCTTTTCGCAGTCTTTTTAGACGACGATATGCTCGCAATGCAGCTGGACTGCTGCTATCATTCTGGTAAAACAACTTTACCAACAATGCGCGTTCTTTCTTGCTTAAAACCATGATCTTTCGTGAAAGCTTTTCATTAAACATAATGTAATGAATGGATCAATCCATTCCATTCTGAGTATGTTGACTTTCTAATTTGAATAAACTTTCTGCTAATAAGGCCGATATTGAGAACGAACATATATGTACTCAAACAAAAACCTTGCATGCTTGTTTAAAACTATAAAGCTAGTGTTTTCCAAAGCGCCACATTTTCATCTGGTGGTGAAAATTTGCACTAATTTTTTTTCTTTCCCCATGATCTGAATAGCCTACATATCAATTTGCATCACAGTCAGTTCATTAGATTGGGCTCTCGAGGGCTCTGAGTAGGTGAACTTATTTTATAACCACCCTGTACTTCAGAAGGAAAATTAAACTATAATCTACTGCCCGCTGTAGAAATACTTTTTAATAGGTAAGAGTGTTTGATCTAAGGGGATGAAAAGAAGATTCTATTCGTAAATTGTATGGGCCAATGGATTTATGAATGAACAGACATGATGGAAGAGACATGGCAAGCTTATTGTTTAAGCTTTTATAGATGAACATGGCTAAATGAAACGAATATAGCTTAAAAATAGGAATACCAACTGCAGATAAAAGGTGGGAGACAGAATCATATTTCCTTAAATTATATAGGATTCTGATAAACCATTTCTGTGTGCGATACACACCGAGTTAGCAAAACTCATGGGATAGCAAGCACATTGATTGATGGGCATGGATCACGAATTCACAGGGGTAACGGATTCTGGGAATGGACCATTAGACGTTGTGGGAAGAGCTTGGATAAGTGATTAATCAGAAATGGCACGTCGTCGCGAGTTGATGTCTTTTGAACGGTGTATGATAGTAGGTGCCCGACGCATGGGATGTTCCATTTCGGCAGTGGTGCAGGAATTTGGCTTTCCCTGCTCAACTGTCTCCAGGGTGTATCGGGAATGGCTGGATGAAGGCATCACAGTCCACAACAGGCACCATACCGGGCGTCCATCTGCCCTGAATGATCGTGACCGGCGACACCTGGGGCGAATGATTCAGAGAGACAGGAGCGCAACAGTGCAGCAAATCACAGACCAGTTCAGTACTGGCCGCACTAGAAACGTCTCTCGGTGGACAATCCGTCGGAATTTGCATTACCTCGGGTTTGGCAGCCGTCACCCTACATGGGTGCCAATGCTTACCCAGCGTCATCGGACACTCCGGCGTGCTTTTGCTACCAACCATCTTGGCTGGACTTTGCAACAGTGGCGTAACGTCATATGGTCAGATGAGTCACGATATCAACTGTACCACGCTGATGGGAGGCACCGTGTGTGGCGCAGACCTCACGAAACGATGGATCCCGCATGCCAACGGGTGGTGGTGCAGGGTGGTGGGGCGTCAGTAATGGTCTGGGGTGCATTTTCCTGGTTTGGAATGGGCCCTCTGGTTATCCTGGACCAAACGTTGAATGGTCCACGGTATCGTCAACTCATCGGAGACCATCTGCACCCGTTTTTGACATTTCAACACCCTGACGACGTAGCAGTCTTTCAAGATGACGATGCTCCACCACATCGCTCCAATGTCGTCCGCGAATGGTTCGAGGAGCATGCAGGAGAGGTCCAACGACTGAGCTGGCCAGCCCGGAGCCCTGACATGAATCCCATCGAGCATATCTGGGATGCTGTTGAAGTCAGGCTCCGGGCACTGGATCATCCGCCCACGAACGGGCAGCAACTATCTTCGGCTCTGCAGACTATCTGGTGTCAACTGCCTCCAGAAGTGTACCAGGGATTTGCAGACTCACTACCACGCCATATTGCTGCACTCCACAGGGCCAGAGGTGGCCCGACCAGATATTAAGTAACTATCCCATGAGTTTTGCTAACTTAGTGTATATGTAATAAATTAGATGAGGTGGTAGAGCCCCAAAATTGGAGCGCATAAATGAGAGAAGATTGAATAAGGGTGAAGTAAAGTAGTAGAACGTTTTTAGATAAAAAATGAAGCCGGCAGAAGAGGCTTAGTCGTTGGGTTAGGGAAGTGGAAAGGGCATTGATATGGTCATCCCATGAAAGATTATAGGAAAGATATATCCCTAGAAATTTCAAGGTTAGAGAGGGTAGAATGATAACTTCAGCGAGAAGTTAGGTCAAATTTTTTATTGCGCTGGTGAAAAATTATATAGGTTGTCTTCTCTAAATTTACATGTAGATGATTCAGTGAGTTGCAGCAAAAGAGTTCCGTTAGTACTAAATTAAAAGCCTGTTGAATCGAAGATAATTAAGGATCAGCATATAGTGGAGTGGCATCGTCGGCATATAAAACGGTATATCTTGAAGTGGATTGGACGTAGTATTGTATTTCTTAACGAAATGAATTCAGACCTTACAATACTGTCGTGCAATAAACCCTTTTACGTTCTTATACATAGTATAAGGAAGTATTGTAATCACGAAAAATTTCGACCTCTAGATTTTCACTGCTTTTAGGGTCTCTAGATTGCGAAAAAGTGATTTCTGGAAAATGTCCGTGTGTGTGTGTCTGTGTCCACGATAGTGTCCATACGGCTAAAGCTATCGAGACCAAACTTCATACTTAAGATTATAGTTTTCCTCCGGAGGTCTGATTAGCCTACCAATGGAATCGGTGAACCGGAAGTATCAGTTCCAGCGCCGAAATATAAATTTTGATATATCTCGTTAAGCATTGCGTGTATGAAAATTTTGAAGGGACTAAAAAGTGTTCCAATTTCAATTTTAAACAACTTTTGTTAAGAAAATTTTTTAAAATTCCAAACGGAAGTAGCAGTTTTACTCTTGTCAAAAACTAGTTTTTGGCTAATTCAGGCGAAATAAGACGGTATAGGAAAATTTGTGAGGTATACAAAAGTGTTTAGAAGCTAATTTTAAACAACTTTTGTTAAGAAAATTTTTCAAAATTCCAACCGGAAGTACCAGTTTTACTCTTATCAAATCCAGTGTTTTGCTTAAATAGGCGAAAGAAAATGGTAAAGGAAAATTCGGAATCTATACCAAAATGTTTGCAAGCTAATTTGAAGTAACTTTTATTCACAAAAAATTTCTATCGGAAGTAGCCATTTAAGACAGTTGTTTAAGAAAGTCGGGTAGTGACTACACCTTATTTTTTTATGTAGACTTGAGAAAGGCAGGAAAGAAAGCCTAAACTTGTCGTCGTATCCGAAATAATATGCAGTATTGTAATGCCTCAGTTCATTTCTCTATATAAAATGGTAGTTAATGGGGGAAGTGCAGAAGGAAGGCCATTTATACATAGGTGCCATGTACTTTATTTGTGTTCAAGACAGAGTAAGGAAGAGACAGTTTTGTAATGAAATTAATAAATGTTTTTAAATAAATCCATATTTAAACATTCACTGAATGATACGAGTTAATAAGCACAAATGAATCATTAAATCTCAGTCCAGTTCGATTGCTATTTCTTTGTTTACATGGCTTAACTCCAAGTGGGGTTTAAAGCTGATTCCGGGACCAGATAAGTCGTCGCTTCCAAGGACATCGATTGAAGAATCTATTGTAGAAGACGGCGAAGTGACAATCTGAGATGAAGACTCGGCCACAGTTAAGACTGGCACCTCTAACTCGGAGGGCAGCGACCTTTTTAGGTTTGTCAACTGGGGCAGGTGAACTGTAGCAAATAGAACAATTATTTAGAACTTTTCTAAGATGCGAAACGTATACTGTCTTCATTAATCTGATTAAATATCTTAAGCCTTAGTACTAAATTAGATACCATTGAAGTTTACCCATAGGTCCTAGCGCGGACATTCACCAGGGTGCCCCGCGAGAATACGGGCTAAAGAAGTTAGCGGATAGACGTCTTCGGCAATATTCACCTCCCACGGGACATTGTGAAGGTTCTCGATCTAGGACACTCTACGCTGGGCGTTGGTGAATGAGATGGGGCAGGCAGCTGCGAACCATCTCCGTCGGGTGGGGACTTTGAGGATCCACTTGTTGCTAATACGCAGGGTCCTTTCAAAACTGGGTTAAGTGTCCTACGATGCCAGCATTCTTCCGATGACGAAACGGAACTTCGATCTCGTTGCGAATCTTTAACGTTCGTGGAGGTGGTGCCGATTGCGTGTTCCAAACCGATTTCTAATGGAGGAGAAGTAACACACTTAGAATTATTTAAATATGTGAAATTTAGAGTCTCACTTCGGTTGCATTGTGATTCATTTTATTCTTTCACCGCCTTCGAAATGGGTCGAACATGGTGCACTCTGTGCTGCGGTGTTGCTGAGTTGCCGGCTTCATGCTCCTTCGGTATGGTTGGTGATTGTGAGAGTTGCTATCACAAGTCGCCTGTTTGGATTCCTGAGTTTAGGTAGTTGAACGAATATGAGCCATGTTGCTTTCCATTCGTGGTCCCGGAGGCTGATGGCTTGGATAACTTCGAGCTTGGCCAATTTACTTCTTTTTCCCTCGCCTGGGGTTGTCTTCTCAATCTCCGTTGGAGTTACGGTTCCTTTCGATCTGCTTGATCTCCTATGGTCTGCTTCATCGTCATGTGAATGCTCACCAACTGCTTTCTCCTCTACCAGACGAGAACAAGGCACTTTCTGATTTCTAGCTCTCTTTCTCCTCCATTTATCTCAGCTCAGAGGATTCTGAGGCGCACCTGCGCACTGCCTCCACCAATTGTCTTTCTTTTCTTCCTCTTCTCTCCTCTCGGCTCGTCTACTTTCATCAGGGGAATTCCATCTTCACGTCAGTGTTTTTCTCCTCTGGAACGATGCCAAATATTCGGAATCGTGACTTTTAATTATTCTTATCTTCCGAGAATTTGACATCATCCCGCTGCCGAACAGGTGTTGAAAATCATTTATTTTCGATCGCGGTCTTTCTTTCTTCCGCTTTCTCTTCTTCTTTTCTGTAAATATAAAAGTATTTCCATTAATACTACTTTTTTGAATCGAAGTAACATCTATTTGTTTTTTCCAAGCTCCCAACACTTTCGTAGAGTCTTTGAAGTATTTCTCTTGATTACTATTATTTTGATATCTTCGATATTTCTCTCCATATCCTTGTCTTATATTTTTGTACTACTTCCTCTTTTTCATTAAACATTTGCTTCTTATTTTTTGCGAATTTATGCCTTCTTCTAGCATCTTTCCCATAAGCTCATCTTTTACTTCGTTTTCTCCTCTTCGGAGTACACCATCTTTTTCTGAAGCATCCTTGAAGATTTTGCTGTTGTTTACAATGACTTCCTTGTATTTCCATGGCTTCTCTAATTTCGCTTCTATTGCTATGATTGTGTCAAAAAATTTTTCCCTCGGATTATGCTGAACCTTGCTACTCCCTTCTTCTATTTGTAGAATATTTCTTGTCTGCATACTCGGGCTTTCTTCTATTATCCGACTTGCTGAAATACTCTTTTCCTCACTTATGATTTCACATGCCCTCCATTTAATCAGATCCAAATCTTCTAATATTTTTATTTCTTTAATTTCTATGCTGCTGAAATTTATTTTTCTTTTCTTAACATTAACGTTCTTCTCTTTATAAGCTGTCATAACTTAATATGGAAATTCTCCTTTGAATGTTTGCTTAAAGCCTTCTTTTGCATTTCTTCTGCTTCCTTCTTTAAGCATTCGTAATACACCTCTTCGGCCATCATTCCCCATTTAACTGCCTTAACTAGGCCTCTACGAACTTTCGTTTATTTTCTAGTCCGCTGTCATTAATTATTTTTTGTACCGATCCATCTTTTCACTTCTACTATAAGCAGATTCATTTTCTTGAACTAAATTATTTTCTGTCTTTCTATTATTGGTTGTGAAGCCTACTACCCTTGTTTCTTTGACGCTACACTCATTTTGCTTATTTTCATATTTTTCAAACCTTATTTCTCGAATACTTGCTAAGTTATTCTTATTTACAGGATTCTTAAATATTTTATCCTTCTTCAACATAATTATGTTTTGAAAATCTTGTAATGCTAGCTTATTATTGCGCCTAAGTCCGTTAATTTCATCTTCACCCATTTTCAATAATGTCCTGACTTTTCTTTGGGCTACTCCTTCAACTATGCCTTCTGTATTGGCTGAGAAGTCTCCACTTTGCACTTCCTTGATCGGGATGGCCTGTACCACTTCTTTTAAACATTCTTGAAGCATGTTATCGTCCATACAAGCCATTGCATTTGCCACCGAGATAGCTACTGACTGCCTGCAGAACTTTTTAAGTTGCTTTCTTTAATGATTTCTTTTTACACTGAATGTCTTTCATTAAATCTTCTTTGGACGCTACTTACTTAGATGCTACATTTAAGTCTTAATTTCTTACTAACATTACTTTCTTCAATTTTCTCAATTTCCCGAGCCTCTGGAAATTTACCCCCGCTAAAATTCATATTCTAATATTTTTCTTGTTTCTTCCGTTAACATCTCCTTAGCTAAACTCTTTTTATCTTCACTTAATTCACTCATTTCTTGAATTTGATAAGGAGTCCTTTCTCCTTTACTAATTTTCTTACGATTAGCTTCTACACTATTTATTTCTATATATGATTCATTTGCACTCCTTTTTCCTTCCTTTTTTGCTTTTTTGCGTTTAGCTGGCTTACTACTCGTTAACTCTTGCTCGTAATTAACTTCTTTATCATTTGATATTGAGCCAGCTTCATTATTCCTAAATATTATAAAGTCCGAATCTTCACTAATTTCGTTCTGTTTTCTATTTATGTCTTTACTTAATAATTTTTCCGCCTGCTTCATAACCTCTTTTAACTTTGCCCATTTTCTACACTTTAACTCTGCTTGAATATCTTTAGAAAGACTGCTTAAATATGCATTAATCCTATCCTTTTCTTTCCAGTCTTTCACGGAACTAATTAAAACGGAACTAATTTTAATTACATATAACTCCTATTGTAGTATTCTATCCTTTTAATACTTTCTTTGTTCTTTCTTTAACCAGCTTTTTAAGTCCTCTTGCTCCATTCGTAATTTTATTATGCTCACCACCTGAAGAATTCTTTTCTTTTGTTGCTGGATTCCTTATCTCCAAACTTCTTCCTTGTTATTAAGCACCTCACTCACTCGTTCTGGTCCTTCTATCCATACGAGCTTTTATCATGAAAAGAATGCAATAACAAATTATTAGCAAAAGTTCTTACGCAGTGGAAAATACGTCTTTCAAATTAGTGGTCTGCCACAAGAGCACCTCCCCCACTCTGTCATGTACTTTATTTGTGTTCAAGACAGAGTAAGGAAGAGACAGTTTTGTAATGAAATTAATTTAATAATTGTCTTTAAATAATTTGATATTTAAACATTTACTGAATGATAAAAAGTTAATAAGCCCAAATGAAACATTAAATGTGAGTCCAGTTCGATTCTCTTTCTTTGTTTACATGGCTTAACTCCAAGTGGGGTTCAAAGCTAATTCCGGGACCAGATAAGTCGTCTCCAAGGGCATCGATTGAAGAATATTTTGTAGAAGAAGACTAGGCCACAGTTAAGACTGGCTCCGCTAACACGGAGGGTGGTAACCTTTGTAGGTTTGTCAACTGAGGCAGGTGAGCTGTAGCAAATAGAACAATTCATTAGAACTTTTCTAACTATTAGGCAATCATAACCGTATGTAATACCATAGATCAATTTGTTAAAATTAATGCATTTAAAGCTAAGTTGACAGGCTCTTAAAAATGAACATTAAACACAAAAAGAATCGCATAATTAAGAACTCATATAAGCTGGAAGTAACATGTGTTTAATAATATTAAGAAAATGACAAACATTGAGCTCAGATTATCGCCAATAAATACAAAAAAAATGGATTATCGCCAATAAATACAAAAGAAATGGACAAGTGCGCGTCGAACTCGCGTAGAGAGGGTTCCGTACGACGAATATGTTATCTATCATGTTTTTTTAAATCTGACCCAAATTTGCTTGTGGTAATTAAAAAAAAAGTACGGTACGGGATTGTAGAGAGAAATTGCTGAATATATTGCTGAATACGTGGACTAAGACCGAGTGATAGAAGGTATTCTGATATGTCATTTTTTGATTTGTCCTTAAAATTAATATTGAAGCCTCCTGCTATAATCTTTTCGTGTGCAATGATAGCATTCTTAATGCATTCGACGGCAATTTTTGGAAGCCATTTTGGGGATTTATATACGATTAAGAATTGAACACCAAACGCTTTGACGCCTCTGATGCCCGAGTACACGGGTTCGATCCTGGCCGAGCACGACGAGGATTTTTCAGGGGGAAATCCTGAGATCACGCACTTTCTTCGGAAGGAAAAGAAAGCCGTTGGTCCCGTGTAGTCGTTTGCCGGCTGCACGTTAAAAAACCATTGCGAGGCAAAATTTGCGGCCCCTATAACGCTGTCCTGAAAGGACCATAGCAGTTGAAAAGGACGTTAATACCAAACAAATCAACCAACCAACCAAATGCTTTGAATTGGAGGCATTCACAATGCCCACCCCATCGACTATCTATAAATAAAGCCTGAAGAAAATTAGAATTCGAGTCAACAGGCAGAGCTCTCTGGCCTAATTCGTCTATTATCATCTCATAAACACTTCGGTTTTCATACCCATGAACTACTCTTAGTAAGGAATTAAACTCCTTCACGACATCTTCCTCAACATACCTACCACTATCCGATAGATAATTATACAATAACTGAACAAAAACCTTACTACGACAGAAAAGCCGAAAATGATGCCTATACTTCGCGTGGGAAAAGAAAATCTTTAGATGAATATTTTTTTCCTGCAGTGCCAGTATCGCCATCTAGAGGCGTTTTTGTTTTTGTAGAAAAATATTACGATATTAACTTTATTTAAAAAACTATATTAAAGCCCGTCGTATGACGGGTGCCACAGTAGGCGAATTTGAAAATTCGATTTTAATTAAGAAATATCGTCTGTGACTGGATTGGTAATTGACTCGACTACCAATAATAAAAAAAATTGCTGTCAATATGAAAGCGATATTGTCAAAATAGCTGAAGAATATGTTCTTACTTACTTTTCAAAACTATTTAGGGTCGCGGGGACAGGAGCCCTATGGATAGGGCGACCAGATTTTTCACGACGCTAATCCGAAACACAGCCATGAAGAATCCGGAACAAATCCGAGACACGTAATTTTTGACAATTAAATCTATCAATATCCACTTAATATATATTTATCCTTTTTATTAAAACAGGATGGCTTACTTATTGCAGGGCAGTACACTGAAATTGGGACTGTCCCGTAAAATCCGGGACATCTGGTTCTTCCGTTGTCAGGCGCATGTCTCCAAGCGACACGAGCTCGGATTTTCCAAGTTTCTAGACATCTGGTTCTAGGCCGGCCCCTTAGTATCTTACATAACCATCGGCCATACCAAAAAACAACTGCTTACTATCAGCTGTTTGTAGCATAACGTGGCCATACCAAAGCAACAGAGAACTCCCTGTGCGGTGAAGTAGCGGCTCAAAGCCTAAACGTTTATTGTGCTGCTGTGCAGTCTATATAGTAAGGTAATACCTACCACTCCTCTCAGGATTCTTATTTCTGCCACTAGCACACGCGACCGTACTCTTTCATCTTATTACCTGAGATGAGAATGGGGAGAAAGATAGATTTGAAAACAGAGAGTTTGGCTTTCTTCCCTAGTTCGTGTTTTTATTACGGATCGCCACAATTCGCGTCTGACAAAACTTGCGTACCGATCCGAGCATCCGATAAATAATATTACTATGTTACTTGCTTTATGATCTTATTCGAAAGCCCGTCGTACGAGAGTTACCACAACATAGCAAACGGTAAATTCTATTTTATTTTTGAAAACTCTTCTGCAGCAGGACTGTCAAAAGTAAAAATGTCGCTATCACTCTGAAAGCGAGACTTTCACATTGTTACAAATTCATTACTGTCAATTTCACAGTGATTAACCTAACACAGAAGAACATCTACAACTGTTAAATGTAAACTTTAGTCTTCAGTGAAACTGACATGTTGGGCTAGTTTTTCTTCTGCTTTTTTGGCGTTTTTATCTCTCTTATTTCTATAATTTTCTCGGCAGACCGTTTTAGGAATATATTGAACGAATACAATAGATTAAAATAACAAAATTAATTATATGCAATAACCTATAGGGTGAATACAAAAGTCTGAACCCCCCTTTTATTTTTGAACCGAAGCAGATATTTCAATTTTGATGAATCCAATGAATGGGCGTTGTGGGTGGCCTATCCCATGGTGCACTTTTCATCATCCCAAATATGCAAATTAGGACACATTCAAAATTTATCTCAAAAACCGTAAGGGATAGAGAAAAAAAAAAACCAATTGCAAACTTGCTCAGCATAAAAAAACAAACAAAACAAAAAAAAATCATCCAAATCGGAACAACCAATCACCCACAATCACGTGGTGAACTGTTTGTAGCTTACAAACAGTCACACTGCACAAGGAAAACTGAATGTTGATATTTCCACCATGTAAAGCAAGCAAATCAAAAAATTAACATAAATTACCATACTCACATTCACTTTCATGCGGAAAAGCAAATAAAAGGCATGTTTCAGCACACAGAAGACAGAACAATTCCAGGATGGCAGCTACACTGTTTCGGAAATGGTCAACATGATCTTCTGCTTCGGAGAGGCAAGAAGAAACCTACATGCTGCAGTTAGGTTGTATTGAGACAGATACCCTAACGAACGCCATCCATCTCGTCAAACAATGCGTCACATTATTCAAAGATTCGAGGTTACAGGGAATGTTAATGCAGAATCAACGCCAAGGTGACGAGGGCACAAGGTGACGAGGATACAACAACATTAGTTCTTGCTGCAGTTGCTGCAAATCCCCACACAAGCAGCAGAGCAATTCCTACAGATGTTGGGTGCCATCAGAGAACTGTTTTCAACATTCTACACGCACATCATTTTCACCCATACCATATTTATTGTCTTTAGGAGTTACTGCCATTGGATTATGTTGCTAGGGCCGCCTTCTGCTACTGGTTACTTAGCTGCCTGGATGACAATCCAAACTTCATTCCTGAGGTGTTGTGTACAGATGAAGCCCAGTTCACCAGGGATGGAGTTATCAACAGGCACAACCATCAATATTGGGCAGACGAAAACCCACGATGTCTGCGAGAAGCAACTCATCAAGTGAACTGGAGAATCAATGTGTGGTGTAGATTGTACAATGACACTGTGGTTGGACCGTATTTTTACGATGGAACACTGCCTGCAGAACGCTACCGGGCTGAAATTCTCAACGTGGTAGTCACAGACTTCATTGAAAATTTGCCATTGTCCTCGTATCAGCGCACGTGGTTTCAGCATGATGGAGCTCCTCCATATTACGGGTTGGCCGTTCGCGAGCGTCTAACTGAGATGTTTGGACAACAATGAATTGGCCGAGGAGGACCAGTGCTTTGGCCACCCCGCTCCCCTGATTTTACACCACTTGACTTTTTCTTGTGGGGATACCTGAAGGACAAGGTTTATGCTACGCAGCCCGCCTCACTGGAGGATCTGGTTCAACGAATCCAGGAAGCGTGCCGAGGAGTGACACCAGCCATGCTTGCCGATGTTTTGGCGTCGGTTAGGTTCCGTGCCTAATTGTGTTATGGTGCCCACGGTCGTCACATCGAGCATTTTGTTGATTAACTTTTTTTTTAAACTGTTTGAAGTAACTTGTTTGTGCAGTGTGACTTCACTGCCAAGGTGATCTAGAATAAGGTGGGGGTCAGTTTGCCGGAAGTAGTAAAAATTGCCTTACTGCGCAAGCGTATTTTGACGTCACTAGAATACATCGAAACCTATACCCGCTAAATCGAAACCTCAACAGAAACTAAAACATGGCGGCAATGAAAGCAGTTGTGCGATAGCCACACTTGACGACTCGTTCATTTCCTTCACAATTCTCATTCTTTATACTATATATTTTAATTAAATAATAATGCCATTATATGAAGGGACTTACGTAATTTATAATTATTGTAAAATGTACTTACGTATTATCTTTTTAATGTGAACACAGGGTTGATGTTAACTATCAGCACATCGCGCGATAACTGATCATGCGACCAAGGTAAGTGAAATTTACTGAGACTAAATAGAAAAAGGGTTATATATCAGTTCGTTAGAAGGGCAGTGGGTGTCTTTAAAATGTAAAATCATTTACCTTGGTCTCATGTTCACTCATCGCGCAATGTGCGGATAGTTAAGCGAACACAGAGACAAGGACGATAACGTATTTCTCATTATCATTAGGCCTAGTTATCATTCCTCGTTAAGATTTCGAAATTGATTCGTCGGAACCGTTGGCAGTTAAGAGACAGATGATAATTTCGATATTATTTCTTAATAACTTTATTTATGCAGGCATTAGGAAATTTTAAATTATAAAATAGTAAGTTTACAAATAAACGTTTCTTCAGAAATCAACGTAAGAGTTTTGTTTTTTTTTACGTGAAAACGTTTTCTTTTGTGACCAGAATAATGGCTACCGCACACGCCGGAAGTAAAGCCATAAGTATTCTAGTGACGTCACAATGCGCATGCGCGTTAAGCACTTCTGACAAACTGGACCTACCTGTTATTCTAGATTACCTTGCTTCACTGCTACAAACACTTCACCACGTGATTGTGGGGGATTGGTTGGTCCGTTTTGGATGATTTTTTGTTTTGTTTTGTTTGTTTTTTTATGCTGAACAAGTTTGCAATTGTTTTTTTTCTCTTTTTTGAGATAAATTTTGAATTTGTCCTAATTTGCATATTTGGGATGATGAAAAGTGCACCATGGAATAGGCCACCCACAACCTCCTATTCATTGGATTCATCAAAATTGACATATCTGCTTTGGTTCAAAAAATAAAAGGGGGGTTCAGACTTTTGTATTCACCCTGTATAAGAGAGGAGTGATTTTTTAAATACATTAATGCCGAACACTATTATTTATTTCATTATATTTTGGTCCTTCGACTAAACTTATTAACTGTCATTTTGGCCCTGTTCCCGAAGAGATAGGACACATATGCTTGTTAAAACTTTTACTTATTTTTGATACTTTATCAGAATGTGAAGGCAAATCAAAATAATGGAAAAAAGTGACGACGGAACGACCGACTTTGCGAATACAGAAATGATTTTTTAATTCATTAATATCGTTCTGGCAATGCAGTACCACACATTCTCAGCTGGTTTTTTATTAAAATTTAAAGAAAAATTAAATTTAATTTAAGAATTTAAAATGGCTAAAATTACTTATTTAGGATTTAATATCATTTGCCTACTGTATTTAGTCTAGCGCGAATTCTTTTTAATGATAATAGATATAGTAAAAAGCGTAGCCAACGTCGGCTACGAGTAAAAAAACTACGACGTCATTATTTATTCGGAATTTAAAAATCGATGTTTTTTCGTTTGTTGGAAACAATAAAAGTTGGAATGTTGATCGGCACTATGGAGCAGGAGGAGTTAGTATTTTATATATAAGATAATTATAGAAAAACAACTCATTTATTTTATATTTGTCTTTTATTCTTAATGTGTTTACGTTTATTATATTTATATTTTTTAAGTTCTAATTTTTATTTTGAACAAAACAGTTTCAGTATCAGTTTCAGTTTCAGTTTCAGGAATAGTTGAAGATACTAACCGATAGCACAATATTGAGAGATTTACCATATTATTTTAAGACCATAAACTTATTATAGGTTTTCCTGTAATCTATAAGTAAAGAACTATTTTCTGTACTTTTTTCGAATTTTTAGGCTCAGTAGTTTCGGAGGTGGGGGGAATGGTCAATTTTCATCATTAACTATTTATTTTAAAATTACAAAAAAAATATATTTGAGACCCTCACAACAAGCCCTTTCATTTGATACAGATATTGGACATTGAAACTGAAACACCTTCGCAAATAGCACTGGATACCCCCAGGGCTGAATAGAACCTTCTGCTAGGTAATTAATCGTATGCATATCAATGAATCACGTGTCAGAGGTCTTGGTAGTCACTCCAGTAGAAAAGTTCGATAGTAAGCTTCAAATTGTCTGTGCAGAGCGCTATAATGGGAGACATATCCGACTTCAAAAGAAGGCAGATTGTTGGGGCGCGTCTAGCAGGTGCATCTGTGTCCAAAACTGCCACACTTTGTGATGTCTCACGTGCTACAGTATCCAGGGTGATGTGTGCATATGAACAGGAAGGACGAACCACGTCTAGGAGGAGCAACTGCAGGGGAAAACGGAAGTTGTCGGAAAGAGACGTCAGGACATTGACCAGGATTGTTGCACGAAAGCGGAAAACCACCACAGCAGAAATCACCGCAGAAATGAATACACACCCCCAAGAACCTGTGTGCACGAAGACAATCCGTCGTTACCTGCATAAATCCAACATCCATGGCAGGGTTGCTATACCGAAGCCTTTCATCAGTAGTACAAATGCCTCCAAGCGGGTTCAGTGGTGCCGGACGCATAAAACCTGGACGTTGGATGATCTCAAACGCTCATATTCTCGGACGAGTCCAGCTACACTGTCTTCCAAACAACAGGGAGGGTATTCATCTGGAGGAGCCCCTCTGATGCCTACAACCCAGACTGCTTGGCACCCACAGTCAAACACGGAGGTGGATCAGTAATGGTTTGGAGTGCAAACTGTGCAGGACCTCTACCGTTCCTTCCCAAGACGTTTTACTGCTGTGCTGGCTGCCCACGGTGCCCCAACACCTTATTAAATAAAGATTTTGGATTTCTACCAGGTGTTTCAGTTTCAATGTCCAATACCTGTATGTCACACGGTATAGAATGCAAAAATTTTTTTTTAATTTTTCTAATTTGCCCCCCAAAAGTGACCTCCATATTCAAAATTCATTTATTTACGTTACACGCCCGTGTTTGGGTCACAGAAATTTATATGTGTACCAAATTAAAACTTAATCGGTCTAGTAGATTCGGAATAAATTGGCTGTGACAGACGGATAGACAGACACAGGAGTAATCCTATAAGGGTTCCGATTTTCATTCGGACGTACGGAACCCTAAAAAAGAATTGCAACAATGGATAAATAATGCACAGCTTTCTGTAATGATGATAACAATTACTGCCGAATTTCTACCTTTGATTCCCTGAAACTGAAACTTTATTAAGGTTTTAGTTTCGAATTGCTAGTTCACCAGCCCAAACACAAGGATCGCTCATTATTTCCGCATTTCAAAAAAAGTGCTGAACTTTGCTTCCCGTTCTCGCTATTCCCTGAAGTCCAGGTGTGGAATTGCCATGTCGGTTTTGCAGCCCTGGACCTAGCCAGCTTCTCGTCAGAGGACAGAATTTTTGGAATTTTCCCCTGGACGATAGCGGCCTACTTATGGGAAAGCCTCGGCACCTTTGCCCCTCACGACAGGTAAGCCATTACGTTCTTTAACTTTATGAGCGGTGTACTCAGCCCTGTCGTACTTACTCGAATCGCTCTCACGTTCCCGCTCACGCCCTGCGTCATGCTAAACTTTAATGTTTAATACAGAAAGCATAGAGGCTCGTTCTTTATGAGTGACGGGGGGAAGCGAGTTACAAAGTAAATTTAATGCGGTACTTTCACGACTTTTTCTTAGTTGACTTTGTGATTAAGCAGAGTGATGTGAAAGAGAAGGGAGGAGACGGTAAGGTAGGTATAAGATTACGTTTAATCAATATAAAATAAAACTTGCAGGTACAAATTAATAAGATAACAGAATTCAACGATGTTTAAATCTTCGGGTTGAAAGATTTCAGAACTTGGGCATAAGTTCTTCGCTGGCATCTATTGCATCCGAGTCCTGCTGACCAACTTGTTAATTGTGTCAAGTAGTGAGGGGCCGCTCCTAACTCAGTCGTGTCCTTCGGTCGAACTTTGGCGTTTTCGGAAATAGCCTTCTCGGCGTCTGGCAGTTTGTTCAGGTCGAATTCGTCTACATAAAATGAATCGTACAACTGAGATTAGCATGAGGAAAATTTTCACCTTAATGATTACGGGTTCGACTATTCTGCTGAGAGCTAGAAGATTAATCCGATTAATGTAATCAAACTGAACGCTAGTCGAATGGCAAATTAATAGTAGAGAGTCAAGAGTTAATTTAATCATTAATTGTTTCCAAGGAAATAAGTTCTACGATTAAGAGTCCAAAAACTAACTTATTACCTGCCCACGGACGCAGCTTAGCAAAGCGCAACTCGCAGCGCGAGATCTCTACGCGGAGCGCGCTTGCGGAGCCTACGACTTCAGAACGGGCTCTGGTCGAGTCACAGCAGGTTTCGTTCCTTTTCCTTGGTCGGCGTGAACCTCTCGCTTTGCGGTTGTGAGCGAGGCCGATATCCTTGGACGTGGATTCCGTACTACGTGGCGTACCGCACGTTTCCTCCTTGTGGATATTCGCTCGGTGATACTGCTCGTGTCCGCTCGTATTCGGGTTTCCTGCCTTCTCGGTTCCGACAGGCTGGGTACTATTTTCTTCCTCGGTAAGTAAACAATAATTAGGGAAATCAAATTTTGAATTTATACGACCTGTTTTGTCGATAGATTCCTTCCGAAAGAACGGGGAGTTCCGTGTAGACGCGGCGGCCGTTCGGCTTGGGCTCTGGGGACGACTGGGGCTCCTGCATCGACGTGGCTGTGTTTTCCTAAGTCCTTTTGCAGATCGACGTCCTTTCCTTGCAAACGGCTGAATTAAGGTCCGTTTACCTTTTTCGGCTCCAGTAGATCGAAGTGGCTCGCCTTCTATTCTCCATGAGGTTTCCTTCGGTTCCCTTGGGCTCGCTCCTAGACGCTCTGTGTTTACTGTCTTCTTCGTTGGGTTTTTAACGGCCGAACTGCTTTGCATTCGTTGAATACATTTGTTCCTGGCGAATGAGCGTCCTCCAGCATTCCTCCTGCGTTGATGGACGCTTCGAAAAATCTTCGAAGGAGGAGAGAAGTGGCTGACGTCATTATCCACCCAACACGATGCTGACCCCGCTCGATGTTGCTTAACTTCAGCCTTGGGCGTCGTCTGCTTCTCTCTTTTGTCAGATGGCTTCCTCTTCATCGTGCGTCGATGCGAAGCCCTTGATAAGTGATCTGACAGGTACCATTTTCCTCTTAATTTCTCTCCCGAACTTTGTAGGCTAACTACTAATGGTGCTTCTTTGTTTTATAGCTTTCCGGTAAAATCGTTCCAGGGAAGTAAACGCTTAGCATGGCCACCTACTTAGTTAATGGTACTGTTAGTGTCACATTAAAAATATTCAATTCTACAGAAGACGAGGTCAGTTCTCACAGCGCAGTTAAGGAGGCCCGTCTTTCTTGAAGATTAAATTTTTCCTCAATTGGTAAATTATTATATAATTATTGACATTGATAATTATTATATAATTATTGAAGTGAAACATCTTATGCAGCGACAACGACTTGGGGAGTGATATGCTTAGAATGAAACGTTTTTCGCGTTACGGAAGTGACGTAGTTCCAACAATCCAACCTTCATTGTTCCCAACAAATGGAAAACACTGATTGTTAACATCCGAGATGGAGCGTGACCGCCGAGAGTGAAGGCCTACGCATTGAAATGTATTACATTGTTACCGCATCATCATAGATAGTGCAAATGCAGGGCTTATTATTATTATTATTATTATTATTATTATTATTATTATTATTATTATTATTTTTTATGATTGTAGTTATGTGAATCAAACAGGAGAGTTTGCCCTCAAAAACAAGTGTAGAACGCATGAGAGCGTATAGAGCTCGTAAACGAACTGAAGAAGCAATTCCAAACAAAAAAAAAGACATAAAACGGAAGCTAAAAAGTCTATAGGATGCGTACGAAATTTTCGAGCTTGTAAAGGACAGCAGATGAAATGAAACCCGCCATATACATCTGCAAAAAGGCAAAAAATAAAAAATACTGTGTATATACCACTTAGCACCCCACAACAAAAGTAATTTTAATAAAATTATGTAAAACAGTGATGAAGAGTGAATTTGTGCAGTCGATCGTTTGGTGATGCCATTTTTTTCGGATTTTTTTTAATCTGACTTCAGATTCGGATAGACCATCGAAAAATAGAATAGGAATGTCTTTAAGATCGATCCTCTTGTCTCTATGCCTTCATCGAAAAAATTGAGCTTAAAATTTGAAAGTTAATAAATAATTTGAATAAAACATTTGATTATTGCAGAGCGAAGACAATCCGTAAAAGTCGAAGACCAGTGATTGTTGATTTAATTCTCCCTGCTTGCATATAATGCCATTTTTTGTTAACATCGTTCTGGCAATGCAGTAACTCGAAATTTTCAACTTTTTTTTTTCCTCCTCATGAATAATTTTTTGATTAATTGTATTGTTGGAGACCTCATTTTAATGTCAAAACTACACGTTTTAGTTTATTGTATAATAAGGTACATTATAAAACAATATTTATATTTCTCTAAAGCTTTTGTAACAATTTTAACATTTAAAATAAGACATTGTGCTGTTGCTAGATCATAAACTTTGTATAACTTTGATTTTTTAAATAAATCTTTCATGTTTTAAATTATTGTGTTTTTAATCATTATTAGTAACTAATCCTTTTCACTGATTGCATCATCCAATGTTTTTTACCAAGAACAGATGAAGGAGAAGGGGGTATTATCATGCACTTCTGTTTCTTCATCTGTTCTTGTTTTCACTGATTATCATCATGCACTTGAAGTTTCATCATAATTGAAGTTATCATCATAATTGATGTTGAGCAAAGATATAACTCGATATGTATCTTTAATGTCAAAGCATTAAGCTGTAGTGGTCGTGAACGACTCACTTTAAAAGTTAGTTAAGCATTTGTAAATTTGCTATTAAACTAAATGTTTTTGGTCGGATCGTATTAATCAGTGATCTTGTGTGATTTTCCATGTGTTAGTGGAATTCATCAATTTAAGAAAACCTCTCCTTATTTATTATGAAGCGAGAGGATTTAATTTGTATTTGTATTTGAGTTTATTCCATTTGAATAAAATGTTATTTATTTTAATTAAAATATAATGTATGCTCCTTGTCCCACATAAGCCAACTTAACTTCCTTCCACCGCGACTATCCAAATTATTCGTGACACATAGGAGGCTAATTGTGGAGATGTTTTTCCACAAACCGAACGAACATTCCCTTGTATTCCTCACTGACAAGCAGAGAAAGATTCATCAACCAGTTCTTGTAAACAAAAGAACCTGTCGCTGATGCTGGACATTTAGGGTTCCATGATCACATCATTGAACTGTGGTCAGAGAACGAATATGGAATCACCTCAGGCGAACCAGCAAAAGTATTATAAATGAGGAAAAGATCAAGGCATGATGACACAGTGGGTCCTCGATGAAAGGTGAATCCAAGATGATTCCTTCATGGATACAGTGTCCAAAGATCGACTAATACAGTTTGCTAGTACAATCGATGCACATATCCAAACGAAAAGATCTTATCATCTGGACAGCAGTTAAAGTCCCCAGCATCCACTGCAGGCAAGGAGGAGCACAGGAAGTTGTCAATGTCACTATAAAACGCCCATTTCTCTGCTGACTGACACAGATCATATACATTGAGCAACCAGAAGTTGACGCCAGATGTTGATGCCAGACACAGTACAATTGCTCAGTACTCGCAGTCGTACATGCAGTTCAACACTTGAATGGAGGGGTTAAAAATGATGGTAGCAAACCCCTTGTCCATTTGGGGAGGACGAGTTGATGAAGAATTGTCTGTTAGGATACTGGCTGCGAAGGCTGGGGCGACCATGGCACTGTTGCATGGAGGCCAACTTGACCTCCTGGAGCAAGAGAATGTCCCGCCTGTACAAAGCAATAAACGTAGACAACACCAATTGCTTAAAGGAGGAACCAAGGGAACAAATATTCAGGAAAATGACCTTCATTCTGAGGATTTAAGAATCTAGCCTCTGACCAGTATCCAGAGGAGACTCTGGCCTCAAAAGTTGTGGAACGAGGCTTAGGAATCCAACAGATCGGAGAGGGAGTCCAGTGGGAAGAGCTACAATCTGGGTTGGAACTACTATCTCTACTGGAAGAAGATGATGCCTTTTTGTCTCTTCTGCTGCGATGTCTTCTAGGCTTCTTACAAGGACTGTTAGCTGCCGTCTGCCCATCGTAACAGAGATGTGGACGACGATGTTGCTACTGGCGTCGATGATAACACAGGTACTGTTGGAGGAGGACAGATGACCCCCCCCCCTGGCTGCAACTAAGATTGGGATGGTGAAGGGAGAGCAGGAAAATCATCCCTTTTAAATGCTGTTCCAAAGGACAAAGGAGCATCGACGTCCTCTTCTGCAGGGCTCACGTTATCCCCCATCAAGATGTGAGTTGATGTCTGCGGAGGAGAGATGTCATGTAACACCTCTGAAGGTGAAGGAGGTGGCGGTAGAACATCCCACGTATCTCCAAATGGAAGTGGAGGCGGCGACAACACATCGACATGCGATGTACGAATGTAGGTACGGGTGAGGACAACTCACACTGCTCTGGCGACTGTTGCAAAGATGCCATCCTCGGTGGCAGTTGAGATGATGACACAGGTGCTGCCAGCACAGCAGAAGTTCCCTCCAGGCAAAGGCAGACTTGCCTGCAATTCGGGAGACAATCGCATTTTACCTACCCACTACCTCATTCCCTTGTAATAAACGTAAACAAGAGTCTGGAATGTCTTTGTTTAGATGCATATTGAAATATATGTTTCCGTTCAACAGACTAGGAGTGTCAGGGTGCTCGGATCAGTAGATACCGAGCACTTCCCCAAACTTGAACATATAATTCCAAATATACCACATGGACAAGAGCGGTGAAATCCCCTGGACTCGCACCTTAAGGTGACCAGGGTCGGCATGATACTGGTTGACAGTTGTATTGCCAACCTTGATGAATTCCACAGAGCATTCTCGACTTGGTTGAGGAGAGTCTCTGCAAAACCAGCACAGTGGGATCCTCAGAAGGTAAGACCCGTTTAGCCATACAACCCCTTCATAAATTTGCTAATGGAGAATGGGCTGCCAGCAATAAGCATGACCATGTGGTTCATAGTCACTAAATTAAAGAAAAGTCACTGGTGACCTGGGGGTGACCTCCCCCAAGGGTCATTTAGGGGCACGTACCAAAGTCACTGATCGGTGATCAAATTCGGGAATAAATGTCAAGTCTGGGAGAAAACTGTCCAAATCACAAAAAAGTCTCTTGCACATTGAATAAATTTAAACTGCTTGCTGGCGGAACTATTTATTCCCCATCTCTCCTCTTGGAGCTGAGGTTGATGGTATTGCCTCAGCAGGTACCTTAGGGTCGATGATATTGGGCTGCTGTACTTATGTAAACACAACAACATGGGGCCTGTTTGCTAACCGACCTTTGGGTGATGAAAAACGCTTCTTGAACGTGAAGGAACCTAGCTGTGACCACTCCAGAATGAGAAATAACCTGAATTGGTGGAATCAATCTGAAAGGAAGTGCACAGATTGGTATGAATAACTTACTAGCCCATAATGCTGTTTTAAAAGATCCCAAAGAGATTGGGCGAATAGGCACTCATGAAAGATATTGAATTGTTTCCACTATGCCGCAGACATTACATCCAGCAGATCTGACCACCCTCGCATCGGTGGAGTCAATGGACGGAGTGAAAACTTTGGTGCAACAGATGCCATTGATAGCTAATTATAGTTCATTTGAAGGCAAAAGGTTTTAAGACCTTTAAGAATGCTGGCCATGGATAATGTCAGGTATTTCCCCTACGTCAGACTGCTAGAAAAACCACGACAGATGAAGATTACCTCAGTCTTGTGGATCCATGCAATGTAGTTTAGGCAAAAAGTCACTAAGTCGATAGAAAAAGTCTCATAAATATAAGGTTGATAAAAATGCATAATCACTGGCAACAAGGAAGGTAACAGCAGCCTATTCACCTTGAAAAGGAAGCTTAAGTGTGTAAACAGAAAAATCGGCCACACAGAAAGAGGGAAAAGAAATGCCCTGATCATCGGTGCCATTCTAGCTGCTGTAAGATAACGCTTGATGTCAGTAAACCTTTCCCACCTCTCCAATAAGGGATGAAAAGAAACGCAGCTCGTACAGGATGGTGACGAACATAAGCCCTTCAACACTTCACAATTTCACTATGTAGCCTCCGTAGATCTTTTGCCGGAGGGAAGGTGAATAGGCACTTTGTAGACAATAATGGGATGACGTGTTTTTTTTGTACCTCTGCTTGACAAACATAGATGATGGAAAACAAAGATTTCTCTCAAGGCGAGTAATACTCTTCTCCTATCACTTGTTGCCAGTGCACAGTCCATATTAGGTAGAAAAGACAACACGTACCCGAGCACTGTGATTTGGCCACACAATGTTGTTGTGAATAATAATTGGGAATAATTAGGAATAATTTATTGATATTTCACATTCTATTTCCCAATAAGAATCCCTTTGGACTTGACGAGGCTGATGATACTCCCTGTCAAAATACTAAAGAGTTCAAAGGTTTCTCTACAGATGCCCAAGGAATATGCATCTCATGCGAACAGCACCACGTCATCTGCAAAAGCCAATGTTCTGATGTTTATGGAAACCACTGGCAAAACATATCCTTGAACATCTGGGTGGCGATTTTGTGACGGATAAGGGAGTCTAAGCTTATATCTCAGTATTGATATAATTACCTATACTTACCGTCTACTTATGTCCTCCCCTCGTTTTTTTCTTTTCCCCGTGATCGTATAGTGCGTTAATAACAATTATATCCTCCCTCTTTTCCCTTCCTTCCCGTGATCGTATAATAACCCCTTTTGCTATTACCTACTCCCCTTCAGGCTGAAGATTTGTATGACGGCAATGAGCGAAACTAAACTTAAATTACGGTCATTAACTATTTATTACCAGGTCAAACAAAAAATAAAATATAAAATATAAAATCAAAGAAAAGAAACAACAGCCATTTGGTTGATTAAAGTAGCACCATACTTGGAAGTCAATATAAAAAAAAATATTTAACTTAATCTACATAAATCAAAATCAGTGGTAT
>JAHWFO010015246.1:89391-106150 GCA_023313115.1 Rhysida immarginata
GCATATTCGGTTGTCACAAGACAAGTGGATTGACAAAAGAGAATGAGAGTAAAATTATATAAAAAATATCTGAAAAAAACAAGAAATATATTAAATAAAAACATTGTATAAAGTCGAAAAACATTATAATGTTTTTATTTTATTTATTTCTTGTTTTTTTCAGATATTTTTTATATAATTTTACTCTCATCCTCTTTTTTTAAGTTATTTTTTTAAAGTTATGAATCGGGATCCAATACGTCCATCCAGGGCCCGTATGGCCAGAGGCCGACGAATTGGGTCTCTGGATGGACCTGGATTCACGACTGCTGTATGATGAACAAGAACAGCAGAAAACCACTATTCCACATCAAAGGTTTATTGTAACGTATGCGCATTTCAGCAGCCAAGCTGCCTTCCTCAGCGTATACAGAGAAGTTCTGATCTGATAAAGTAGAAGACAATCGAACAGTGAAGTGAAAAGAAAGACGCGAGTGGTCCAGGAGCCAAGCTCACTTTGCACGCTCGCCCAAAGCGTAAACCAGAGGAGGTACACTGAACTGGGTGAGAAGCCTGATGAACTTCTTAAGTCTTCCGAAGAAGAAGTCCCCAGAAGGGACGAGAGTCAGATTGTAGATTGAAGAATAGAGTCCCCAAAAATCAGCAGGATCTAAAAGATCCAATAGTTGGGGAAGGCGGCCTTGTTAACGTCATCAAAGGAGACATCCAGGATACGGCGCAGTCTTCAAAACCTGAGGGGATTCTTTACAACGAGTGGATGGTCCAGAATACCAGAAACCAGGATGTTTTCATGATTCTCCATCTTGGGTAGCATGTTCTTCATAAGTGTCTCGACAAAGGTGCCTATGTGGGTCAACCCCAAATGTCATAGATAGAGTGGTTGTTGGCAATTCTTCTGTCAAGTTGGGCAATGGATCGGAGAGCAACATTTTGGAAGGTCTGGAGATCCTTCCACCTAGATTTGCAAATAGAAGCTCAAGCAGGCATTCCATGAAGCAAAATAGTACGAATAACAACCTTGTATATCAAGAGTTTGTTATCTACACCAAGAGCGCTGTTTCGCCCCAGAAGTGCAATCAAACTGAACTTCGCTCTCTTTGCCTTGTTGAGCGCGTATTGGACTTGGTCGTTCCAGTTTAGTTTGGAGTCGATCATGACACCAAGATATTTATAGCTTTTTACCCACTCAAGTTTCTTGCCAAATAAGAAGAGGGGCTTTGAAGGGTTTTTGCATTTGCGAGTGAAAAACATGACCTTGCACTTTTTGACAATCAGCTTTAATCGCCACTTAGTGAACCAGCTCTCGCACTGATGTAAAGCTTTTTGTAGTCGAGTGATGACATGTGCTGGGTTTCGTGCCCAGGTCATTATGGAACCGTCGTCAGCAAACATGTAAAGATTACACTTTGCAAACTTGGGGAAGTCATGGATAAAGAAGTTGAATAAGGCTGGCCCCAAGACAGAGCCTTGGAACACACCAGCATTTACATCGCAGGGTTCAGACAAGGAGTCCCCAACCTTAACACGAAAAGTCCTCTTTGACAGGAAGGAGCGAACCAGAGCAATAAGATCGTCATGGTACCCGTAGGTAATCATTTTGTAAATGAGCCCATCATGCCAGACTTGGTCAAAGGTCTTTTGGACATCGAGGAAAACGAGACCACCAAACATAGAGAGGTTGAGAGGACCGTTTAAATCAGCAACGAGCCTCCATAACTGAATCTGACAAGAGTGGCCTGGACGGAAGCCAAATTGCTCACTACGAATGAAGTTGTTTGCCTCGCAGTACTCGTTGAACCTCTTGAGTATAGTGCGCTCAAAGACCTTTGAAAGCATGGACAACAAGCTAATGGGCCTATAACTTGTGGGAAGAGCAGGATCCAGTCCAGATTTAAGAATGGTGATGATGACTGAGTACTTCCAGGCACTAGGGAAATGGCCGCTAAGCCAGCAGTCATTCATGACCTTAGTGATGCAGATAACACTGGGAGGCAAATTCTTGAGAGCACTGTTGGTAATGGTGTCGATGCCGGATGCCTTTTTGCTTTTCAGGCGCTTTATGATGTCCAATACCTCAGAGGTGCTAATGACATCAGGAGAGCAAAGAGCGCGCTGTGTGTGGCTATACCCATCACACACGTCCTTGACCTCACGAGTGATATTGACCAGATCATCCTCTTTGGGCGTAGAGAATTGGCTCATCAGTGAATCAGCGATAATTTGTGCTTTCTCCTGGTCATTGCTAACGAAATCGCCACCCTCTGTAAGCAGAGGAGGGAGAGCAATAGTCTTGTTGCTTTTAAGGGCCCTGACCATACTCCAGAGAGAGTTATCCTGGACGGACAGACTTTTAACTTTGTCGTTCCATCTTTGATTCCTTAAATCCTTAATCTGATCACTTACCTGGCGGGATAGCCTGTTGTGCTTCGTCTTGAAGTGGAGAAACCTGGTACGCTACCAAAATCTTCTGAAGTGGTTTTTTTCGTGGATGAGTTGCCTGATGGAGGGAGGAAGTTCCAGATGGTCTGGCCGCTTGCAATCCACCGGAGTAGCACTAGCATTTGTAGCCATCTTGATGGAGTGAGTGACCTTTTTGATATTTTCGTCAATGTCACTGCTGGTGACAGGATCCTGATAGGAAATGTTACTGTCGTTCATAAGTTCTGTAAAAAATTTCCAGTCCTGCTTATAACGAAGATTTATTCTCAGGTCTTTATTTATCCCCTCAAAATTTAGTGCAACTGGTAGGTGATCAGATGATAAGGCATTTACTGTAAAAATATTGTAGGGTTTGTAAAACCCTTTGAGAACCGCAATGTCGAGCACGTCACTAGCGGGTGAGTGATCACAGTAGTATGTATCTTCAAGAGGGTCAAATAACGGATGTGTCGATCTGATCTACCATGTACCTATAAAGTACCAAACCACTTTGATTAGTGCATCTGGAGTTCCAGTGTGGGTGTTTCGCATTCAAATCACCCGCCATAACGACTGGGGTGGGCCCAGACAGTAGTTCATCCATGTTGCAAGGGTCTAACTTGTGCCTGGGTGAGTTGTATAGGGAAGTTAACCTGACCTCTCCAACATCAGCATCTTTGATGACAATGGAAACTGCTTCCATATTGACAAGGTTAGGTGTGACAATCTTAGTGTGATTAATACCTCTTTTTACAACAATAGCTATCCCACCAGAGCCTGGATCTGAAGCTTTTTTAGGGGGCCTATCTTTCCGGTAAACATAGTACCCTGGTAGATTGAAAGCCTTACTCTGTTTGAGATGGGTTTTGCACAAGAAGGCAACATCAATGTTCCAGCTTGTGAGGAAATCGTAGAACTCATGACACTTGCGACGAATGCCCCTCGCATTCCATAGAGTGCAACGTAGCTTACCTTGATTTATAACTTTGTAGGGGTGTCTATCCATGATTATTGTTTTGTCTCAGTTTGAGTGGTCTGTGGTAACACTTTGCCACTATCCTTCAACATATTCATTAGGTTACACAGATACCTTTGAATTTTAACCAATTCGTCGTGGTCAGCGACTCCCTTACCAATAGAAGCAGAAGCAACGGAAGCAAAAGTTCTTCCTTCAGCTACTTTGGAAGTTTTATTCCTTTTAACTAGTGGGTATTTGGGACATTTAGTATAACTCGATGTGTGCTAGCCTTCGCATCGAATACATTTAAGAGGGTCTTTACCTTTCATATTGGTGCAGTCCCTTGACTGGTGGTCGCCCTCGCACTTGTTGCAACGCGGCGACTCGGTGCAGCCTTGGGACACGTGCCCAAAACGTAAGCAATTGTAACATTGTAAGGGCTTCTTGTTGCCCCTAAACAATTCAACTGTTACAGCAAGTGGACCAATGCGCTTTAAACTTAGGAAAGATTTATTGTGCTCAGTGTTTTGTAGGAGTACTAGAACCATTGGCATCTCAACTTCATCATTTGCTTTTTTAAGTCTAACTGCCTTATCGGGGAAGTAGTTAGCGTTTCTAAGGTCTGAGCAAAAATCTTCCATGTCATACGTTATATCTACATTACGGACAACGTATTTTAACAGTTTCTCAGATTTGTGCTGATGATGCTGGATTTTAAGCTCACCCATTCATTTTGATTCCTGACACGAGGATTTTATGTGTCTCCTCATCGTGGCATATAACCTTGATTGTGTCTGAGCGACCTGTATGTGCAGTAATTTTATCTAACGTTACGTGCATTTTTATCTCATTTAGCACTTCCTTAATCGGTTTCCCGTGATGTCTAACGATAATAGGGTGAATGTAAATAGTTTTCTTTTCACTTACCTTAATCTGGGAATTTTCCGTCCTAGTCCCCCTTCTGCGTTTTTTGCTACGAACAACTGGCCAGGCACTGTCTTCCACTTCTCCATCACTTCTGTCGGAATGGCTTCTTTTGTTGCCACCGTTTGTCGAACAGTCACGATCATCACTTGTTTCCATGGACTCCAGTGCATGCATTTTGTTAGCAAGCGAGATAGGTTGAAAATTTTCTCTTACCTTATTATTTTCCGTGGAGTTTCCCGCCTTTGGAGTCCCGGAACATTTCTCAAAGGCTTTTCTAAAATCATTTATCTTGTTGATGACGTCTGTACGAGAGTTTTGAATTTCCGTGTTGATTCCATTGAATTTCTCGTCAAAACTTGTTCGTAAGGAGTCGACCTTCGCCTCCAGTGCATTGTACTTAGAATTTATATCATTCCTGAGAGTTTCTAGCATTTCATTAAATACTAGGTCAAATGCAGCAAACCTAGGATTTAAACAAGCATCCCTGTAGCCCTTTCGCAGGACACACTTTTACGGTCAGGTGCTAGCAAAGACTCCTTTGCCGACTTCAACGTGGCTAATTTGGACGAAGCCATCATATATAATGTATAGAACCAGGGGGGGGGAGTAACCTCGCAGCTAGGTGTGTGCTAAAGAAGCCGTCCTAAGAAGGACGCACCTAGCTTTAAGAAAAAATGAACAAGTCACGTTTGCGAGAAAATTAATTCTACGCCAGGGACCCACTAGTGAATGATTAGAAAAATAATAGATTAGAATAATAATAGATGGTATGAAAAAATGTCCTTAGTTAGGTTTGCGAGGAAATTAATCCCAACGCCAGGGACCCAGAAGGATAATGAGCGTCTCGATGTACTGATTTACGGGAATATCAATTCCAACGCCAGGGACCAGCACATAAGACGTAACAGGAGGTGAGTATCGCCCTGAAAAGGGCGCACCGTGAAATGAGAGTAATGAAATGATACCTGAAAAGAGAGTAGAGTGATACCTTGAAGAGCTAGTCCGTTTTGATCGTCCTCTTCAGATTGGAAGACTCTCTGATCCGATAAAGTAGAAGAATTACAGAGTCACTTATATAGTAAAAGAGAGCTAGTTACAATCCAATTACAGAAATAAATACAAGTTCAAAGTACATAAATTGAAACTACAGGTAGACGATGATCAACCAATCCGCAGTGAAGAACCTGCTAATTTAGGGGGCGATGCAGGAAACTGTTTGCGATCGCAAGCAAGCAAAAAGGGGCGGAGCTTCGCATTTGTGACTCGCAAGGAATGCAAGAAAAAAAATTCCTCTCAAGTAACAGGACGTCACTCTCGCAAGTGTAACAGCTGTCTGCGAGAGCTGAAGGGGTCCCGCATGCTCCCGCAAGTGCCTCACAACATGGCGGCTGTCTTACTTGTCACTCTCGCTTACCAAAGGAGTCTGAGAAGACAAAGAATTATTCGAGATAGATCGAATCCATTTGAATGGAATGAAGATATTTTCATACGTAAATATAGATTAAGGAAAACGAGTGTAATGCGCCTATGTGATGTTCTAGGCGAGGAGTTGAAACATGTTACTCAGCGCTCAGCGGCCCTTTCTGTTGAAATGCAGGTGAGAACGATTACAAATTTTACGAATCCGCATGAAAAAAGTTCGGCTTGAAATTAAAATCTAATAGTTCTGGATCTTTAACTTATATTTAATTTTTTCTGTAATACATACAGGTTCTTATCACTATCCGCTTTTTAGCAACGGGAAGTTTTCAAAACGTTACCGCCGATGATCATCGACATATGGTTCATCAGTCAACCGTATGCAGATGCATCGAGCGCGTTTGCAACGCATTGTTGAAGCATACTTCCGATTATATTAGTTTTCCAAACATGCCTAGGGATCTACAGATTCTGAAGCAGCGATTTCATGAGATGGCAGGATTTCCTGGAGTCGTGGGCGTGATAGACTGCACCCATGTCCCGATTAAACGGCCCAACACCGACGACTGGCCTGTTTTCCTGAACAGGAAGCATTACTTTTCGATAAATGTGCATTTGGTAAGTTTCAAACATGATATATATTTCACATACATTTCCACGTAAATTGTGTGATAGGAAGAAATTCATATACAGGTCACCCCATTTCCGTTTTCTTTTCTAATGAACTGGAAATTGTGACTGATGTACAATTGTGAGTCATGATTTACATGCTAATGCAAAGAGACTGATTTTTATTGTTATCAATATATAAAAAAGATTTATAAATCAAATCAGCTGGCAAAATAATTACGTGGCTATTTTCTAAAAAAACATAACTACTCTACATTGTGTGTTATTTGATGTAATCAAAACATTTTAGGAGCGATATCTGTTTTGGACCTAATACCTTCATTAATTAATTGAAATGTGATTCATTTCAGTGCGATAGCTAATTTTGCATATTACTTGATTTTCTGGTTCTTCGTATAAAAACTAACTTGGCCATTCAATGTTAAAAAAGGCTATGTCCCCTTTATGTTGTGTTCTTTCCAGGCCTTTCACAATTTGCTTTTCTAACTTCGCTTGCTCCGATAACTTTTCTCTTGCCATAGATGACTACGTTTGGTGACCACACAACGATGCTCTTGTAGAGATGACGTACACTGCACAACTCACTATAAACAGAATCACTTACTGAATCCGTAGACCTTCACGTATTCACCACATAAAAACGATTTTTTTTCTATGACAATTATTGCACTACGTTTTTGTTACACCACTCATTATTAGATATTAGAAACGTTGGTAACTAATCACTTTAGCCACCACTCATTTGATGCACCAAATCAGTACTTAAATTATTGCGTGTTAGCACCAGTAGCACAAATGCAGAGAGCTTCAATACAACGAGAAATGACATTTCACCTTTTCACAATGCTAAATCTGTAATACGAACGATTACATTGACATCTGGCGGTCAGGGATGAATCAACATTATTAAATAACGTTTCATAGTGTATTATTAAACGACGTTTCATAGTATATTATTAAATGGCGTTTCATAAAGTATTATTAAATGACGCCTTATATTATTAAAAGTAAATTTAATATAAAACAAAAAATTAAATACAACAATAAAAAATACAGAACAAATTATATTTCAACTTATTGCTTCAAATATATACAGACTGACATGTGCCTAATTAAATTCAATGAAGGGAATCTGAAAAATGAGCAGTCGTCTTTGTTTCTTAGATTCAAGCAAAATTGCGCTGCGCACCATTGATATTTCAGCATTTTTTTCAATTTTGAATCACAGTGAGGTCATTACGCACGGAAACTGAAAGTTCAACTGTATGATCAAAATATACTGACGTTGTCAATGCCAACGAGATAACAAGGCCTGGAAGCGGAAAAGTCACCTGACTGTTGAGGTGCTAGGAAGAATCCAACCTTCATCTCCTCCAACAAACGGAAAAACACTGATGCTAACATCCAAGATGGAGACCTCGAGACGTTGTAAACAAACGTCATCATGACGACATGACAAAGTGCGCCATCTGGGTGAGAGCGGCAAAACAAAAATCTCGAAATTACATACAAACTAGCCTTATGTCATATCTCGTTGTCTTGAAGATCTCTGCACAAATTGAACCACTCACTACTGATGATAGTATCTCTGTGGAGCCCCAAAACAAGACACGGCACACTGTTGCCCTCGTTGCGTAACTAACAAGTAATTAGTCCACTGTAGTGTGAGTATTCCAACACCCGTACTAGTCGTAGTCAACAAAACTGCCCGCCATGGTCATGGTACGCTCGCAACCATTGCACCACCCCTCTTTCATGTATTTTTATTTTAATCAAGGCAGTGGAAGTCTCAATAGAGGGGATGGACGTATAATAGTAATTAATAAACGTAATTTATTATCAATGAAAAATACAACTATAAAATCACATAAAGATCCCCACAGGGGGAGGCTGTGGTCTGGTGGGCATTCACTGAAACAACATCTATAAAGGTAAGCAACACCAGGCACGGCTAGTCACTGGATGGGCGACTCATCAGCGACTCACGATCATCACCCCCCCCCCCATCTGCTGTGACCATCATACAGCAGTCGTTAATCCAGGTCCATCCAGGGACCCAACTCGTCGGGCTCAGGCCATACAGGCTCTGGATGGACGTATTGGATTCTAAATTAGTTAAATAAATAAAATACATAAATAAATAAATACTCTTTACAACCTGAAGGAAATCGTGATAACGAATTCAAAAGTTCAGTTATCCTTCAACAACTTTTTAACCCGCAAAAATATTAGCTTATATTAGATTTGCTATGCTGCTAAATAAGTTCACAGTCACTGCAGAACGATTCACTTCACTTTATGATGCCGGATTTTACTTATTGCAAGGGAAATCGACGAGACCAACTACCAGGCGGTATCTCTTTCTTTTTCCCCCATGCGGATATCAACCTCTTGAAAGTTCCAAAGACAAGCAATGTAATGGATGATTACAAAAGAACTTCACACTTTTAAAAATTTATTACATCAAAGCTATTCAGAATGTATACACACCACATACGGATTATTGTGACACAGTTAAAGATGTTCAATATTCCCCCCTCTAGTCGACTTCGTCCCAAACCCGCATTAACATGTTTCCATCAATCCCACGTATCGCTACCGTAATGCGTTCTTTCAGCTCGTCTAGGTCGCGGGGAATGGGAGGGTGAAGACCTTGTCCTTTACACACCCCCATAAAAGAAATCACAGCGGTGGATTGGTCGAGCAAACAATAACCTGGAATTTGCAAAGTGGCCACCACGGAGCCCCAACCTCACACCTTGTGATTTCTTTTTATGGGGGTGTGTAAAGGACAAGGTCTTCACGCTAACCCTTCCCCGTGACTTAGACGAGCTGAAAGAACGCTTTACGCTAGCGATACGTGGGATTTTTATGTTAATGCGGGTTTGGGACGAATTCGACTACCGCATTGATGTATGCCGTGTCACGACAGGGGGGCATATTGAACATCTTTAACTATGTCACAATAAACTTCAAGAGTTTTTCTTTAAGAATCCGTATGTAGTGTGTCTGTATTCTGAATAGCTTTGATGTAATAAATTTTTTAAAGTGTGAAGTGCTTTTGTAATGACCCTGTATTAACGTGAAACCTACGCTGTCGTGAACACAGGCTTCTAAACCATATAGCCATAGTCCAATGAACTGTACATTGGATACTATATGCTGTTGCACAAAGTCCGCAAAAATGTTCATAGGCACAAACGAATGATTGCTCACCTTAATTCTGGGCCAGATTCCAGACAGTAGTCGAAGCAAACACGCTTGATTTCAGCAATGCTATACTCAAGAACATACTCTGCTGGCATATGCTCTTCCGCATCTCTAGTAGATTGTCGAATCTTTAATCTCTCCGTGCCTGACGGTTCCTTAGCAAAAGCTGCCCCTTCCGCTGCCCGGGGTTAATTCGTCGTTAAAATCCCGGAACACGCTTACTTAGCATCTTCACGATGAACCAATCTTATTGAATTACACGGCCTGCGTTTTTCTACTTCATTACTTTGTGAATCTCTTCTCCATTCTCCAGGAGCTCTCTTTTCCCCTTCTGTTCGGTGTCACTCCATCTTTCTTTTTCTTTTCTTCTCACACTTCCTTTTTCTCTTTTTCTGATGTCGTGCCTCCTCAACCAATCCGAGCCCTTGTCCGTCGAATTGTAAAAAGAAAGATTGTCCGTCCGTGGTGAACGACATGCGTCTCCGTCATGATGATCGTAATTGCCCGAGTCACGTGGCACAATTGAAAGAGTCGGGGAAGGGTATTAAGATTAAATATTTAACATTTGAAACATTTCTTTGAGTTAAAGATTGCATAAAGTTAGTTTAATGCTATTTCCTTACAAGCACAATTGCATATTATCTTGAGGCCTGCTACTTTCATATAACACTGTACAACAAATTTGAACTTTTTACTGTCCTTTAGATAATAATATGTGATTCCGTATAAACATAAAGTGCTTCATTCATAAATCAAAACCAAAATGGTCCATCACGTACCATTTTTGTAGGAGACCCACTTCTTAGAGAAATGTAACAGAGGCTTGATTATAGAAAACACAAACACTAAAATGAATATTTTGGCAGTTTTCTCTTGTAGGCATCTGTTTGTGTGTCCCTGATAACAGACCAGCAATATTCAGCTAGCATACTTCAATTACATTGTTAAGCTCTGCCTGTGTGATTTCATGCTTAAATAAATAAAGCTCTGTCCGCATGGAAAAGCATGGTGACATTTTATGTCGACATATCAAGAGGACCTTCTCCAACGACATTAGACTGTGCAGTCAATTTTCATAGGCAATGCATGTGAACATGTAGCTGGTTGAAAGTCAGGATCTTGATGGTTTGGGTCATCAGAGGTGTCTTCCTCTGAATCAACAGTATATTTATTTGAGATTGTAGGTATAAGCAGATCTTCAGAACTGGTCGCATAGTGCTTCAATATGTACTACAATATTCAAATATAATAAAAACGTTATTCTGTCCGTCATCATTGTGTTTCCCTCATTTCTAACCAAACCATAAGAGTTATCTTGATGAAACAAAAATGCTCTACAAAACGAGAATAGACTATTAAAATGCATTTAAGTTCAAAAAAATTGAATGCAGGGTTTGGTCAAGATAATCGATTTTTTGAGAAATTTTTCACATTTTTTCAATTAAAAGGGAGGTTTTTAAGATATCTCGAAAAAATAAAGAGCGAAATGTAGCTTCGAATTAACTCTATTCATCGATGTGTCAGTCAGATTTTTCATTGCAAAATTATAGCCTTTTTTTGAAAATTTCAAGAGTAACATATTAATATTTTTACCTTCCAGTTGGATCATAAGAATTTGAATTTCGTATAAAATATGGTATTAAATAAAATTTATTTTAACGTTTAATTTGTTTTTGTTGATAAACTATCAAGTGTGTCAAATCCTCGGAAGGAAGGATTCAACAGAAAACAGGATTCATGGACAAGGAAGAAATCAAGAGAAATGAAGGAGAGGAGCACCCCTGGCTGCAATAGACCCGCGCCAGAAGGAGAGAGAAGAATGAAGAAAGGCAATTGGAGGTACGACTGCGCAGGTGCGGCACAGAATCCTCCGAGCTGGAATAAAAGGAGGATGCTGAGAAGGAGAAAACAGTTAGTGCGTGATTCTCACCCGATGAAGAATAGCCAGGCCAACGACGACCATGCCAATTCCACTCTGCTGAGCCACAGAAAAAGATCGAGACGAATCCGCGGAACTCGAAGAGCTTGGGAAAGTTAAATTTCAATTAAGACTGTTAATTCAAATGCCAGTGATTGTCTTAAATCAAGCGATGTGCCGAGGGCTTCGAGGCAGGAAAGTGGATCCGCAGGCCGACCTCACTGTTCAGAAAGAAGACATCAGGAACCTCCGCCAAGGATGAGTTATCACAACGGACCATTAACTCATCAGCCGCCAAAACCCGCCGCCACCCAGAGGGGATATAAATCGACTGAATTTCGGAAGGAAACCTCTGTGAGAAGGGTCGATCCATGCTCTTCAAAGATAAGTGAGAGGAACGTTTCCAAATATAGTTATTCGAACTTAAATGCATTTGAACTTAATTCTTCCAGTAAAGAAAACTGTGATTTAGTGCATCGTTTAGATACTCGCTTGGACTCTGAAATTAAGCCGTCACTGGACGCTAGTAGAGGGACTGAAACCGATGAGGGGTCCTGCCCACAGTCAAAAGAATTGAGCAACACGTCCCGTACCAAGTCGGGGGGGCAAACCCAGCAGCTCCCGTTTGTCCCAGCCACAACAGTTCTTCGGAAAACCACTCCAGACAGTGCAGTCCACTCTAATCTTCTCCCGTGGGAGGTAGATGCATTGGAAATAGTGATCCCCATAGCAAATATAGCTGGTATTCTCGCGGGGCGCCCTGCAGGATGTCCGCGCTTGGACTCAAGGTCACCTTCTAATGGTATTATTAGAGTATTTAAGAGATTGAGTTTGATATGCGTTAAATGTAATATATTTTTTGTCTTCTTTTTATGTGCGGCTGAACATTGTTTAATTACCTGTTCTATTCCTCACAGCTACCCTCGCACGGTCGACAAACCTTGTTAGGTCGCCGCCTACTGGTTTAGTGGTGACAGATGTCATAAGCCCGTCGCTCCAAATTTTGGATGCCCCAGCAGCCTCACAACCCGGTTGTTCTCCAGGCCAACCTAGACCTGAGACACCCTCCGCAGGTCCAGGAAATAGCACTTCGAGCGCTCAGGAGGACAACCAACCATTAACGAATTGAATTGTACTGGCAAACTATTTCATATTATATTAAATCGTATTTTTCGAATTACTTTATTAATCATAATGTATTTATTACATTGCTATAATTAAATAATTGTTCAAATTACCTCCCCTTGTTTCACTCTGTTCGTTCACCATAAAAATACACGACAAACTAATATGAAAAATTTATTGGTCAATTTTGTTTTTATCAGTGAATTTATGCAAGGTAATAATTATAATTTATTTGAAAATTAAAGTTGAAATCTTTGATGGATGATTTAACGAAAAATAAGACATCTTGGGAAAATGTGTTAGCTATGTTTATACAATATACACTCACTTCCAAAAGTTAAGCACGGAAAGGTAAAATGCTAAAAAAAGGACAAGCACTGCTTTGATTGACATGAAATGATGAAAGTAAGTATCTCTATGTCTATTCATGAAACAAAAAAAAGAACTACATACAGAGATTAAAAAAATATTGAATTTACATAAATTATAAGATGATGACATATTTGCGTCATTAACGAAATGATGTTTAAATGCAAAACAAACAACAAAAAAGACATTAAGAGGGTATGTGAGCTCCCCTCAACGTCATACAAAGTATACAGCGTGTTATCATGCTTGTTACGAGGTGATCAACCACCGCAGAGTCCAGTAATAGCCATTCCCCCTGTAGGGCAGTTTCCAAATCGTTGAGAGTGGCTGGAGGTGGGAAACGTCTACATACAGCACGGCCGAGGGCATCCCAAAGATTTTCAATGGGATTAAGGTCCGGCGAGTAAGCCGGCCACTCCATACGCGCAATCCCCTCACTCTCCAGAAAGTCGTCAACGATGGCAGCTCTATGGGGACGGGCATTATCGTCCATTAAAACGAAAGAAGGACCAACTGCTCCAGCGTACAGTTTCACAATGGGGTCTAGGACTTCATCTCGATACCGTACAGCCGTCACAGAACCTCGCCTGTAGATGTGCAGGTCGGTGCGATATCCCAATGCAATCCCTGCCCAGACCATGATGCTTCCACCGCGGAATGCGTGATGTTCGATGATGTTCTCGGGCCGATTGCGTGTGCCTTGTTCCCTCCAGACCCTTACACGCTTATCATCGGCTTGTAGGGCAAATCTGGACTCATCTGTGAACATAACGTTGCCCCAATCCGACACAGTCCAATTCACATGCTGGCGGCACCACTGTAATCGTGCCTGTCTGGATTGGACGGATAAAGGAACACAAACTCGTGGTATCCGGGCGTACAGACCATTCATGTGTAGCCTTCAACGAACAGTAGTGGCAGATATCGTCTTACCAATGGCCGCTGCAACCATAGATGTTACCTGTGTGGAGGTCGATCTTCGATTCCGCTTGGCTACAACAGCAATATAGCGATCTTCCGAAGGGGTCGTAACCCTTGGACGACCGGCTACAGGTCTTCGGACAACTGTTTGGCTGGTTTGGAATTGTTTCCATAATCGTGAAATGACGGAATGATGAACGCCGAAGAAACGAGCAACATCTGTGATAGACTGTCCTGCTTCAATGCGTCCAACAGCCCGCCAGCGTTCAGAATCTTCCATTCGTCTTCTGGAAGCCATAGAAACACGTCTAGCTTGAAAACAAATCTTACGAATGTTCTAAACACCTTTTACCAGCACTTATATGCAACTCCTATAACCCTTCACAATGTCGGCTTCTTATACGACTGCCTGTTTTGCATATTTCTCGACGCGAAATTGTGATTGGCTGTCACCTAACATATTTGCATACTTCCTTCTACATTTGGAGCAAATTTTAGCATCTTTAATTCAGATTGGCTTACGGAAGTTAACATTTTTTTTCCCCCGTGCTTAACTTTTGGAAGTGAGTGTAGTTGTTTCAAAAAAAGGATTGCCTCATTCACACATTAGCAGAAGACCTCGATATCCAGTGTGTGTTGGAATGTGGAGGGGGTATCCCACTGCTTTTACACCTGGCCACACCCACAGGTGTAATTTTTAATGAAAAAACACCTCCCCCTTCATTAAAAATTGAATTAAAGTTGATTATTAATAATTTTATGATGTGTTGGGGTTGTTTTTCTGCATGGGTTATGAATTATGAATGTTTTTCATAATTTTGGGTGTGATCCACTTGTCTTGGCCCCCTGGTCCTCCCCTCTCTTGCCAAAAAGGTGTTCTGTGTGTCTTACCGTGAAGCATCCCTTGCCCTTTTTTCTCTGTGTGTTTATAGTGGGAATGGTATGTGGCGGGGGTGTCCCATCAAATTTACACCTGGCCACACCCACAGGTGTAATTTTTAATGAGAAAGTTCCACCCCTCATTAAATTTGAATTAAAGTCGGCTTTTAATAATTTTATGATGTGGCGGGATAGTTTTTCTGCATGGGTTATGAATTATGAATGTTTTTCATAATTTCGAGTGTGGTCCACCCTGTCATGGCCACCCCTGGTTTACCCTTCCTTGCCAAAAAGGTGATCTGTTTGTCTTGCGGTGAAGTGTCCCTTGCTCCTCTTTGCGTCCAGCAGTGAAGCATCCTTTTCCCCATTTTCTCACAGATAACACGCAGCATCCTTCTCACGTGGTTTGCAGTAAAACCCGTCGTCGCCAATAAACCTTTTTTCTGACATTGCCAATTCTTGAGTGGCGTTGCTGAAGAGGTAAGCGATGCAGATTCACCTGCCCTTTTTTTTTTCTCACATCTGTGATTTTACCTGGTCAATATTTTGATTTCGTTTTTCTCTCCCAAATGTTTAATCGTTACTGATTTTGTTTTCCTGAAAGTGATTTCGCACGTTTACCTGTGATTTAATTCGTTTTTACTTTGTCAGCATTATTTCAATACTTTTTAAGTCTTTTTTTTTTTCGTTCATTCACTCGTTCGTTAAGTTTAGGTTAAATTATTCATTCATTCTTACTTATTTTACTTGCAAAGTTACCTGACGGGCTGGGGCGGAACATAATGTTTTTTAAAGACGCACGATAGGCGGTTACGTACATGCGATTTATTATTAATCTCATTGACTACTACTACTACAGCAAAATGAAACTGTTTGCACAAAGTACGTTTCACTGGATTAAATAAATAAATAAATGTTTTGTACACCTGCATGCGGTCATTGGTTTTATATTTTTTCCGTACGATTGTTCTATTTTTACATGGATATAATCACAAATAATAATATTAATAATAATAATAATAATAATAATAATAATAATAATAATAATTTTTCTATTGACGGTTCAAGTACGTACTCACGAGTTTATCGTGTTCGTTGTATTGTCCAGCATCATCCGTTTGTTCGTGAAGTATTCTCTCTCGATGATCTCAGCTAGTCCTCTCGCCGCTTGTCGCATGTTGAAATATGTCATGCTGTCACCGTCGTTTCTGAATATCAGATTTCGCCAATCCTTTTCCGTCAGCGGATTTATGAACTCTTCAGCGTTAATCACCTGTACCTTTAAACACTGATTCAGGGTTGCACAATGGCGTACGCTATACGAGATCAGACGTGATAAAACATTCGTCCAATGTTTTATTATTCCTGGTAGCTCGGCATAAGGTAATCTGGAACTAAACACAAAACGTTGGCCTGGCAGTTTGTATTCGGTTGATTTCAAACGCATCCAATCGTTCGCTGAAATAACAACATCAGTTGCTCTTGGTAGTAGAAATTTATAGTAACCTTCTACACAGTGACTTTTTAAATTCAGCTCTGCACGGCATTTGGGTTGTAATGCGTCGAGATGATATACGGCACATAGTGAGAGGTCGCACAACACAAGCTCGCCAGCCTCTGTTTTAAAAGTGTTCCCAATTGCCACGACAGCTTGTACTTATTTGTGATTATGTAAAGAAAAGAAAAGAAAATATACTCGGTTTAATATACATTCGACTTCAGTGACTCGTCTTTATAAAATTTTAAAATTAACAATAATAAACACAATAATAAGTTTTTTGTTTACATGTAAACGTTTGAATACATACTTCATTCGCCCGCGTTCATTTCAATTTCTGTTCGAGCTCGTCACAGGGTTTTCACTATGAGTAATACTCATTCATCAACTGAGCTTGGCTGTTTTTATTTAGCTGGAGTACATGTCTCTTGATGATTTTTTGTCCACATCACGCATTGTGGGGGGGGGGGGGTGTTAGGTGTTTTAC
>JAHWFO010015246.1:144974-170767 GCA_023313115.1 Rhysida immarginata
ACTGTCACGGAATTCGAATTCCATCGAGAATTCCGGTGACGCAATGACTTATTTTCGCTCTCGGATCTTCTATCGCTCCGGGAGGAGAAGACGGCGACGTCACCAAGATGATCATCGTCGTCAACACGCAGGGGCCAATGATCAAGCGAGGAGAGATTGGAGCGCGGCATTCGAAAGGAAAACGGTGAAATCGAAAAACCACTCGAGAGTTTCCAACTGGAGAAGGTGTGCTGAAAAAGAGCTCCGAGTGAGGACGCCGATTAGCGAGAGGAGTTGCTGCAAGATCCTAAGACTGGATAGCGGGAATGAAACTCGTCTCGCCGCGTCGGAGACGGCCGTCAGCGACCTAACTACGCCGTTGGAGAAGACGACGCCGGGCAGCGAAGCCAAACAGGCGGAGGTTTCCGGAGTCGTATTCGAACAAAGCCAAGGAAACGTCTCATTATCGCAGTTCCACACCGAGGGGCCTGCCAATGCATTCCCGACTACGATATTGACCCGCTGTCATAGCCTAGTAAGTGCATCTTTCTTTGTGGGTGTGAATGGGAGCGTGATTCGAGCGGCGTTTGTGGAGCTCGCACGCCGTGATTTGCAGTGTCGTGCCGTCGTCAACGGGTTATGGCCGTTCAGCCTTCGGGCCTATTTAGACGACCAACTAGGCTTTACAGTGTTGAAAATTAGTGCAGCTTAGATATGGCCTTGCGTCATGCAGCTATTCCTTTTTTTTTAACGCCTACAATCCCGTTGAATAAATTCTGTGTTAAGAAGTTAATTTATTCTCCTATCGACGCCTGTGTTGTTAAATGTTTCACAGTGGTTATTCATTTGTTTACTAGCTAAAGTATGTGATGTAAAAGCGTAAGCATTAACCTGTTTTGTTTTTCCATCTCTATTATTTTAGAGCCATGAACTGTGACTTTGATACCTTTTTGTCGTGATTTATTTCGGACTGGATATTCTTGCATAAAGAAACTTTGTCTCGTGTTCACGTATCACGTTAATGACATTTTATATTTCTTAAACAATATTAAGAGTAACGTCATTGTAACTTTGTGAATTTTGAACTTTCTCGGACTGGAGCTTTAAGTTTGAAGTTGAATACACAATTTATGACTTTTTATTACGTTAGCATATTTGTGTATGAAGGTAGTTGTTCATTAATTATGTCTTCCTATTCATAAATCTAGACGAGTTCAATTATGTACGTTGTGAGCCTCACCGAGGCGGTTTTTGCTAAGAATATTATTTAGTTATTTGTTTAAGCATTGCAATTAGCATTTTAGATTTATTTGCTAATTGTCAAGTGTTTGCCGTATGCTTATGTAACTTTGTTATTTTTATGTCGAGATTATGTGAAAGAATCTAAGTTAATTCTCGTACGTTTATTTTTTTGAATAGATTCCAATCTACTTTTTGTTACTTTATACATTTAAAGTATATGCTTGGTTTAGGCTTAAGTATTCTAGTATTTATTTTTAATAGCCTATAATTTTTGAAGTTTGAATAAGCTAAACATTGATTTGAGCCTTAGAGATTTAGGTGTGGCTTATTGTAATTGACATTTATTCTGATTATTTACTTTATCTATTTAATGGTGATATGTTCCATTTAATCCTGGTCTTTACCAGTTTGCAGTTGCTATTTTATTTATACTTATTTACTCCTATTATTGTGACTTAATAAACATTTATTACTTTTCATTTCTTTTTCCGTGTCTATTACATGTAACTCATTTTCCACTGCGTAACTCTCATCATACCAATTATTTACATGTGATACTAACCAGCCTCGTGGGAGCACACTCTTCGGCACCATTCAAACGGCTCCAAATGATGATACCGAGATTGCTGAGGATGGCCAGGATCACTCAGTATGTCATTAGTCAATACTAGCAGCAATTGTGATTTTGCTGTTCGTGCAGTGGTATTTAATGTGCCTCAGTGTGACACGTGGACGCATGAATATCATAAATTCTGGGTACGTCATTCAGACGTCACTATCTTCATTTAGACATGTTTTCGGGTATTACTTGTTGGCAAAGTGGTTTGTGCATCATTCCATTTCAAGTGGTCTAAAAGCTGTTACCATAGGTCACCATTTCTAATCTTCATGATGCTGTGCAAAATTTTACTTTCAGAAATTGTATAATTGAGGTGCAGGTTTCCTCAGCAAAAAGGGGGCTTGTGTAACATAGATGCAACCACGAATGGAATGCCAAGTTTCAAATACTATTGTTGCTCAAAACAAGCAGCTAGCAGCCTGAAACTTGGTAACCTGGGACAATTTTTTGTGCTTTACAATATCAACTTTTGAAAAGTTTTATTTTTATTGCTATCTCCTCACAAATAGAGCAAAATAATTTGCTGCTGTTAATTTAGAGTCAACTTTTGCTGTACATCATTTCCAAAATGTTTATACTTTTGCTAGCTAATGAAGCCCATATGAGGCGTTGAGCGCAAAAGTGGCCCAAGCCGAAAAAAATATGTTCTGAGAAAATCGCAAAACAAAAATACGACATTTTGATGATAAATATTTCAAAGGCATATTGTAGTAGATAAAAAAAACCTTTTTATACTTACATATTTACACTGTAAAAAGCAATCTATCAGCAAGTTATTTCCACATGTTACTCTTTTTCAACATTATTGTTGGTTGGGCCACTATTGCGCTCAACGCCTCATATATGTCTATACATACCCAAGCTAGCATCCTCCTAGCATACTTGGTTTTGGATATCTTTGCCTTCCAATTAGGGGTTTTATTTTACACGGTAAATTCTGATATGATCTAGCACAAAACCGTTTTCTCTGATCAAGTTCATTATACCAAAGTTAGAAAAAGCAGGATTTTTCTCTTTAGGAATTATCTTGTTTCATATTCGAGACTTTTTGGCACGTTTTCCTCGGTGCGACTATCGCGATGATCGTTCAACGATTATTGTTGAACGATTAAACGTTGAACGATAATCGTTGGTTACCATTTTGCTCGGAGCGTCTGCGATTTGTTGATTTTTCACTAGTCGCGTCTTTTCATTCGCAGTCACAACGTCGTAGGTTGTGTTTAACAGAATGAGTTAAAAGTTGAATAGACGTAAAAGATTATTACATAAATGCCTTTTGATCGAGGAGATGGAAGACAACGAAATACTTCTCCATACTCTGGCTAACTTCCTTCTTGGTTTTAAGTTGTGTTGTGTACCATTCATTCTCTTCTTGGTGCTTCTGAAGATGAACGGCTTGTACCGTTCTAAAACGTTCAAGCATTAAATTATCTTCTATTATGGAGAAGCACACATGATGTCATATATTCATCAGGATTTTTATTCGGCAAATTATTTAAAATTATTCTATTTGTTTCGGACCAATCTTCAAAAGTGACTTCAAAATTTGTCTCAAAATTGACTTCAAAATTGATTCTTTTTACAAATCTTCATTTTATTCGTGCGCTTCCATTATAAGCAGAAAATTCTACAGAGTACCATTGCATCGTCTCTTTAATATGTGTACTTCTAGATTTATACCTACAAAACTGTGCTCTACAGTGCTCCACTAGTGGATAGGACTTTTTAAATTGTAAGAACGTTTTATTTTAACAATTAAGTATTCTTAAAGCTTTTACAAAGATCAAAATTTGGAGATGGATTTTCAAATTGAAAAAAATATATCTTAAATAGAGTACTCACATTTTTATGTAGGGGGAGAGAAGGTTACCTTAGAATTCTTCAAATTTTATCATCTTATTATTATTTTTGTTCATTTTTATGTTGGATTTTTCAAATTAATAAATTTATATTTGAAATTAGAGAAGAATTATATTATTATCCTTTTATACCCAATTGCTTGTTGTTTACACTATTATTTTCATGTTAAATTTTAAACATTTTAGGGAAGTTTATGGTAGCCAATATACACGATTTAAGGCTTATTATTATCAGTCTCACAAAAAAATTAGAATTTTAGTTCATATTTATTTTCTCAGATTTTGTCTGATGAACTCTATCACCCCCAAATTTGCCATGGTTTAGTATTCTTCGGCTAATTACGATATGTACAGTTATTTGCCAAGCTGAGGAGAAATTTATAAGAATTAATATAAAAAATCACCATAGAAATTTAAGCATTAATAAAAAGGAGTTAAAAGAAATTTTTATGAAATTAAAAACCAAATTATAAATAAATCATATTTTTAAGAGTTCTTGATAAATACAAAAAATGCAGAATATTTTAATTAAAGGAAACTAATGCGTAAACACCTTAAAAAATTGCAAAATTTGGGAGTGGAGACCTTACTGTGACAGATTTTTAGACCTTATCATTATCATCGCTGTTCGGAAGCCGCAGAGGTAATGAAACTTGTCACAATTTATATGACGATTTAGATCATGGTAAAGATGATATAATGAAGGAATTTAATATAACTTTAGTGCACAACAAATTTCCCAATATGTATAATTTATCTGGGATTAAAATTCCCAACAATTTTTTATCTTTCTTAAACAATGGGCTCAAATTTGCTTTGGATGATAACATTAGTTTAGTCGATAGAATGAGTGATATCGAACAAGCTTTGCAGTATGTCAGCAACAAGGATGACGTTCGTAGAGCTTGTTTGAGAAAACTGATTAAGGACAAGTCTAAACCTACTCAGAAGTATAATGCAATTATCCAGAAAATTAAAATCTTTTTAAACAACAACAATCTGATGGTAACTAATGCAGATAAGGGTCGGGTGGCTACGTGTCAATTCGTCGAGGGTCAATTCGTCGAGCGTCAATTCGTCGAACGTCATTTCGTCGACTGTGTCAGTTGGTCGGGTGGTTACTTCGTCGGACGTCAATTACTCGAACATCAATTCGTCGAGGTGTCAGTTAGTCGGACGGTCAATTTGTCGAAGACAAATTCGTCGGGTGTTTCAGTTGGTCGAGATAATAAATAAATGGTCGGGAAATACTTTAATAAAATTTATTTTAACGAAAAAATTTCATAACAATAAATGCCCTTACTTTTAAAAATCAGTATTTAAATACAGTTTTTGTAAACAATGTGTTACAGATGCTAAAATGAATTGTAGCTACAATAAACGTAATCTTGTCGACAAATGATCAGGACATTTGCCCCAAACTGCTTATATCGCTTCAGTATCCTTCTTTGCAGGATGAAATTAATAACTGTATAAAATTAATTATCGGACAAATTGAGTACATACAGGAAATTTAATTTTTAATAAGTAAAAATTAAATAAAAACAAAAATTAAGCTCCATGAGCTTTCCAAAACATTTAATATCCTGTGGCTGATATACCAAGTTTAAAACAAATTTGTTCAACTTGATATGCACATATTCGCAGACTAGCATATGCACATATTCATAACGACACCAATTTCTTTGTATACTATACCTATTCACTTGAAGAAGTTATTCCGTTCTTTTACTATTTTGTTAATACCAATTTCACCATTGTTAACAAATACCTATGTAATTAGTTTAATTTCCTTCAATCCAAAGAAGCTGAAAGAAATATTTTTATTAAATGATCATAATAAATAATGAAAATTATCTTATAATTCCGTCTAATCAGAAGCGAAGCTATGGAGACATGAAAACGGGTATTATAAGAAACAGGTGGAAACTGAGGAAAAAATGAGAGTGAGAAAGATATGTTAATAAAAGGTTATTAAGATGGAACACAATTAATAAGCTCTGAGCATTTCTAGATGATAGATTCATTCAAACTGTCCAATTGTCCACAGTACAGTTCCAAATTCACTGGTTCTTTGATGGGAGCTTGAAAACCATTCCCTCAACGTGAAATTTTGTGTTAAATTTGGGAAATCGGCCATAGGATATAAAAGCTCATGGAGCTTAACATTTATATTATTATTTAATTTTTACTTAATAAAAATTGAATTTCCTGCATGTGGTCAATTTGTCCGATAATTAATTTTATACAGTTATTAATTTCATTCTGAAAATAAAGGATAAGCAGTTTGGGGCAAATGTCCGGACCCCTTGCCAACAATATCACGTTTATAGTGGTTACAATTCATTTTAGCCGCTATATCACGTTGTTTACAAAAGCTGTATTTGAATACTGTTTTTAACAGTAACTGCATTTATTGTTTACCTTTCAAGTATTTAAATTATTAACAAAAAAATTTTTATTAATAAATTTTATTAAAGTTTTTTCCGATCATGTATTTATTATCTCGACCAACTGAAACACCCAATGAATTTGTCTCCGACAAATTGACTGCCCGACCAACTGACACCTCGACGAATTGACGTTCAACTAATTGACGTCCGACGAACCAACCACCCAACCAACTGACACAGTCGACGAAATGAGTTCGACGAATTGCTCTAACGAATTGACGCTCGACGAATTGACCCTCGACGAACTGACCTGATACCGGGTCGATTGGTTGTTATCTATCTATATATATAACTAGAAGAGGTACCCAGCGTTGCCCGGGATAATTACACTTGCACAAACTTTTCCTTTCATTGTTAGTCATGAGATATTGATTGTTGATCCCTGCCTTGTGTTGGTGCATTGCGTGTTGATACCATTGTTAATACCTATTGTTGCCCGGGATAATTACGCTTAATGAAAATTCGAAAAAAAAATTTTTTAAAGGCTCACAATGGATGGACCTCTCCAATAATTTCTTACTTACGTAATCTTACTTCAGATGTATACTTGATGTTGTTACAATTCCCTTTCTTCCCTTGCTTTATCATTGCATCATCATTTTGTGCTCATTGTTATTGGTGAATTGCGTGTTGACACCATTGTTGGTACCTATTGTTGCACAAATTTTGCTTGTATTGTTGGTCATGAGATAGATATTGTTGGATAATTACAAAGGTACCCGGCGTTGCCCGGGATAATTCCACTTGGATGTAAACAGAACAATCTCAAAAAATTAAATTAAATTTTGCAATATCTTAAAAATAAACACATGAAAATGCTTAGAATTAATACAGTAAAAATTCTTAATGAAAATTCGAAAAAAACGCTCACAATGGCTGGACCTCTCCAATAATTTCTTACTCACGTAATCTTACCTCAGATGTATACTTAGTGTTGTTGCAATTTCCACTCTTCTCTCGATGTGTTGAAGCAAAACTTGGCCATTCATCACTTTGTGCAGTCTAGCGCTCGCCGATTCTTCTATTTACTTGCTTCCCATTTGCTCAATACATCACGGAGCTAACTGTCGTCTTTCCACTCTTTCTCAATAGTCTGCTAACTCTCCATTATCTACAGTTACTGATCATTTTTAAAGATTTTCAAGAAATTGTTAAGTACTAAGAACTCTCTTTTCTAAGAAAAGGCTGAATAACAGGAATTCTATGCATTGTTACAAATTGAAACTTAACCATATTACATCATCATTTTATGTTCATTGTTATAATTCTTGGAAAGATTGCTTTAACATTACATCATCATTTTGAGCTCATTGTTATTGGTGAATTGCGTCTTGAAACCATTGTTGATACCTATTGTTGCACAAACTTTTATTTGCATTGTTGGTCATGAGATATATATTGTTGGTCCGTGCAGAGTGTTTGTGAATTGCGTGTTGATACCATTGTTGCAAAAACTTTGTCTTGCATTGTTGGTCATGCGATATTTCTCATTAATATGCCCTGCCATAACCATGAATATCGATTTTTTATCAATAATTATTATTTTTTCGAAATCTGAAGTGGACAGTGACCTTCCTCATGTTTTGAAGGTCATGTATGCGAAATTTCATCAAGACCGGAATAAAACTGTAGATTTGTATAAAAAACATACAAACAAACAGACCCACAGACCCACAAACATCCTTCTTCTATCTATATATATAAAGAAGGATGTTTGTGGGTCTGTGCGTCTGTGGGTCTGTGGGTCTGTGTATTGGATCGTATAGTGGCTTCCTCATAATACAACAAAAAGATTCCTCCCTCTTAATTACTTACTCTACTCTGAATCACGGCACCAATTTTGACGCAACGGTGAAAGTAGCGCTGCTCTCTTAATGTTGCAGGCCACAATCCTCGCTGTGTACTTATATAAACAAAGAAAGAAAACTAACTTATTAAATAATTACTTCTAATGATCGTATAGTGGTTGCTTATTCAAACTTGCTTCTTTAAACCGATTGCTACCAAATTAATAACTTACCTTACTAACCCCCACTGGAATACTATGTGCTCTACCCCCCCCCCCCTCCTTTGTTATTCCGGTGAACCTTGGTTTGCTAATGACTCAACAACGTATTTTATAAGTAAATTAAGACGTATATTCAATGAAAAGAAAAATACAATTATGGCGATAATAAAAGCACTAAATAAACAAAATCAAATGAAAATGAATTAAACTAATTAAGGTATAACGATCAAAGTAACAATAGAATCACACACTTCAATGGAACACAATTTAACGCTAACGTTAGTCTCTCTTAACCCATTCTTAAATCTGTTGAAAGTTTGCTGTTTCTCCCACACATTAAACACATCATAAACACTATATTCTTCTTGATAATCGTTCACTATATACACATGTCTTTATTCTTAAACTATCACTTATCTGGAGTTCATAAAACAGCCGATGATGCTAGTGGACATGATCTCGTACGATACAGCCCCCTTCCTGGAGTCTCCGCTGCCTTCTCTTCCGTGCATGCTGATTAGAGAACTCTGCGATTTGATACCTATTAGCCCGGTGTCTTCCCGCGATCATGCCTCCAGCTCCGCTGCAAAGGGATCAGTGTTACGGGGACCAGCCGGGTTGCTTCCTGCGACGAAGCTTAGGAATAATAGCTGCTGCTCAGTCGTCATCACTTGATACCATTAGCCCGGTGTCTTCCGCGATCATTCCTCCAGCTCCGCTGCAAAGGGATCCGTGTTACGGTGACCATCCGAGTTGCTTCCTGCGACGAAGCATAGGTATTATAGCTGCTGCTCCGTTCCTCCTCATGATGCTATCCGCTCTTTCTTCTCTTCTGCTTCTCATTTCTCATCGCCCATTGATCGGCTATGGCCTTCTCAACTATCGCCAATAAAACCTTGTCCATCTCTTGTAAGGCTAATGCCACCAAATAACCTTTCTTACACTATTACCACTGTCTCTCCTTTCTTTTGCTAAAACAGCTCTTTAACGTTGGGACATCTTTCCCAATTCTCAGATGTTTCCATAAAAACTTCTATCTCGTTCCCGTCTCTATACTCGGTCGCTGATCCTTCTCTTTCTCTCGCTTCTTGTTCTTTACGTATCGAACGCACACACTCTACTATATTATCTCTCCCTCTTTTTCCTTCCCAAACTTTTTCTTAATTCTATTGGTTCACCACTTTCATTTCTTGGAATGCCACTTTTTAAGGTCGTTGCCTAGGCAACTACGTTCCCTTCCTCTTCGTTCATTGTCCAGTTTTCCACTTTCCTAATCCTTTCATAATCGGCGTCTTTAAGCCTACTTTTCTGCACTTAGTGTTCCAACATGTAGTTTTCGTTGAGAGAGCCATTTTCTTTTTATTATCAAATTCTTAATATTTTATTACCTTATTCTATGTTATGTTGGGTCATTTCGCAACTCCAAGTATCAACAAGAAATTTATAATAAAATTACTAATACTTCTGTACCTACTCGATTAACAATTTTATTCCATTCCGTTTTCTTATTTCTTAACCTCCTACCCTCTCACGTTATATTAATCTCTCTTTGCTAACTACTAAATAACTTCTCTAATTTCTACTTTTTATCCTTTTTATTATTAATAAATGAACAACACAGATATGCCTAACAATTAGCATATCTGTAGTGGCGGGTCATGTGAGATATGAACGAAATATCACACATATCCCATCACAGGTTCAACGACTTATGCGAGGCAAATATCCTTATTCATGAAGAGCAATTCGGCTTCCGCACAGCTCACTCCTGTCAGCTCCAGGTATGGAGGCTTGTTGCTGATTTGAACGGTCCTCTCAATCTTTCTATGTTTGGTGGTATCATCTTTCTTGACGTTCAAAAAGCATTTGATCAAGTCTGGCATGATGGAATAATTTATAAAATGATTATTTGTGGCTTCCCTGATGACCTGATTGCCTTGGTTCGCTCCTTTCTGACAAACAGGACCTTCCGTGTTAAGGTTGGTGGCTCGTTGTCTGACCATTCTGATGTTAATGCTGGTATTCCCCAAGGCTCTGTCATGGGGCCTGCCTTGTTCAATTTCTTTATCCACGACTTTCCTAAGTTTACAAAGTGCAATCTTTACTTGTTTGCTGACGACAGGTCCATCATGACCTGGGCACGTAATCCAGTCCACGTCATCAGCCGTCTGCAAAAAGCTTTACACCAGTGTGAGAGCTGGTTCTCTAAGTGGCGCTTACAGCTGAATTTTAACAAGTGTAAAGCCATGTTCATCACACGCAAACGCAAAAACCCTCCAAGGCCCCTCATCCTACATTATAAGTAACTCGGAGTTGTGATTGACTCCAAGCTCAAATGGAACGACCATGTCCAATATTCTCTCAACAAGGCTAAGAAAGCGAAGTTTAGTCTCATCGCGCTACTGGGGCGAAACAGCACTGTCAGAGTGGACAGCAAACCCTTGTTATACAAGGTAGTGATTCGTGCCATTTTACTTCACAGTATGCCTGCTTGGGCTTCCATTTGCAAATCGAGATGGAAAGATCTTCAGACCTTCCAAAATGTTACCCTCCGGTCCATTGCTCAACTAGACAGAAGAGTTGCCAACAATCTTTCTATCTATGAAGATCTGGGGATGATCCACATTGGTTCCTATGTTTAAACACTTCTCAGGAACATGCTGCCCAAGATGGAACATCATATAAATATCCTGGTTGGTGGTATCCTGGACCACTCACTCACTATCAGGGGTTCCCTCAGGTTTCGAAGACCCCGTCATATCTTGGATGTCAATTTCAAGAACATTAACAAGGCCGAGTTCCCCAACTACTGGATCTGCTAGATCCTACCTTTTCGGATTCGCTATTTGTTAATCCACAATCCGATTCTCGTCCCTACCATGAAGGGACTCTTTTCTGGATGACTTAAAGTTGTTCATCAGGCTTCTTTCCTACTTCAGTGTACCTCATTTGCTTTACTTTTTGGGCGAGCGTGTAAAGTGATCTAAAGGCTCCTGGACCACTCGTACTACTTTTTCACTACACTGATCGATTGTTGATTGTCACTCCTTTCACAGGACAGGAGATTGGAGGAGGGACAGGACACAGGATCCAAACGGAGTAGCTCTTCAAGGTATCAAATCTACTCTCTTTTCAGGTATCATCTCATTACCATCATTTTACGGTGCGCCCTTTTCAGGAAGATATTCACCTTCTGTTACGTCTTATGTACTGGTCCCTGGCGTTGGAATTAATATTCCCGTAAACCAGTACATCAAGACGCTCATTATCCTTCTGGGTCCCTGGCGTTGGGATTAATTTCCTCGCAAACCTAGCTAAGGACTTTTCATATGATCTATTATTGTTCTAATCATTCGCGATTGGGCCCCTGGCGTAGAATTAACTTTCTCGCAAACCTGACTTGTTTTCTTTTTTCCTTAAAGCTAGGTGCGTTCTTCTTAGGACGGCTTCTTTAGCACACACCTAGCTGCGAGGTTACCCCCCCCCCTTGGTTCTATACAATTATATTTTAGGATTATTATGGCTTCGTCCAAATTAACCACGTTGGAGTCGGCTAAAGTGCCATTGCTAGTGGCAGATGGTAAAACTGTGTCCTGCGAAAAGGCCTACCGAGATGCCTGCTTGGATGCTAGGCTTGCTGCTTTTGACCTAGTGCTCAACGAAATGTTAGAAGCTCTCCGGGATGAAATAAATGCTAAGTATAGGGCACTGGAAGAAAAAGTCGAATCCCTACACAAAAGTTTTGAAGAGAAGTTCGAAGGTATCAACAAGGAAATCAAGGACTATCGTAGAGATGTTATTTACAAGATAAGCGAACTGAAGGAAGCCTTTGGGAAATGTTCCGGGACTCCGATGGCAGGTAACTCCAAGGAAGATATACCAGTTGATAATAGCAAGGTAAGTAATGTTTTTAATACTATTTCCTGTCCTAAAAGTTTAGAGTCTATGGATATAATTGAAAATAGTGACTGCTCGACAAACGGTGGCTATAAGAGAAGGCACTCGAAGAAACCCACAACAGGTTAGTCTCTGGAATTAAGTCTGATAATATTTTAAAAATTCAGCATCATCAACTGAAGTCGGAGAAGGTCTTGAAATACGTAATTCGTAATGTGGATGTTACGTATGACCTCGAAGACTTCCAAGAAGACCTAAAAATAGCCAACTACTTCCCGGAAAAAGTAATTCGATTGAGGAAAGCCAAAGGATCCATTGATATGCCGATGGTTATGGTTCTACTCCCGAACACCGAACACAACGAGTCATTGTAAAACATAACACGTATTGGGCCGCTGGCAGTATCAGTGGAGGCCTTTCGAGGGAACAAGAAGCCACTACAGTGTTACAACTGCCTGCGCTTCGGACACGTATCCATGGGCTGCACAGAAGATCCTCGTTGTAACAAATGTGCAGAGGGGCACCATTCAAGAGATTGCCCCAAGATCAAAGGACAAGACCCCCCAAAGTGCATCAGATATGGTAGACAGCACACATCAAGCTACACGAAATGTCCAAAATACCCCCAGGTTTAAAGGATGCCTAGTTCTAAAGTGACAGCAGGCAAATTCTATGCTGCCGCTGTGTCTACGCCGGAAGATAAAGGCCTCAACATCAACGACCTACCAGGTATGTATAAGCAATTAGGACGTATCTTTCATCTGTTTTTTAATCTAGGCAAAAGTTACCCACAGTTGAGTGGGCTCCTTACGACCAACTAATTTTAGTATGGCTGCACAACGTTATACTGTAATCAACAAAGGTGAAATTCGGTGCGTGATATGGAACGCTAGGGGCATTCCCGAAAGCGTATCGAGTTTCACAACCTTCTGATAAAGCAAGAAATCGACGTTGCTTTCCTATGTGAAACTCACCTCAAACCAAGCCAAGACTTCCAGCTACCTGGCTATTGTGTGTACCCTAAGGATCCAATGGCTTCAAATGCTGCAAGATGTGCGTCTGGGGTCGCTGCGATCATCATTAAGAAGGGAACTCAACACCAAGGATTAGTATCCAAGTCTTATGCAGGTATGGAATCGGCCTCCATCATTATCAATGACGTCTCCTGTGGTGAAGTGAAGTTCGTGGCGCTCTACAATTCACCTAAACATTATCTTGACATTTGCGAGCTTGATGAACTCTTCAGTGGTGACACTCCAGTCGTCCTGGCTGGTGACCTAAATGCCAAACACCCAAGCTGGAACTCCAGAACACAGAATTACAACGGCATGATTCTCTATAGGTACATACAAGGTAGAAATGATATCATCACTGCTGGACCTGTGGAGGACGCCTACTACTGCGACCACTCCCCTAGTAGTGACGATTTGGACATCTCGCTCTTGAAGGGTTTCTTCAAACAGTACAATATCTTCACGGTTTCTTCTGATGACCTTTCTTCTGACCACAAGCCTGTGGCGTTGAACTTTGACAATGTTGACATAAATTTCCTAGAGGAACTCGTATATTATCAAGACTGGAAGCTCTACAAAGATATTCTTAAGGACTATGGCTGCCATCCCGACGTTGCTTACTGTACAGAGGACATCGATCAACTTGTTGATGACATCACCAGATGTATTAACACTGCCATAGAAGCTAGTAAGTATCCATCAGGGAATAAACCTTCTCATCGAATCCAACTCACTCCTGGAATCCAATGCCTAATTGCTGAAAGAAACAGGACCCACAGAATATGGCAACGCTATCGTGAACCTTGGCTCAAAACCATGCACAACAGGTTAGTGAGAAGAGTCCAAGAGGATATAAAAGAGCTTCGCGACGCTAGATGGAAAACTCAAATGCTTGTCGGCTCGCGACAATTCCATTTGGAGTATGGTCAGAGCTTTACAGAAGAAGAAGAATGATACGCTTCCTCCACTCCGCATACCACAAGGTGACTATGTGCAAACTGATCAGGACAAGGCCCAAGTCATTGCAGATTCACTGGAAATGCAGTTTGTTACTGCTACCAACGATAAGCACGAGAGCCAAATCATGTCTCAGCGTATGGAAGAAGGTATTTTCAAATTTGTTGAAGTCCCGCAACATTTAATGAAGAACACCATCGAGGTTGGAGAGGTCGCCACCATTATAAGTAAACTGAAAAAGAAGAAGGCTCCAGGAGGAGACAACGTGAGTAATAACGCCCTTATAAATCTCCCGAAGAACTTTATTGACTATCTCGCTAATATCATTAACGTTTGCTGGAAATTTTCTTACTTCCCTGTGGCTTGGAAGCAATCTATTGTGTTGAGTATCCCAAAGCAGGAGCAAAATCCTGCAATTCCGGCAAGCTACCGACCTATTAGCCTGCTACCCTCGATGTTCAAAGTGTTGGAGAAAACGATTCTCGTCAGATTCCAAAACCACTGTCTAGCAAATGACCTTTTTTGGGAAGAGCAGTTTGGCTTTCGTGATGCCCACTCTTGTCCGATGAAGACCGGAGCACTCCCGAAACTTCTCCAGGTACTGTGGGGTGGCATTTCTCGATGTCAGTAAAGCTTTTGACCAGGTGTGGCATGAGGGCCTTGTCTACAAACTGATCAGAGACGGGTTTCCTGCCGATTTGATTTTGTTAGTGAAATCCTTTCTTGATGGGAGATCTTATCAAGCCAAAGTTGGAGAAAACCTTTCAATGTCCCGTGTTGTAAAGGCCAGTGTCCCTCAGGGATCTGTCCTTGGGCCTGTACTATTTAATTACTTTGTACATGATTTTCCGAAACCCGATAATTGCAATCTGTATTTTTATGCGGATGATACTGACATTATGACATGGGCACACCAGCCGGCTCACGTTATCACTCGGCAGCAGTGCGCCTTGAAGCAGTTCGAAGACTGGTTTAAGTGCTGGAAGTTTAACCTTAACGTCGGAAAGTGAAGGCTTTGTACCTCAATAGGAAGCTCAAGCGTCCCCCAGATTCTCTTGTTCTGTTCAATAAGAAACTGGACTGGGTGGACAACTACAAGTATCTGGGAGTTATCATTGACACAAGACTCTCATGGAACTGGCATATGTACTATGCTCTGAACAAAGCAGAGAGAGCTAAGTACAGTATCATAGCCCTCATGGGTCGCAACAGCACCCTCAGCATTGACAACAAGCTACTTCTGTACAAATCGATTATCCGGACCATACTCCTCTATGGCATGCCTGCATGGGCAGCTATCTGTAAAACCAGATGGAGTGAACTGTAGTCATTCCAGAATGTTACCCTGAGGACCATTGCCCAGCTGGACAGAAGGACGGTGAAAAACCAATCCATCCACTTGGATTTAAATATGGCCCATATCGGAAAGTTTATACAGGATCTCCTTTTGATTATGATACAGAAGATGAAGAATCACGACAATAAACTTGTGAATGGGATACTAAAGAACTCATTGAATATGAACTGGCATACTAAGTATCGTAAACCGAGGCACGTTCTTGACGTCAGTTTTGAAGATATTAGCAACGTCTCTTTCCCGGACTACTGGAAGATGTGATAATCTTCTTTCTCCTTGTATTTTTTATTTCGTTTGTATTTTGTTTCTGACAATCGTCAATCTTATTTTTTTTTTTTGTATAATATGGAAGACCGCTTGGGTTGGTTAGGCTTCTTGACTACCTCAGTGTATTTTATTTGGTGTTTATTCTGGTTAGATGAGCTTTGTGAAAGCGCTGCTTTCGTCCCATCCTAACAAATGTACACTTCACTGTTCGATTGTCGATTGTCATTACTTTCACAGACATATCAGAATCATCGAGGTATGGAGATCAGTACACGAGGATAAGCTCTTGCTCTCATCCCACTGTCACTGATATGCCGTTTTCAGGGCGAGATTCACCTCTCTGTGCCGTCTATGGGCTGGTCCCTGGCGATGGAATTAGGTTTCCCGTAAACCAGCCCATCAAAACACTCTTCTTACTTCTTCGCTCGCTGTTGGGTCCCTGGCATTTGGATTAGCCTCCCCGTAAACCCAACTTCGAACGTTCTTCCAGACAAACACTGCTGGGTCCCTGGCGCAGAATTACTTTCTCGCAAACCCGACTTTGTGTTTTTTTAACTAGGTGCGTCCTTATAAGGACGGCCCCTCTCCTACGGCACAACATCTAGCTTTAAGGTTTCTACTTTCTCCACTTCAAGCACCCTTTGGTGCTTCCACACAGCGGTTTCAATATGCCATCGGATGAGTTCTCCCACGAATTCGTGTACAAAGATGTCATTACCAGGGACAAGCGTTTCGCTCATTCGATGCCATCCTCACTGAAAAGCAGGAAGCCCATTAATACTATATCTGTAAACAACTTATGACGGAAATTGAAAGAAAATTTCAAGAAGAAAGGTCAATACTCCTTAAAGAAATTTAACTAATAGTCAAAAAAGCTCTAGTAACTGATACAAAGGCGGCCACTCACAATAACGAGCTGCCCCCAGGAATGGAGGAGAGTCTTAGCATGGACCTCGGCTCACTTCCCGCCCCATCCTGGATCAAGGACGATTCCAATCGTAAAAGAAAAACTGTGGACAACGATTCCTCTGAACACACCCCTTGGACCGACGTAAACACTAAGAAATCCAGGAAAGAGACGAGGTTGGACAACCTGAAAACCGTCATAAGCGTCAACAATGATTTTGAGGCTGCCTCCAGAGATAAATGCCCAAGACAAGGACAAACAGACTCGACTAAAAAAGACAACCAACAGGTAAGTAAGAATTCTTATGTTCCTCCAATTATAATCCGAACACATAAAAAGCTTGTCAAGGAAATTCTGCAAGAGGTTGAGAAACACGTGCCAATTGAAAAGATCATAATGCATACTGGCAGAGCTGAAACGGTGAAAGTAAAATGCCTTGACGAAGGTACCCACAGGAAGCTAGTCACCGGGATCAAAACCGATGGCATCTTAAAAATCCAGCATCACCAGCTGAAGTCGGAAAAAGTGCTGAAACTGGTAATTCGCAATGTAGATGTGACCTACGACCTGGATGAATTTATTGAAGATTTAAGAAGAATCAATTACTTTCCTGAAAAGGTAATTAGGTTAAGTAAATCAAAAGGCAGCATAGACATGCCTATGGTTCTAGTTCTGTTGACTAACACTGATCACAATCAGTCATTGAGAAACGTCTCCCGTATTGGGCCACTAGCAGTGCTTGTTGAATCATTTCGGGGAAACAGAAGCCGCTCCAGTGCTACAACTGTCTTCGTTTCGGGCACACTTCCATGGGGTGCACCGAAGACCCCCGTTGCAACAAGTGTGCAGAAGGGCATCAAGCAAGAGATTGCCCCAAAATTAAGGGGCAGGACCCCTAAAATGTATTAGATGTGGTGGTCAACACACTTCCAGTTATTCAAAGTGTCCAAAATATCCTCAAGTAAGAAGACTCCCAAGTGCTAAAGTAACCCAGAGTAGAACCTTTGCTGCAGTAGTTTCAAAACCCCTCGAGGACGGCATCTAGGTCAACGACTTACAAGAAATGTATAAGCAACTTGGAAGCATCTGTCACCAGTTTACGATGCTAGGCAGACGATTCCCACAGATGGCTGGACTCCTTACGACAAACAAATAGCGAGATGGACTACCAGCATCATCAAGTAAGTATCGAAGGTGAGCTTGGGTGCAGAATATGGAACGCGAGAGGAATACCTCTCGCGTGTGGAATTTCACAATTTTTTATTAAAAAAGAAATCGATGTGGCCTTCCTCTGTGAAACCCATCTCAGGCCAGGCCAGGACTTCAAGCTACCTGGATATAGTGTCTACCAGGGAGACAGGATAACTGCAAACGTGACTAGAAACCCTTCTGGTGGAGCTGCAATCATCATTCGTAAAGGCATACAGCACCAAGAGGTAATCTTGAACTTCTACACAGGTATGGAGGCAGCCTCAGTTATTATTAATGATATCTCCTTTGGCGAACTGAAACTGGTCGCATTCTATAACTCACCCAAGCACAACCTTGGCTTCAGTGATCTCGACGAGTTTCTCGCTGTTGATATTCCAGTAATCATTGCTGGTGACCTAAATGCCAAGCATCCAAGTTGGAAATCTAAAGTAGTCAATAGCAATGGCGCAATTCTCTACAAGTATTTGCAAACCCAGGATGATGTCATTGCTGCAGGACCAGTAGAGGACACTTACTTTTGTGACCACTCCCCTTCCAGTAATGTTTTGGACATTTCTCTTATGAAAGGCTTCTACAAACCGTTCAACATCTTCACAATCGATGACCTTCCCTCCGACCACAAGCCTGTGGCCTTGATCCTTGATAACGTCAGCATCAAGTACAGGTTAGAGATTAAACATTAGCAAGACTGGAAGCTATTTAAGGACATACTCAAGGGCCAAGACTCCGGTCTCTACGCTGCTCACAGCTTTGATGACATTGATCAAAATGTTGATAACATCACAAAGCGTATCACCAGTGCTGTTATAGCTAGCGCCTATCCATCAGAAAGCAAACCACCTAATCACCTCGAGCTTACCCCAGGTATCAAACGACTAATCGCTGAAAGGAACCGGGTCTGCAGGCTATGGCAGCGTTATCGAGAACCATGGCTCAAAACAAAGTACAAAAGGCTTGTGCGTAGGGTCCATGAAGAAGTCAAAGATCTTCGAGATGCCAGGTGGTATGATCGGCTTAAAAACCTGTCGACCCGTGATAACTCTTTCTGGAGCATGGTTAGAGCCTTGCAGATGAAGCAGAAGAATGCCAGGATTCTCCCGCTTCTCACCCCAGATGGCGATTATGTCCAAAGTGAACACGACAAAGCTCAAGTCATTGCAAACTCACTGGAGACGCAGTTTGTAACTGCCGACATCAACCATCCTGAAAGTCAATTCGTGACCCAGCGTGTGGAAGGCAGCATCACCAGCTTCTTTGAAGTCCCCCATCGTCTGTCGCAGATACGGATTCAGACTGGTGAAATCAACAACAACAACAACAAAAACATCACGCCCCTATCCTACAAAAAAGGGTGGGCAGCACACAAAAAGAAAAACAAAAACAAAAGCGGATCGACCAAATCATACATCACTAATCAATCGGCGCCACACATTCCGGTCTCTACACACCATCCCAGCTTCTTCCACGGTCATTCTCTTCTTCATGCACGCACGTCTCTTGTTCAGGCTCTCAAACCCATACAGCTTCAGATATTCATCCACCTGCTCTCTCCACTCTTTCCTCGGTCTCCCTGTTCCTCGCCCGCCATCCACTCTACTAACATACAGTCGTTCCTCATTCATGCGTTCCACATGTCCCAACCACCTCAACGTTGACTTTGCCACTACATCAGCCACACTACGTTGCATTCCACAATCGTCTCTCACTACAACATTTTGAATACAGTCAAGTCTCGTAACTCCAGCTACACCTCTCAGATACCTCATTTCAACTGCACACAGTCGCTTTTTATGCTTCTCATTCCACACCTAGGTTTCACTCCCATAAATCAGAGTTGGTACCAGCACGCTCTGATAAACAGAAATTTTGGCATTCTTCGATAAACGCTCATTCCTAGCATACTTTCCAAGTGCGCCTACGACCTTCAAACCAGCATTCACTCTCCTTAATATCTCACCACCAATGCTCCCGTCCCTCTCAAACATGCTCCCCAAGTACACAAACTCGTTCACTTGCTCCAAGTTCACCCCGTTAAGCTCAATCATACATCGCGTTTGTTCCTCTCCCCGCTCAAAAACAAGTACTTTCATCTTATCCACATTTATTCGCATATATTGCCCATTGCACACCTCGTCCATTTTTACCACTAGTGTCCTAAGATCCTCTTCACTCTCCGACAGTATAACAGCATCATCAGCATACAATAAACAGCACACTCTCTCATCACCCACTTTCACGCCCAAGTCATTAATCCCGGCTGCCCTAACACATGCATCCATGAAAATATTAAATAACCACGGCGACATCACACACCCTTGCCTCACACCTTCCTCAATCGCAAACCACTCGGATAAGAATTTGTTTGTCCTCACACTAGCAGAGCTGTTCACATACATTGCCTTCACTGCCCCAAGTAGTCGTTCACTCACACCATAATCTCTCAACACTCTCCAAAGGGCGTTCCTTTTCACTCGATCGTACGCTTTCTCCAAATCAACAAACGCACAAAACACTTTTTTCCTCACACGGAGATATTTCTCTACGATTACTCTCAGCGAAAAAAATTGATCCATGCATCCTCTTCCACTCTTGAAGCCACCCTGCACATCCCACACTTTCTCATCAGTCACGCTCTAAACTCTATCAATCACAACTTTTCCAAAAACCTTCCCCGCTACACTCAACAAACTTATTCCTCTATAATTCTAGCAATCACTTTTATCACCCTTACCCTTATTTATGGGAACAACCATAGCCTTAGTCCAATCTTCGGGAACCACACCACTGATCCAGCAAAACTCACAGAGCTTCCACAACCATTCGACAACTTGCTTTCCACCATACTTTAACATCTCCGCGGTCACACCATCTACACCAGGGCTTTTACCACACTTCAGAGCGCTAACTGCATTCAGAACTTCTTTCATACTGATTCCATCTTCTTCCGACTCACTCTCCACTCTCTTCTCCGCTCTACTTTCATTCCAGTCACTTCCATCAGTAACTCCCACAGGCATAAAGAGCTCGGAAAAATATTTCTGCCACCTACCAACTACATCGGATTCATTCCACAGCATTTTACCATTTTTGTCCTTCAAACTACACATATTCCCCTTCTGACCTCCTCTCATATCTCCAACATACTTCCAAAACATTCTCTTGTTCCCTTCAAAGTCATTCTGCAGTTTCTTATCTCTTTCTCTCGCCACTCTCTCCTTACTCTCTCTAATCACTTGTGCACACTCTCTCTTACAGCTCTTGTATTTATCCGCACCAACACTGCCATTCAACATTCCCAGATATGCCTTTTTCTTCTTTGCCACCATGTCTGCAACATCCTTATTCCACCATGCATCGCCTTTCATCCGACCCAAACTGACTTCACCACACACCTCTTTCGCAGAACTCACCAGACAATCCTTTATATGCTTCCACATATTCTCCACATTATCCATACTGTCATTTATTTGACCCAGACTCAGATACAAGACTCTCATACATGCTTCTCTTCAAGCGCAGATCCTCCACTTTTATTCGTTTTCGTACAGTTTTCACCTTTCTTACTGTCCTCCAGCCACCCAGTAGATTCATTCTTGACACAGCCAGAAAATGGTCAGTCCCAATCTCTGCACCCCTCATCACTCTCGTGTCCATAATTTTACCACGCAGCCTGTTGTCACAAACAATCAAATCAATCATACTCCTCTGATCTCGCGCCTGATTCTCCCAAGTATACATATGGATATCTTTGTGCTTAAAGAAGGTGTTTGAGACAAACATTCTTCTCTCCGCACAAACCTCCAACAGCCGCTCGCCATTGCCATTCACACGCGGATCTCCATATTTTACTACCAGACCTTCTACCCCATTTCTCTCCACACCAACCCATCCATTCAAGTCACCCGCCAGAATCACGCGCTCATTGTCACAGCTTTCATTCAAAACCTCATTCACGACATGCCAGAAGTTTTCTTTCTCACTATCACTCGCAGCATCCACAGGCGCATACACTACAACCATAAGGATTTTATGTATCCGAAGTTTCATTCTCATCCACAATACTCTTTCATTCACGCACTTGTACTCCGTCATACACTTCTTTGTCTTTTCATTCAGCAGCACACCTACACCAGCTCTTGCCCGTTCACACCCCTCCACCCCAGACCACAGTCCTACAATATCATCCCTCACACTATCAAACCGACAGCCCTTTCTAAACGTCTCACTCACGCACAAGACATCCAGTCTATACTTCATTTCATCCACCAGTTCTCGTTCACACTCTTTGACACGCCCTCTCACATTCCACACACCCATTTTCCATTCACACCTCCTCCTTCTCTCTCGTCGAAAACCTTTTGCCGTTCCAAAAGTCGTTCCATGTTCATCTATCCGGTTTAATTTCTTTTGTGTTCTGAAAATCATAAAGTAAGATTCACCATACTAGTGATCAGCCAGTAGTGGTATAGACTGGTGAGGGGAGTGCCCTCTATGGGTCCCAGCCTACCCTCTCCGAGGAGAAGTTTGCCAGAGCCTCGTTAGCCACCAAGCGCGTTGCCCAGCTCCCACCACGTGGAGGAGAGGTTGGTCTTCGGGGGCCCTGGTGAAATCAACTCTATCATATGGAGACTGAAAAAGAAGAAGGCTCCAGGAAACGACAAGGTAAGAAACATTGCACTAAAGAATCTCCTGAAGAACGTTATTGATGACATCACGTCTCTAATTAATGACTGCTGGAAGTTCACTTACTTTCCGATGTCCTGGAAGCAATCCATTGTCCTTAGTATCCCCAAACAGGAGCAAAATCCAGCTGTACCCGGAAGCTACAGGCCTATTAGCCTACTTCCATCCATCTCCAAGGTTCTGGAAAAGACGATCCTCTACAGGTTCCAGGACCACTGTAATGTTGGAGGGCTAGTCCGGCAGGACTAGTTTGGCTCTCGGGCCAATTACTCCTGCCAGCTGCAGTTATGGAGGCTGTTGAAGACTTGAGTACCCCCCTTAACCTTTCCAGATACTGTGGGATAGTCTTTCTAGATGTCAGTAAGGCTTTCGATCAAGTATGGCATAAAGGCCTAATCTACAAAATAATCTGATAGCGATGATCCAGTCTTTTCTTACCAATAGGGCGTACCAGGCTAAGGTTGGTGAGAATCTTTCCTCTCCCCGCACAGTGAATGCCGGCATTCCACAAGGCTCTGTTCTCGGACCTATCCTATTTAACTATTTTGTGCATGACTTCCCGAAACCCGAAAAGTGCAAACTGTACTTCTACACAGACGACACTGCTATTATGACTTGGGCGCGCCAGCCATCACTTGTTATTACTCGACTACAAAATGCCCTGAAGAATTTTGAAAAATGGTTTAACTGCTGGCGACTGAACCTGAACGTAGGGAAATGCAAAGCAATGTACTGTAACAAAAATTACAAGCGCCCTCTGGATTCTCTCGTCTTATTCAACAGGAAACTCGACTGGGTTCATAATTACAAGTACCTTGGGGTTGTCATAGACTCAAGGCTCTCGTGGAATCGCCACTTAACGTGCGCCCTGAACAAACCGAAAAAGGCTTAAATACAGCCTCTTAGCTCTCCTGGGACGCAACAGCTCCCTCAGCATTGACAATAAGCTTCTCCTTTACAAAACAATCATTAGGACTATCCTGCTGTATGGCATGCCAGCGTGGGCAACTATCTCCAGAAGTAGTTGGAAAGAACTCCAATCGTTTCAGAACGTCACACTGAGGACTATTGCCCAACTGGATAGAAGAACCGCGAAAAATCAGGCAATCCATGGTGACTTTAACATGACTCATATTGGGAAGTACATACAGGAACTACTCAAGAATATGATCCTGAAAATCGAGAACCATTACAACGACTTGGTGAAGGGGATCCTGAGGCACTCGATGGAGATGAAGTGGCATACTAGGTATCGAAAGCCTAGACACGTTCTGGATGTCAATTTTGAGGACATTGGCAACGTTTCCTTCCCGGAATACTGGAAGTTGTGATACTCTATTTACCCCGCGGTTTGATGGTTTTGTTCTGAATAGCTTTGCTTAGCTTCGTTGTGTCTAGTCTGACAATCGTCAATCTTATTTTTTTGTTTTGCATAATGTGGAGGACCTCTAGGGTTGGCCAGGCTTCTTGCCTATTTCAGTGTATTTCCTTTGGCGTTATACTCTGGATTAATGAAAGCGTTGCTTTCGTCACATCTGAACACATGTTCACTCCACTGTTCGATTGTCGACTCCTTTCACAATCCGTTAGTCGATTGTACTCCTTTCATAACTTCAGGATAATTCTCTAATATTCTATTTGCTTTTAGAGAATTATGCTTTTTCCTTTGATAAAGGATAGTCTCTATCCGAAACGTCAGCTTTTTATTTTGATTTTGATTAATTATTTTTGTTTATTATATCTTATTTTTTATTCATTTTGTATTTTTAATTAATAACTATAATTTATTGTATTCCAGGGTTCTTGTATCTCGTCCTTCTCTAAATATATATCCATTTATTAAAAGTTTAGATAGCTTATAAAACATAATATACTTCAAAAAAATTAAAGCCAAAATTTTCATGTTTGAATAAATTTTACACTATTGTCAAAGTGCATATTTGGAAAAATTCCCTATTAGACCGATTACCTGTACATATGAATCGGCTACATATAAATTGTCCCAATTTATGTTATCTTTTCTAAAACAATTCATCTGTTTTAATTACAGTATTAAAAATTCGTTTCAATTGAAAAATATTCTCAATAATATTAACTTGCATGGATTTTATGCAATTTGGATATTAAAGATACATGTATGTATGACAACATTCCGGTCCTTTCTGCGTCAGACATTATCAAAACACAATTAAAAAATAAGTTTAGTTTCGAGATTGCCATTAATATCTTGAATGCAATCAGATTCAATTGTGTATGGATAATTGCCAGTTTGTTTTTAACACTAAGATCTACAAACAATATAATAGTTTATCGATGGGTAATCCTTTATCACCCATCTTAGCAGATATTTTTTTTACATCATTGGGAAACAAATCTTATTAATAATTCCATTGTGTCATCTAATGTTATTCTTTGGTTACGTTATGTTGATAACATAATTATAATTATAAATTTAAATGCTATTGATACTTTATATTCTCATATATCATCAACATCTCATTTTAAATTCCAGGAAAATTTCATGCAAAATGGAAACTTGATTTTCCTATATCTATTAATTATTACGTATCAAACTCAATTATTGTTTAATATTCATGAAAAAAGAAACACAAGGTAATAACTTACCCCACTACTGGTTTAAAATTCCCTGGAGTTGCAAATTTAATACCATTCTAAACTTCATACAGACAGCTACAATTTTGTGCTCACTGGAATTATTGACACTGTATATACATAACTTAATTAATAAAATGGTTACTAGGAAGCCATCAATTTCATTTGCTGGCAAGTTGGAGCGGAGTTCAGGCTTTAAACTAATTTAACAGGGATTTTTCACTTAATAATTTAATACAGGGTCGGGACACATTAATATGACCACCTGCTAGTATCCGGAATATCCACCTTTGGCAGCAAGCACAGCAGCTAGTCGACGTGGCACAGAGTCAATAATTCCTCGGAAGGTGGTTGCAATAATGGTATCTGGGACCATTCGGCGATCAGTGATTCCTGTAATTCCATCACCGTGCGTAGTGGAGGGTCCAGCTTGCGGACATGCCGAACGAGATGGTCCCACAAATGTTCAATAGGGTTGAGGTCCGGGGGGTTTGATCGCCATGGGAGTAGCTTGAATTCATCCTCATGCTCCTCGAACCAGTCGTGGACAATTTTGGCAGTATGGCAGGAAGCATTGTCCTGTTGAAAGGTGCCATCACCCTGAGGAAACACTGTTGACATGAACGGGTGTATCTGGTCTGCGACGATCGTCAGGTAACGAACAGCATTCAGTGTACCCTCCAGCGGTATCAGTGGACTCAGACCATACCATGAAAACATCCCCCAA
>JAHWFO010015246.1:171167-185635 GCA_023313115.1 Rhysida immarginata
TGCTCTGCCCATGACGGCGACAATTGCTGTGTTAACGGATGCTACTACACGTCTGCTGTTGTCAGATTTTAATGATATGCAATGATTTTTCATCTGCATATTATGGGACCAGTGGCGGCTCGTCCATAGGCACTGCGGCACTGCAGCACCCCCAGTTTCACTTTCGATATCGATAAAATTCAATAGAATGTGTCTTTTTTTTCTTTAATACTATTCTTATACATGTATATTACATGATCCTTAAGCTTAATGTCACTAGCTATTCTCTAGTTCGTGAAAAAATTAAAATTTTCTGACGCAGCACCCCCAGAAATTTTAGCTACGAGCCGCCACTGCATGGGACGTACCAACATGTTCGAGGAGAGGTGGTCATATTAATGTGTCCCGACCCTGTATATTCAACCTTTATAATTTCATCACTTCACCAACAGTTCCGTTGCGCAATCCTTTTAATGTCCATAGGTTTTGACGGATCATTACCTTGCAACCTTTTGCCAACTGCAGATATGAAGGGATTCCGTGTGCTTCGTCAGATGATGCCTCCCGAGCAATGTTGTTATTGTGTTCAGCAGCAATAAATGTAACAGGTACACCTAACTTACGAAGGCATGATTCGTTGTGTTCCGAAATTTCCTTATTGCGAGACATCAATGTAATGGCGTTAGAAAAATGGGCTTTCTCGTTAAGATTGTAACTTACAAATCTAGATTTTAACAGAAGACAGTCACTTTCACACAGCTCGCCAATTGCGAGATGATTGAGTAGTTCACGAAAAGGTGTCTGGTTTTCACCTACTTGACGCATAATTGTTGTTAAATGAAATACTTTTTTCAGTTGTTGGTAGGCCAATTTTCCTTGAACAGCAAAAGTAGACGATGGATTCGGTTGCTTATACATAGGTATATCACCGACTTGAAGCAACTAATAATGAACAAATCGTTCCGAAAATTAATAATACTATTAAGAAGCAGCTTGTTCATATGCATTTTACAAAAAATCCTGGAAATGTTGATAACAATAATTTTGATTAATTAAAACTCAAAGAGCTGTATAAACATGGTCTAGGTTTTTCGTAAGTTAGTTTCAAAATACAGGGTGTTTCAAAATGAATATCTTGGGTTTGAGGCTTCATAGTATTTATTACATTTAACTTACAGTTATAAATAATGCATCAAATGAAAGAGCAACTCAAACACTTTTTCCTAGCAGTGTTCATTGTGAACACCGCTGGTCACACGGCATACAAAGAATCGATAGGCGAGTTCTTCCCAAACATTGATGAGTGTGTCTGGAGTAATTGTTGCAACAACTGCTTCACAATCCTGTTTCTTAAGTCGGATAGCAGAGGCACATACACATTATCCTTTATGAACCCCCAAAGGTAAAAATCGCACGGTGTCAGATCGGGTGATTATGGAGGCCATGTGAAACAAGCTCTGTCATTCGGCCCCTTGCCGGCCAATCAAGCGCTCGGGTACAACGGCGTTTAACCAATCGCGTACCGAGTTATGCCACATGTATACCAACAAAACTGTTTGAGTTGCTCTTTCGTTTGATGTATTATTTATAACTGTAAATTAAATATAATAAATACTATGAAGTCTCAAAATCCCGATATTCATTTTGAAACACACTGTCATCTATGAAATCCCTGTTCGGACTGTGATCTCAATTATATTGGTCAGTCGTGTCGCTCTCTCTACTCTCGTTTTGAGGAACATGAGTGAGCGATCAGACTTAATTATTGTGAATACGCTTTAGCCAGACACTGTCATTGTACTGGACATAAAATAAATTGGAGGTGGGTCAAAATTTTGGGAAGAGAGGAAAATTGGAGGAAACGAGTCATTAAAGAGGCCTTTTTATAAACAAATCAAACCTTACTCTGGCTAAAGCGTCACGTGATATCCATAGGGTTTGGGATATCATGTGATGGTAGCTATCATGTGACTTCTTTCTTGGTTTTAAGTTTTTTTTGTATACTTGTTTTGTGTATCATTCTCTTCTTGGTGCTTCTGAAGATGAACGGCTGGTACCGTCAAGCATTAAATTATCTTCTTTTATGGAGGAGCACACATGATGTCATATATTCATCAGGATTTTTATTCGGAAAATTATTTATAATTAGACTATTTGTTTCGGACTCATCTTCAAAAGCGACTTCAAAATTTGTCTCAAAATTGACTTCAAAATTGATTATTTTTACAAATCTTCATTTAATTCGTGCGTTTCCATTATAAGCAGAAAATTCCACAGAGGAACCATTATCACCTCTTCAGGATGTGCACGTCTAGATTTATACATACAAAACTGGGTTTGGTATGGTTTGTTTGGTATTAACGTCCTTTTCAACTGCCATGGTCATTTCAGGACGGTGTTATAGGGTCCGCAAATTTTGTCTCGCAAGGGTTCTTTAACGTGCAGCGGGCAAATGACTACACGGAACCAACGGCTTTACTTCCCTTCCGAAGGAAGTGCGTGATCTCAGGATTTCCCCCCTGAAAAAATCCTCATCGTCCTCGGCCGGGGTTGAACCCGCGTCCTCGGGCATCAGAGGCGATCACGCAACCCCTGAGCCACCGAGGCCGATGGGGAGAGAAGGTTACCTTGGAATTTTTCAAATTGTATCATCTTATTGGAGCGTAGCTCCCTTATCAGTCACCATTGTAACGTCATCACGTCAAAACCACTAGACCAATAGTAGCCAAATCTCGCACACACTTAGAGTGGTGCCAGAAGGTAGTTTGTATTAAAAAAACCCGGACATATGTGATGTCGTTGAAGAGTAATAAACGTTCTGATTGAGATCCGTGATGATGTCCGTCATGTCCGTGCTATGAGGGAAGCCGAACGCGAATTTCAATTGTCAATGCAGTCCGTAAAGCTAATTGTTGTTGATGAATTCTCAGTGCTTGGACTGAACTTGCTGGGCAAAATAGACAACCGACTTCGTCAAGGAAACCCAGAAAAACAACATGAAATTCTTGGCGGATATGTATTGCTGCTTTTGGGCGGATTTAATCAGTTGCTTCCTGTTGGTGCTACACCTATGCATAAGCAACCGAATTCATCGTCTACTTTTGCTGTTCAAGAAAAATTGGTCTTCCAACAACTGAAAAAAGTATTTCATATAACAACAATTATGCGTCAAGTAGGTGAAAACCTGGCACCTTTTCGTGAACTACTCAATCGTCTCGCAATTGGTGAAGTGTGTGAAGGTGACTTTCTTCTGTTAAAATCTAGATTTGTAAGTTACAATCTTAACGAGAAAGCCCATTTTTCTAACGCCATTACATTGATGTCTCGCAATAAGGAAATTTCGGAACACAGCGAATCATGCCTTCGTAATTAAGTGTACCTGTTACATTCATTACTGCTGAACACAATAACAACACTGCTCGGGAGGCATCATCTGAAGAAGTACACGGTCTCCCTTCTTATCTGCAGTTGGCAAAAGGTTGCAAGGTAATGCTTCGTCTAAACTTATGGACGTTAAAAGGATTGTGCAACGGAACTTTTGGTGAAGGATGGACATCTTTTGTACACCGAGTGTGGACAACGCGATACCAATCTGTTTGCTTTTGTGCGTGTTGGTTAAGTTTGAAAAATACACCGGACCAACACTTTACGATGGGTCACTTCCCATTTCCCCCGTTCCCGTAACTTCAAAAATTCAAATGTGGCATATACACGAAAACAAATTCCACTTCATGTTGCATATGGCATATCAATTCACAAATCACAAAGCATGTCGCTTCAAAAAGCGTGTATTGATATCGGCAAGTCAGACTTTGCTGCTGGAATGTCATATATGGTTTTTTCACATGGCAAGTAATTGATAGACATATTGATTGTCAAAGAATTTCACTGGAATCGCTTGAAGTAGATAAACACCAACAAACAACTAGAAAACAAACATCAATTGACTTGGAAAGCTTGATGAACGCCTTGATAAACGCCTATTGCGTTTGAAATAAACATCTTCAACCCAAAATAGGCGGCGTGGAAGTGGTCTAAGGTTTTGTTAGTTTGCCCTTACCTCATTTACGGATAGTTACATTTTATGCTTCAATAAGTAAGTCAATTAAAATGAACATACAACTTCATTTCAATTTAATGAAAGATTCCAAACGATGTTGATTCCAAGTTTCAGGTTCATCGGCCTCGGTGGCTCAGTGGTTGCGTGATTGCCTCTGATGCCCGAGGACGCGGTTTCGACCCCGGCCGAGGAAGACGAGGATTTTTACAGGGAGAAAATCCTGAGATCACGCACTTCCTTCGGAAGGGAAGTAAAGCCGTTGGTCCCGTGTAGTCGTTTGCCGGCTGCACGTTAAAGAACCCTTGCGAGGCAAAATTTGTGGCTTCTATAAAGCCCTCCTGTAATGACCATGGCAGTTAAAAAGGACGTTAATATCAAACAAACCAAACCAAACCAAACCAAGCTTCAGGTTCAAATCTCACCAATACTTTGGAGTTTTATAATTTGTGGCATAAATTAATTTATTGTTCCTTATTTCAGCATTATCGTCAAGAAATATGAATAAAGTAACTCTCTTTTTCTGCCTGTCACCCCTTTTTGAATGCAAAGTGGTCGTTTCAAATTAATGGAATACTGCGAGCGCCGTTTCATAATAATGGAATGTTCTGAATGTTCCATTTCCATACTTCTTGAAAAGTTCTAAAACGTTGTTGCACGCATTCCGCTGTTCGTTTTCAGTACGTACACACATTGCTTCATTCAATGGTGAAAAAACGTGATCTCTCAGAGACAGAGAAAGAGCGCATTTTTGGAATGCACTTTTTTTTTGCTGGGAATACCCAGGATTGGATTTATTCAAGTGCTGTTTCAAAAATTGTTAAAAATTTAAAAAACTATAAGCCAACGCTAAGCTAACGGAAGAAATGTGGCCGAAAACGAAAGAAAACACGGCGAGACAACCAGACATTGAAGAATCTGGCAATGACAACAGATTCAAAAGTATCGGGGATCTGAGGAAGTTTTGGGACTCAAATATCCGGTATCACTGCATGGAGAAGATTGAGAGAACTCGGATTTCGGTCGCGTGTGCAAAAAATCAAGCCTCATCTAATTGCTGCACAAAAGAAGAGATATGAATGGGCGAAAGAGCGACGGCATTGGACTTATAATGACTAGAGGAAAGTGATTTTTTTCGAATAAATCGAAGTTCTCCATGTTGTTTGGTGATCAAAGGCCACGTGCTTGGCGCAGAAAGGATGAAAGTACCCATGCATCTTGCCTGAAACGATCAGTGAAATATTCGGCAAGTATAATTGTGTGGGGCTGCATGAGTGCTAATGGTGTTGATAAACTGTTTCATCAACTCAAAAATGAATAAATCTATAAAGCAATCTTGGAGACATTGCTTATTCCAGCAGGAGAAGGTGTTTCCTGATGACGATTACATCTTCCAACAGAATTTGGCCCCCGCTCACGCATCCAGATCAACCAAGGAATGGTTGGAAAGCCATCAGATGACCGTGTTGAAGTGCCCAGGCGACTCGCCTGACCTCAACCCCATTGAAAAACTTTGGGCAATAGTAAAGAAGAACATTGCTGCTGGCCGACCAGGCACTAAAGACGCGTATAAAGTATGCTGATGAAAATCTGGGACGCGATTTCTCCTGCGCAGTGTGTGTCACTAATTCAATCAATGCCTAGAAAAGTGAAGGCTCTATATGAAGCCAAAGGTGGTTCAACAGCCTATTAATAAATACTAAGTGTTTCAAGGGAGGTAAAATTATTGTTTCTTTTCATGTTGGGTGTTCAATATAAGTTTACAAACACTTTCAATAAAACTATTCCATTAATTTGTGAAATGATTTTTGCAGTATTCCATTAATTTGAAACGACCACTTTGCATTCAAAAAAGGATGACAAGCAGAAAAAGAGAGTTATCTTAATCATATGTATTGGGGATAATGCTGAAATAAGAGGCATTAAGTTGATATATGCTGCAAATTATAAAACTTCAAACTTTTGGTGAGATTTGAACCTGACACTTGGAAAACCAACATCGTTTGGAATATTCCATTAAAGTGAAATGAAGTTGTACTTGTAATTATAAAGGTTGAATATACTAAATGATTAATCCATGTTAAATTAGTTTAAAGCCTAAACTCCGCTCTAACTTGCCAGCAAATGAAATTGATGGCTTCCTAGTTATTATTTTTGTTCATTTTATGTTGGATTTTTCAAATTAATAAGTTTGTATTTTAAATAAGAGAAAATTTTATTATTATCCTTTCATGGCCAATTGTTTGTTGTTTATACTTCTCCATACGTTTGGAAAGAAAAGAGTCAAAAATACCGTATGTTTGAGCTCAAAAATGAAGAGGGGCTGTATTGAGAGAAAACCCATTGATCCATTTATCTGAATTACGAATAAAATGTCATGTTCGTTTTAATAATCGATTTTTATCCCTACTTTGTGCACGAATAACACAATGCTGCATAATATAATTATTGAATATAGTAAAATTTTGTTCATTTTGTGGTCGACTTTCGTCAAAAAATTTTACAATAAAAATTATATTTTTAAAATTATATTATATTTTATAATTATATTTTTGAAAATTATATGAAAATTTAAATAACTAAAGAACAACTTGGTTTTCCAACTTTATTGGCAATCTCAGCCCATATATTATTGTCCATGATCTTTGATCCTTGTAGGTGAGGGATGATTCGTCATTTCCTCGAGAAGAATTTCATCATCTGTGTCAGAAAACGAAAGAGCCATGGTGCACATGCTCTTCTCACAACAAAATCCTGAGATCACGCACTTCCTTCGGAAGGGAAGTAAAGCCGTTGGTCCCGTGTAGTCGTTTGCCCGCTGCACGTTAAAGAACCCTTGCGAGGCAAAATTTGCGGCCCCTATAACGCCGTCCTGAAATGGCCATAGCAGTTGAAAAGGACGTTAATACAAAATAAACCAAACCAATCTTCTCACAAAAATAATGTTGGCGACTGACGATTATATTAACCCTTCTCCTAAACGACTTTCAAGACGTACGATCGTCAATAACGACTCTAGCGACAGTCGCTCGAAGCAAAAGAGCTCCATAGGAAATACAAAGAAATAGTGCTCAATGATGATCGTGCAACGTGATCATCGCGACAGTCGCATCGAGGAAAACGTACCTTTAGTGTCAAGCTGTTCGTTTTAGATGACAATTGATTTTAAGTGCACGAAAAACATTCAGACACCGCTTGTAAATTCGAATTTTAATGGTACCGGATAGCCGTTGCTAGTTTTTATTACGCATTCTGAAATCTGCCGAAATACACCTACAAGCTTGGATTCTTTCTAGGTTATTTCGACGAACCTTCAAAAACTGTTCTTAGAGAGCCAGAAGGCGCATTTCCTGAATTTCTGAGCATACTGTTCCAGGAAATGCTGGACATATATTCGACACAAATCTACTAGGTTCAAGTTGGCCAATTGTAAGGGGGGGATGAGGTTATTCTTTCGTTAAAAAAATTGTGACGAATAATGTTTAATTAGATGTCAATTGAAAATTTTCCTGGAATTCAAAGTAATCGACACTTAACTGTTATCTACTTATCATTGTTGATAAGGTCTTCATTATTCCAGCGAAATTAATGCTGACGTTTGGGAAATGGTGCATCGTAATGAATGAAAAGTTAACGAAGGTACGTCATATTTGATAAAATTGTTTAAGATTAAAAAATTTATTATCTCTTCCAGTTTTGTTTTGTTTTTTTTGAAAAATATGAAAGAAAGTGAACTTCACTCAATGTTTGAGTCCTTAAATCATTATAGTTCTGAGATAATTCTATATGTTCTCCCATTTTCCATCGCCTGATGAGTACGTCGATAACATTAAATTAAACAATTTCTTTATCTCAATTGTGCAATGAATATTAACCCCTTTTATCAGAGCTAACGTCACCAACGAAATCCCTTTAACTTTGGATCGGAGGGAAAATGATATCACGATTCAGAAATAATGTACCACATTCTATGAAATATGAAACTAAATATGCACAGTCATTCCTCCTAATTTATAAATTATTCATTATATATTGATATCTGATCAAAAAGTTATTCTGCCTATTAAAAACGAAATTACCCTCCACCTACCAAAGTGCCGAAGGACGTCAATCCAAAGTCGATGTCATCGAAGCCGGAAAAAAGACTCGTTAATTAAATTTATTTTAGGAAGGCGGTGTGATGCGAATGTTTTGAGAAATAGCGCCGTACCCGACTGCTTTCCTCCACGGGGCGGGCCCGTCCCGGGGGGATGGCCCACTCCTGCTTGTGGGGGGAGGGGGACCTCCATGTAACAGATTTAGTTGACATGGTGGCCAGTTTCGGGGTACGGCCCTATTAAGAAATAAAGATCGTCAGGGTTAACGAATGATTACTATAGCCTGTCCGACGGGAGTTGGAGTGGGCGTGTCTAATTAAATTTCCAATTTCAATTGTTATACATTGTTAATTCGACTTTGCAACAATGTCTAACAATTGAAATCAGAAATTTAACTGGACACGCCCACTCCAACTCTCATTGGACAGAGTATAGATAAACAAAACAATCGTTTCTTTCACTGACATACGTAAAAACGAAAGCCAACTGACATCTACAACCAAAAGCCTCCTCCTCCCTTTGCGTATTCAAATAAAATCCTATATGGAGTGCATGTGTGACGTCAATCCGGAGTGCTCTTCAGTCACGTGACTCGAATTGGTTCCAAACAAGTTATTTCGCTTTGGGACTTAACATTGGTTCCAACCTTCGAGCATAAAAATATAATTTTTATATAATTTTTATGCTCGAAGGTTCCAACATAGAGATTGAATAAAATCACTTTGTATAAACCCAATATTTATAACAATTATAAGATGTGAAATTGTTAAGTTCCTCACTGCTCAAGAAGAGCCAAAACAGCGATTTACACATCTATCGTTTTCCAAAAGACAGAAAGATCCGCGAACGATGGCATTCTTTCGTTAAGAGATTAAAAAGTGCTCTAATATTAATTTATAAATAATATAACGGTATCAAATGTCCTAATATTAATATAAATTATAGAAATTCACGTAATAATTTAGGATATACCTTTTTTATTGACCGTCCGTTTCAAACTAGTACGTATATTGCGTGGTTCTAATGTTTGAAACCAGCGATCCCATTTCCTAGGCTCTCGGACCCTTCATCGTGCAAAAGAAGTCAGCTATGACGTAGTCACTTGCACCCCCATAGCCAACTAAAAATACCCCCATAGTTGTTTACTTTTATATATTTGAAAAATTCCACACAGTATTTTTAGTTGGTTATGTTCACCCCTATATAAGCAATTCATTTCGTAAGATATAAACAATTGTTTAAAATGCCTCGTCTATAATCTACCATCAGAGTTAGATGGATATTAAATATTAGGGATAATGGTTAATGAACAGTTGGCCTGTCTTGTTTGGAATTCAATTTACAGTACAATAAGAAAAAAATTTAAATTGGTTAATTATACATAACTAAAGGAACATTAAGTTTGAGCTTTTTTGAGTAGCCATGACGTCGGTTCTCTATATCAGCTCTGTTAAGCCAACCAGGGCTTCTTTTGTTATTCAAAGCGGCTTAAGAGTTGCGAAGGCCTTCTTACACAAGAAGGGATTGTTAAGATTTCTTATGTCGTCCAAATCAAAGTTTCTTAAAATAAATAAATTATCTTTTAAATAAATCCAAACCTAGTCAAATACTGAAACAATTCTCTCTAAATATCTGCGATTAATATCAATAAATTCAGAAGAAAATTAGAGCAATAACGAACGTCAAAACTAGCGTTACGGTAGCCTTCTCCATATTAACTTTATTTCAATTAATATTAAAACTAGTATTCTTTGATCAATGATATTATCTGCAGATTCTAAAACTAGAAAAAATGAGCTCAATCGGCTTAAACCAAAAAAAAAAAAATGTCTCAAAAATCCAAGCTTCTATATCCTTTGTTATATTTTTTTAAGGCTCACGTAAAAAACAGGGGTCATTCTTGTAAATTCTTTGTGGCATTAATATCTCAGACACTTAGAAATAGAGCCTTTCCTGGATCAATGCATAAATTGTCTGGCAGTCTCTATGCATTCATATTTCCTATGATTAACTTTCTTTAAAAAGGTTGTATTGTAAAACATCTTAATGTCTTAGTTTTTCTTTTCTTTCTCTCATGAAGGATTTATTATGGTTTAAACCATTCGTGTGTACAAGGCTCTAGCAAACCCATACTCATCTCTTTTCGGAATTTTCGAGATTTAATCTTCAGTTATTCACAAAAGCCTTTTAAATCTAACTCTTTAACTTTTAAGCATAAATAAAGTCTCCAGATGCTTGACATACACTTATTCTTCTTTTTTTAAATCAATAAAATCAGTTCAATTATTTAATTGGTGCGAGTTTCCCATATCGATTTGCAAGATGAAGTTAAACAAGTTTTAACATCTCAAAAATCAGGTGCGCCGATAAGTTGATATTCATCTGACTTGGCTAATAAACATCGAAGCTTTCTTATTATCAAATTGAAGCTACGGTTAAGGTGAACGGTAACTTATACGAGGGAAAGAGTTTTAGCTACGAGTATTTAATGTTCTTCTAACGGGAGTAACAAGGAACGGAGGGAAGGGGGTATAGGCACCGTGCAAGCTAGGGTGCCTGTAAGGAGAGTGGCGACAACTGGGGCCGTCGGCCATGTTTTCCCCAACGATTGAATTAGTAGAGGTACAATTTACGATACTTTTCCGCTTATTAAGAAGAAATGTAAAGATGGCTAATGCTGGCTAGCCTACCAAGCTTTTATTTGTATATTAGATAAAGGGGGTTAAAAAAACAAGCACGTTAACGTTTTAATTTTCATAATAAATGTGATTATTTGATCAGTTGATAGCAAGTTCGAGAATTGATTATTTTCACCTTTTCAGCGAAAAGGGAAACTAAAAGCCAATGACCAAAGAGATTATATTTAACGGTCTATACACATTTTACATTTATAAAAAAATAAAAATTTGACATCTATTGCAAAAGATGAGTTTAATATCAATTACCGATGATTAGTTTTAGGAAAAAATCTAGCTTCACTTTTACATTCTTGTTATCGTGGAATTGTTCTAACGTCACTTTCTTGTGTTTGCAAGTTGCAAATACATTTAAAAAAATATGACCCAAAATTATAATAGTTACGTGTAGGTGTTAAAAGAGAGAAAAAATTGTCAAAACTTTTCGCGCGAACAACTATGCTCGTCATCAGGCCATTAAATAACAACTGAAAAATAAATTTTGACACTATTCTATAAAGTAGTTAAATTTCAAATTTCGTTTTCCAAAATTTTTCTCCGTTTGAATATATTACATGACTTAAATACGTTGTATTTATTAGATGTTATTTTTACTATTAGTTTTACGGCGTGTTTTAAAATTTTCAAGATAAAAATTTTGCTCTTTGGGCCCGAATGATTCTTGAATAAAAATTCATTGAAATTATATAAATTAAAAATTTTTTTAACATTCTTTGAAATATTTATCTATTATTATATCATTAAAAAATCACTTTATTTTGTGAGATTCGCATTTTTATGAACAATAGTAAAGCAATAAATACTTTATTATGAAAAAATATTTTTTCCCTTCCCTCTTCGCCACTTCAATCGTTAATTTTAAAGCGGCTCTAATAAAGCCAAAGTTTTTAAACTTTAACAAGAAATTAATCCTCCCGAGGAAGGTATAGGAAAGTAGCGGAAGCGCTGAGATCATCTATTTTTACCCTTTTATCTGCACTTTTTAACCCCCAATTTTTTTAAACGAACAATTGATTATCTCGAACGTAGTATTTAGAAAATGAAAAAGAGCTCTATCTTTTGTTTCTCATCATTTCCGAACGAATGATATATGACATGCCATATGTTGCCATAGTTCTAAAGACCAAGTGACTTCCACCCCCACAACTCCGACCCTATTGGGACAATTTGGCCCAAATTTTATAGTAATGTTGATCTTGCTTAGAGGAATCTGCACAACAAATTTCACTCCTTTATATGCATAAATATGCGTAGACCATTTGGTCCCCTTTAATTTCCGCCCCCGAAATCCGACCCAAGTGGACCAATCAAAACCAAACTAAATAGTGAAGATGCACATGCACATAATAAGCTACATTCCGAATTTCAACCTTCTATCTCAAAAAATGCGGAAATTATGAAGGGGACGGACAGACAGACGGACATTGTGAAAACAATATGTAGCTTCATTTTTCCGCTACTTAATAATGCAATTTTATTAGCAAAAATTAAGAAACATGCACAATAAAACGAAATACGGAACAAAAAGCATTAATTTCTCTATATCTGTATAATAATAGAGTGTAATAATATAATAATAATAGAGTATAATAATAGAAAAATAAAATTTATAAGTTGAAAATTCTCGGATTAACGTAAACTAAGTATGATATTGCTAAGAAAGAAAATTTTACATATCTTTTATGTTTTTACTGATGCTTTCTTGCAGAGAATCTATTTAAAAATTTTTAAATTGTAAATTTTTACAATAGTTATGAACCCTCTCCCGATTAAGCCATTAGGTTACTCGGATGTCGGACAAAACGTTACAGGGAAAATGTAATCGCTCGGATGAAAAGCCACAGCCTCAGGATCTTGTATTATAAAATAAGGCAGCCATAAAATAAACTCAATGAATATGAATGAAGCAGGTCTACATTTTAACGAAGATTAATTTATGTTCTGAATTTTTGCAATGCTTTTTTAATGAGCAATGCATTTCAATCCTTATTGTTATAGATTATTATATTATAATCTTATATTAAAGTTATTATAGATTTTAATAAATATTATAACGAAAGCTCGGATTTAAAATATACAGTTAAAAACACCAATGTGAAAGATTGACATTACTTTTGGTAATAATAAATAGAAGAAAACGTTTTCTTTTTTTTTAATAGCGAAGTAAACATGAATATTTCTGTATAAAAAATATACAAATACCATGGCTGATCGTTAATTATTAAAAAGGAAAGTGTTATATTTTATGATATAACACATTTCTATATTTTCGAATAACAAATTCTTAAACACTGAGAAAGAGAAATAATTTTAGCCGAACGCTCCAAAAATTCTGTGATTCTGCTATAGTTTCTGCATAAAAAGTCTTTATACGTGCTCTTTTCTCATCATACACAAAATAAAATTATTGTTAAAATGTAGAGTTGCCTCATTCATATTTATTTTATTTTAAAATACAAGACCCTGAGACTTTGTGGCTTTTCGTGCAGTTGCATTTTGTCCAGGCGATTGCATTACATTGCGTGCATACTTATTCTAACCTTAAATCGCGCTATTGAACTCCACGAATATGTAAACGAAATTTATTACAAATATTAAAAATACACATACTTACATAATAGGGCCGAGAATCGGGGTTCGGAACCCAGTTCTTTCTCCCGATTCAATGTATTCATATTTTTCAGTTTTCAGCTCTTGATTTTCCAGACTGAAGAAGAAAAAATTTCACTCCTTTCTCTGGCTTCGTATAACATCCAAAACCGCAACACTGAGACATTTTATATCCAATAATAATGAAATAATTATCGCTCCAAACATACGCTAAAACTGAAAGCGTCCAAGGTAAATAGGCCAAAAATGGCTGCGGCTGCTGATCAATCAATCATAGGCCGCAGTTGGCGGTAAATCGCTCTTCAAAGGTTGTCCATACTTGTATTTATAGAGCTTCAGTGCAAGCGAGAAGTGGGCGAATTCTGGTGAGCTTTTCTGACATAAGCATCGGGAGAGTGCTTCGTTCACTTACTGACATTTTCACGGAGTTTTAGCATAAAACGATTTAAAAAAATTGTTTTAGGATGGCAAATAACAACTGCAATGGTGTAAGTTGCAGTGATACTTACAAAATAACTAAATTATCAGATAAACTCATACATTTTTATAAGTTTCCGTCTAGGAAGTGGGAGAAGAGATTTCTTTCCTTCAAAACATCAGAATTTACCATTGTTTGAAGAATTTCATTACATTCCGTAAATATTGAGTTGTTCGAATTTGCTTGTGTGATTTAGTAAAACGGAGAGTCAGTACCAGGAATAGCTTCGTAACAATTTCTAAAATTTTTTATCACAACCAAAGTCTTGTGGGCAGCATTCCTTTGGAGGCAGTCTGATCGTGTGTATTAAAAAATATTGGATTTTTGAAATTCTGACTTCGGATTCTTAAAGGCCATCAAAAAGTAGAATAGGAATGTCTATAAGATCAATCCTCTATCTCTGTCTTCATCGATAAAATTGGGTTGAAAACTTTAAAAGTTCCACCACGCTTTCAATGCCCCTGTCTCCTAAACGGTTGAATCAATTGAAAAAACACCAAGAATAAAACACTTCTCAAATGTTGTGTACAATCTGAAAATACCATTAAAAA
>JAHWFO010015246.1:185735-209024 GCA_023313115.1 Rhysida immarginata
TAAATGGACCACCCTGTATTATTATTAATTATATTAATTCAAAATTAGTTTTCGAAAAACTACCTAAAACGCAGGAAGCAAGAATATTCGTTACGAAAAAACATAAAATTTGATAAACCTCAGATTTTCAATAATTATGGAAAACGAGAAAGACAATTCTATATCCCAGACCTATTTAATGATATACCAGAATGGATACTTAAGTTAATATCCTTTAATTTGATTAAATCAAGTTTTTTATATCGGAAGAACGCAAAAATAATTTGAATATAATGTAAACTCAGATTTGGATATAAGAACATTCATGAAAAATTTTTTGGTGCATGTAGATAATTATTGTTAAATATTTATGTATTATTATTATTTAATTTTTACTAAATAAAAATTTCCGGTATGTTTGTATTATTCTTTTGTATTGTTAATTTATAATGTATAATAAATTCTAGGAAGAGATCTTAATTTTTGTAATTTTTGACGATTTAAAAGTGTCTATGTATTTTAGTTTGATTTATATATCTTGTTTATTAATTTCCCATCATTCCATACAAGCCCTAATTGGGTGACTACTGTTTGCTTGTCTCATGTTAGTGTATTGTTCTTTGCAGGAGCATATGAAGACTCCTCTATCCTTTAACGCCAGCGCTGCTTTCTTAGGGGACGGGGTCCCGTATGCAGCATCTATTTTCATATATCCACTGTCAAAGGCGATCCATGTTTCCGCGGTCAATTACCCGAGCTACGAGTACATCCTTGGAATCTTGTGTGTTTTACGTCACTGATTATATTTGCGGACTTCTCTATCCCTAAGTAGGTGGAGACCATGTCCGTTACTTATCACTAAACTCGCTAATTCCAGTTAGTCAAGTGTGGAAGTGAGCACGGATGTTTCTTATATATCGATAAAGCTTTGTAAGTTATTTAACAAATTTTGTGCTTTATCATTGTACATGCAAATCCTCGTGTTAGAGGATGCATCCTTTCGGTCTCTTACATTATTGAAGAGACTTTACAATTATTAAATGTAAATGTTAATTTTATGTTCTGTCTTAATAAATTTACCTATGATATGTCTACATGGCTGTCTTTATTTGTAGCATACCCAGGAATTTGGGAAGTCAGCGTCTGCGACAGCCTTGCGCAAATGCCCTATTCTTTAAGCGGTTCTCACAAAAATATTTTAATAGATATCAGCTCACCATAAAAAACGTATCTGCATTTGAGCTTTTTCTTTCGATTGGTGCATTTTTTAATTCGTACGATTAAAACTTGATTTTTTAGCAGGTGTCTGAAATTTTTTTGCATATTTTTAGCTTTTAACCTTTAGTCTATGGTGAAAAGTTCAACACTCGCATCGAAAAGAATTTATTTTTCCTTAACAAAAACGCAGCGCCAAAAGCGTTTTTTGTCACTCAATATAAACATTCCAAGGAAAATTTCCGTTATTTTTAAATGGAAAATTAAACGTTATTTGAAGGTGCAAAATCTTTTTATTTATCAATTTTATACATAATTAACGTTATTACTGATCGTTAATGCGCATGTCTGCAGCTATCTCACTTCCGTTTTTTCTAGTAGCTTAAAATGGACGCCCGCTGAACTGGTCGTCGCGACGCGTCGATTAAATTGAAATTTTGGAAGACTGATTAAAGAAAACATGTATTAAATAGTCGTCTAAAAGTAAATAGTATACATACATAAGAGTTCATTTGATTTTATGGATCGTGCATGTTTCGTTAATTGATACAAGCTCTTGGAAATAAGTAGAGGAAGCAGACGCCGTTTCTCTCACCTTATCTTACACTGTGCTCTCTCCAATCGCAGCATGAAGACAAGTTTCTACTCCAACCAGACTGCGAGAAAATCGGATCCTAACGAAAATAGGACGGATTATTGGCATTACGTAACAACTAAATCAGTATGTACGATCATTAATTTCGGATAAACACGCTTAATGCGAAACGTGGGCCCAAGAATGGATGAAAGGGGGGGGGGGGACTTGTTTCTCATATGCTTCTGCCTAAGTGATGATAGCTAAGTGATAAATTAAGATGCTGTTAATCTGTAATCTATGTTTATTTATTTATATTAATAATAATGAAAATTATAGTTAAATAAAATTAATAAAATAAGTTCGTGTTATTAGAAGATTTAATATTTTTGGTTACGAAATGTTAAGTATCTGCACATCGCGTGATGACTGATCATGCAACTAAGATAAATGAATTTATTTTTTAAAGACCTCCCCTAACGAAATAATATACAGGGTGATTCAGAAAGGTAGGTCAAGAATGAAATACCATGTACAGTTTGTATCGGGGAACAATATTTTTCCTATGAACATGGGTCCGAATTTGAACGTTAACTGAAATATGAACAGAAATAAAAATGCCACCACCAAGATCAACAAGTTAATAACTCAGGTTCTGTAACGCTTAGGACAATGAATTTTGGAGGAGTAATAGGGTACATAAAACTGTGTACACCGTTAAAATTTGATCGTATTCCGACAAGTAGTTTCCGAGTTACGCATTCAAAATCGTAACAGTGCTCACAAGCGACTACTAACCAGCACGTGTTACGATATAAATATTCCTGTAAATATTGAATTATGTAATACATGTACTATGAAATGCTTATATTTTAAATTTAATATTTATATATTGTTTCAAGTTTTCTTAAAAAAATTAAATTTTACCCTAAGAAGGATTTCTCCTTATTTTATGATTTTTGTTGAACTTATTTCATCCTTAAAAGGTTTTGAAAAAAAACATTATAAGTGAATTGTGGTATTCTCAATAATACAGGGTGGTCCATAAGTCTGTCCCCCCCTTTTATTTTTTGAACCGAAGCAGATATGTCAATTTTGATGAATCCAATGAATAGGAAGTTGTGGGTGGCCTATCCCATGGTGCACTTTTCATCATCCCAAATATGCAAATTAGGACACATTCAAAATTTATCTCAAAAACCGTAAGGGATAGAGAAAAAAACCCAATTGCAAACTTGTTCAGCATAAAAAAAACAAACAAAACAAAAAAAAAATCCAAATCGGACCAACCAATCACCCACAATCAGAAGATCATGTTGACCATTTCCAGAACATTGTAGCTTGCCATCCTGGAATTGTTCTGTCTTCTGTGTGCTGAAACATGCCTTTTATTTGCTTTTCCGCATGAAAGTGAATGCGAGTATGGTAATTTATGTTAATTTTTTGATTTGCATGCTTTACATGGCGGAAATATCAACATTCAGTTTTCCTTGTGCAGTGTAACTGTTTGTAAGCTACAAACAGTCACCGCGTGATTGTGGGTGATTGGTTGGTCCGATTTGGATGATTTTTTTTCGTTTTGTTTGTTTTTTTATGCTGAACAAGTTTGCAATTGGGTTTTTTTCTCTATCCTTTACGGTTTTTGAGATAAATTTTGAATGTGTCCTAATTTGCATATTTGGGATGATGAAAATTGTTTTTTGAAATTACTAAATTATGCACATATGCTATTTAGCATCCTGAGCATGCATATACACCCTTCTAAGTAGGTTTAATAATTAAAAATAATAATAATAAGTTCCTTAAGTTTTCTACTGTTAGAATGAGGATTGTCAAAGATAATCACAAGTCAATCCTATGCCAACAAGGGAATGTTTTGCCCTATCACAGCTGATCCACAAGGTAATTGATTTTGGTGTCACTGGCTTACCTTTGCAATGAATAGGGTGACCCCTTTATCTATTTTTATGCTCGATGGAGTGAAATTACTCATTATGCATATTTTATTGTTTCCTTTATTTTGTCTCTTAGATTTCAGGCATCATATACGTTCCGTGAATTAGATACTTCGTGTGATGCTCAGCTAGTTGGCGTTGAGTAAAAAATTATTTAGCAGGTAAAACCACAGAATAGCGTTTCTTAAATTTCCCCACACGATATTGTCTAGCATGTAAGTTTACGTTTTGAATTTATTACTGCATCATCTCTAATTAATAAGTAAAAACGATTTATGTTATTTCAGAATTATAAAGAAATTCACTCGGGATAAAATCATGAAACCCCATCACCAATATCAGCTGTTGCATCCATTTTGTGTTTAAGAGTACTGAAAATGTTCCCAGTTATGTTTACTCAGAAACCAAGTGTTTTAATTAGGAAATATGGTTTGTAACCTGAATTATTTTCTTTTTTCATAAATAAATGTTTCAAGTGGACTTCATATGATAAATAACTTTCAGGATTTTCTTATTTCCTGTACAGACTCTTATTCAGGGCAGCAAATTGTATAAGGAAGAAATCGCATGTTCAACTTTCTTGGCTTCTTGTTTCCAGATATCATTATTCTGGAAATGTTGGTTATCATTAATGAATTACTAATGGATTAACATCAAAATATTTCATGAACATTCCAATATTAAATAAATATTAAAAAAAAAACTTTCCCAAGAATATTCAGTATGACTACGTTTAAAAATTTTTAAAGGCTTCATTGATATGTTGACTACTACTTATGGGAATTTTTTTATTGCATATTTATATAATCTTATATCACGGCCTACACTGCAGTTTCAGAAGGAAAAATACTTTCTTCCTCTTTTATTCATTTACAGTTATGTATTTTAATTACTCAGTAATTTACAATTTCAATTTTGGATATGTAGTCTTTTCATTTAGAAAGAAATTTTAAGGCTTATGAAATTTCCTTTATGTTAAAAGTACAGATGATAAATTAATAACAAGTGATCAATCTGTAACAAGTAAGTTATTAAATATCAGTGAGATTGTTAATAGAGAGGCTGTTATTAGAGACGTGTTTTTTGTTGCATTTTTATAATATAATAACCTTTTAAAATATTCTTTCCAGTTTTGTTCTGAAAATGAATGATTATGGCTAGCAAGTATATGTAATTTGTGTAGCCTACATAACATTTTAAATGTAGCTCATTTACCTTTCAATTTGGAACTCCCTTACTGACAGCATATTAACTTCAGTGATTTAATTAAATTTTTATTGATGACATTTCTATAAAATAAATTCTGCTTATCTCCTGTCACACAGAAATTGATGCTCTTATATCAGTATAGATGGTCACTTTCTGAGTAATAAGTGTATTGGCTTGTATGTTGCTAAAACCATTTACATTACTCACAAATCTTTCATATAATTTACCCAAAATAAAATTTAATTCATGTTACTAATTTAAGATTACTTAATTTCTATCATTTGACAATGTATTTCTTATAAGCATTAGGATTTAATTAGATAGGGCTCCTTTTATCTTTAACAGATTATTAGAAGAGGTAATTTTAAATTATTACACTCATTTCAATACACTCAAAACATTTTATTATTCATTTTAATTAATGTAGTAGGCTTCTTCAATAAAAGTTAAATTGCAGTTAATATTGGGAGATACAATTTCATCACATTCATTTCAAAGCTGCATTCTCCTAATCGATTTTTAATGCTGTTAAAATTATATATGAAAAATGTTATCTTTATACATAAATATCACAAATTATATTTGTCGATGGTGCATACAATAAAAATTAAATAAAGTGCATTTTACATCTACAGTTACTTTTTTATTTCAAGGAAATTAAGTACTGTGTCTGAGGCATCTTATTTGCAGCATCTATTTACTTTCTAATCACATTAAGCCTCCTAGTAGTAATAAAGCTACCGTATTTAATAATCAATATTTATAAAACCAAGACTAGTGAGAATAACTATTTTAATTATAGCTTCTATCCCTTTTGGTACTTTTACAGTATGGACAAATATTGGTGATAAAAATTTACATCATTGTGCTGAATTACAATCAGAAAAAAATTACAAAAGGGAAATAGATTAACTTGTAGGATGGTTTACTGAAAAAAACTGATATGCTTGTTAAAAGAAATATAACTTATAATTCTACTTTGGTTAATTCAATATTCAAATCTTGAATCTGGATTTCTGTGATTTTATTTTAATTTTCAATACCTATTATAATAACAAAGGAAAACCTCTTGTCCACAAAAAGAATTTTAATTAAGCATATACGTATTTCGAACCCTTTAGGTTCATTATTCAATGCCATTTGAGTGAATTTGGTACAAGCGCAAGTCCTAAATAAAGAGGTTTTCCTTTGTTATTATGTCGCTTTCCACAGTTATTGAACGTTTTTCAATACCTATTATAACATTTTATTTCCGGCTTATGTTTTTAAATATGTATCATAATTTTTTTTAATCTCTTATACGTAGTTTTCTAATATTCATGCACGAATAACCTCGATGTAAACTATCTCCTTTACACCAAAACATGCGTCAATCTAGAAATATATGAGGAGAGCCAGGTCTGGGTTGCCAACATATTTCAAAATAAAGTGTATTTTTAAATAATTTTTTTAACGTGCTGTTTTACTGATGACATTCAAACGGGAGAAATGAAGCTAAATTTTCAAAGAAAGAATACACAAACGGTTGATTTATGTATCTTAAAATTGGAAGTCAGCAGGAACGAAAGAATGCCAATAATAAAAAAAAATCTCCAAATTCTGCAGGCAAGACATTTAATTGTGATATAATCAGTGAGAAAAACAGTGAACATTCATAAAATCTTTAATTTAATATAATCATTTCTTAAGTCGTATGTGAGTACGCGGGTTCGATCCCGGCCGAGGACGACGAGGATTTTTCAGGGGGAAATCCTGAGATCACGCACTTCCTTCAGAAGGGAAGTAAAGCCGTTGGTCCCGTGTAGTCGTTTGCCGGCTGCACGTTAAAGAACCCTTGCGAGGCAAAATTTGCGGCCCCTATAACGCCGTCCTGAAATGACCATAGCAGTTGAAAAGGACGTTAATACCAAACAAACCAAACCAAACCAAACCAAACCTTAAGTCGTATGTTGAGCAAGATATAAAGAATACAGGTAGCGCCGTGCGAGAGGAAAACTGACTGTCGCCCCATCTGGTGTTGGTAATTGGAATATTGCCAGCTTTATGACGTCACAAGGTCCAATGTTTAAAAACTATTACGAGGAACATTACACAGCAAAATGCCATCATGCGCGATTACCACTTGCAATAATACAAACTAAAATACAAAAGATAAGAATGTTTCCTGTTTTCATTTCCCCAAAGATCCAAATTTAATTTAGAAAAGCTTAAAATCATGCGAATTGGATAAAAATATCTGTACCGCAACTGCAATGATTTGCTTTATCATTTTAAAGAAGATTATTAAAACAAATACCCAGGCCTATATCAACTCATGAATCGAAAACCACGTCTAATGAAATCTGCGATTCCGAGGTAGGAGGATATACGAATTCATTGTTTTCATAATCGTAGTCTTTAAAATGGTTGGATGACTACAAGCAAGAACGGATGAATGGGAGGGGGAGAGGGTGCAAGTGAATGTAAGAGCAAATTGGCTAGATATTGTAAATATGTAGTTGGTGCAAAATTTACAACTGATGATTGTTAAGATAAAAATAGAGACGATGTTAAAGCAATACCAATGTTTTTTTTTTTGTTTTTTTTTTTGTTTTTTTTTTTTTGTTTGTTAAAGCTTGCGCGTTTCGAAGCAATAGCTTTAAGACTAAACCAGTCGTATTGCTTTAGCATCGTCTCTATTTCTCTCTTACTTTAGCTAGCAATACAAGACCTTGACACCATGTTTATATTTAATGATGATTTTTATTTTAACCTAACCTAAAGAATCCTTAATATCCTATGATTTAGTTGTAAATATGTTGTTGTGAATGTTAGGTAAGGGGATATACGAATTCATTGTTTTTTCATAATCGTCGTCTTTGAAATGGTTAGAGCAAATCACTGCAGTTGGTACAAATATTTTTATCCAATTTGCATGACATTAACCATTTTTTAATTAAATTTGGATCTTTGGGGAAATGGAAAAGAGGAAACATTTTTATCTTTTGTATTTATTTTATATTATTGTAAGTGAGAATTGCGCATAATGGTATTTTGCTGCGCAAAAGCACTATTCCCCATAATAATGTTTAACGATCGGTCCTTGGAACGTCATGAACCTGTCAATATTCCAATTACCAACACCAGATGGGGCGACAATCAGTTTTCCTTTCGAACGGCGCTACCTGTATTCTTTATATCTTGATGTTGAGGTAAAAAATAAATGAAAATATTCTTGTTTTATATCAAGTAACAAGCAAAAAAAAAAAACCCCAAAGGGGGAGGGGGAGAAAAGGCAAAAAAATACCGAACCACCGTCACCTTACTTTTTTTTTTTTTATATAAAATAGTCATCTGACAAAAACTTGGATATATATACGTATATTGATATTATAGGATACAAAGGCTCATATTAATTCAGGATCCGTTAATACTTACAGAAAATGAAGATAAAATTTAACGAAATGTTAATGCATTATAGCAGCATATACTTTCAATATAATTTCTTATGCAAAATTCTACCTCTTCCCTGGCTTAACTATCCGCGTGTTGTTAAAATCAACAGTGATGGAATCGGAGACAACAGTTTGTTTGCATCGAAACTGTTGTTAAATTCTCTGATGAGCTCCGTTGAGTCTCATCGGAACACTGGGTATCGGAACTCTGGGTTGGAGGGTATGATTTGCAACAGCCTGAAGCGATGTTTTCTTCGATGATTAGGTCCAAGATAAGGTGATCCGTTTGCACACAAAAAATGATGGCGACACATGATGCGAAGAACCCACGATGGAGAGATATAGAACCATTCTACGTAATAAATTACTTTTGCCCACTTTTTAGGTAGTAAATCTAAATAATAGGCCATGCTCAATTAAAATCTCTTCTTATTACTTCTTTTACCGTTCAAAATTCTTCTCGTAAAAAATCAGGGTCATAGCGAGGAGGGGGCCTACACGGGCCTTAGCCTAGGGCCCTTGCATAAGGGGAGGCACCAGAGCTGTACAGAATACATTAAGGGGGCACAAAATACAATTTTGTGATAGTACAAACTGCTTGGGGACCAATTTACTAAGCTGTGGCACTGAACTAAGTCACAGGGCCACACCCAGGGGGGGGGGGCTACATCCTCCCCCAAAATTGTCCTCTATGTCAACTAGGAGGACCCCCCCCCCAGAAGCAGGATTGGACCAGCCTCTCTCCCCCCGAAAAAATGACTTAGTTTCGAATCTGCAACCCGAAACATTGAATCATGATAATGTTTTTAGATGCAACAAATAAATAAATATTTTATATAGTACATAAACCTTTTATTTATTTATCAATGGACGAGTCTACAGAGTCATGTACATCGGTAATACTGAATAAGGGCTTAGAATAACGGATGTATGAAATATAAGCACGAGTATAGAGTCTCTCGAGTAAACACAGTGTCTATACTGAAGGTTCCTCTCCTTACTCGCGTCTGTAGTCACAATCGAATGCGGGACAACAAACACGGCACGTGTAAGCTTTTTGCAGTATCTAAAATAATAAAAAGAGTGTATTTTGTATGACGAAAAATTAAAATTATTCAAGCGTAACGCTCTTTTTAGCCGGAAAGGTATTCTTAACTATAAAGAGGAAGGAATTTGTAGAAATAAATTAAGCACTTCAAAGTACATAGAAATTATGTAAGCAGGGCGTAAATTATAGATAAGTTGAAGACTTCAAAAACCATCAAAAGATCTAAATGTTTCAAAATAATAAATTATGAATTAAATTGTGAAATATAAAATATATTTATTGTAATGGAAATGAGTTTATTCCAATACACTAGGATTCATTAGTCTTCATTCAAAACGCTGAAAAATGGTACCATTAGAACACGTGCCATTAGAGCACGTATCTATTCCGGCTATCTCACGTTCGTACTTGTTCGTGCTCTGTCCCATAGTAATGGTTTGGTAAAAAAACAGAGTGTAAAAAAGTTAATTCGTTTTCAAGTTATCGTAATAAATAATACGTTCCGTACGAATAATAAAATTCTTTTGATTTAGGGGCTGTTCTGCCCTTTCAATAATCGTCATTCACGTGAATCCTCTACGTGCATCCTCCACGCGCACCATCTCATTAACGTTTTGATCACGTGCAGACCCAAGCCGATGTGCTCAGTACGCCGGGTACCTCTGCTAGTGTGCTAATAAAAACTGTTGCTCAACAACAATGGTCACGTGTCTTTTCAGTTCCGGCGTGTGCTTCAAGCCGGCGCCAACAATGGTTAAACGTGCATCAACAATGGAACACTGTTTCCGTAAGACTTTTTGGTGTCGTTTTTCGCATCACGTTTTTTGTAGATAGATGTCCAGCCTTAAAACATTATCATGTTAAAAAGTCTGGGTACGGCCCTGCTAACTCGTTGATATAATTCAACTGCAATGTCAGCCATATTTGTTTTTGCTGATGACTGTTTAGGCATCAGTCATGTTGTTAAATAGTACTACCGTTGACTAATTCACTCGCTGCATCAGTCAATGAAAGCGATGATTTTAACAACACGCGGATTACTTTTATCTAAATACTTTTAATAGATTTGAGCCCATTATCGTTCGGAGGGATTCTTTATACATATGAGCCACTGAACAGACTGTTATAAACAAAAAAAAATTGCAACCGTAACTTTGTTTTCTATATTTACAATTGATAATTTAGGAACCAACTAGAGTAATACCGGGGCCATCGTGATCTTTTTTTTTCTTTACCACGAAGAAAAAGAAAAGAAAAAAAGGTAAAGAAAAATAAAAGAGATCACGATGGCCCCCAAAATACCCGGCTTCGCGCGCGTTAGTTGAGTAGGGTAAATTTTTCAATGACTAAATTTGACTTTTTTGCCACCTTTGATTAGCTGTATAGGGTTTATTCACTCATGACTTCAAGGTTATTCCCCATGATAAAATCCGTTGCTTAATAAAATGTCATATTTTTTTAATTTTAATACTGTTCAGTGTAAGAGTGGATTGTTGATTGTTATTGTTGGGTTGTCATATTGTTGTAAGCAGTATTATTGAATTTATAAATTTAAATATATATATTGTTGCATGAAAAAAGGGGGGGGGCTGTTCACTCATAAAGCCCTTGCAACCTGCGGAAATCCCTGGCAGGTTGTGAAAAACCTTTCCCGAACTACATGAAAGGTTTGACGCCTATTGGCCTTTCGCGAATATACACGCACACGCACGCACGCGCGCGCACACACACACACACACACACACACACACACACACACACACACACACACAATGATTTTTGTAAATATAGATAGAATATGATTCCCACAAGCACATTTTTTTAAAAAAAGTAAACTTTCGCGAGTCCTTTAAAAAAAATTATCATCTTTAAGATAATTTATTTTTCTTTATAGCTATGAGACACACTTTATTAAGAAACAAAAAGAAAGAAAGAAAGAAAATGTGAAAATGGAAATGAAATTGTACAGTCGGCTACAAAAGTATCTAGCCATCTTGCAAGGTTATTTCTATGTAAGGTGGCTAAGTACTTTTGTTGCCGACTGTACATAAAATGCCTTGAAAAACTTGTAAACAGATATACAAGCAAGAAAAGGGACAATAAGAGACATGAAAGAAAAAATTATAAATGATATAAACGTTAGATTAGCTGACCGTTCTGCAACTCTGTTGCTTAAGAAAACTATACCACAAGAGAGTAAAATTAGCCAAGAAAAAGTTTAAAAAGGCAATACAGTATTTATAAAACTAATGAATTTAACTAAAAGAATTTAACTGGTGTCGACAACAACCTCGGAATTCTTCTCCGACGGGTTTGCTCGACTAATCACACGTTGCGATTATGTTGAAAATTGAATAGTGCATTATACGTGGGGGACAAATGTAAGTATACGTTATAAAACTAATTTTGATAATCAGTTATAAAATAAATAAGTTACAACCTAGGAAGGCAAAACTTTTGCAAACATCCTCGAAGATTATTGATTAGTAATTATTCAACTCGGGGGCAGGTGTAGCTCGGTTGTCTCGCCTTTCTTAACGTATTGGTGGAGTTAAGCAACCTTGAGCGCGGTTAATTACAGGTTGGGTGACCGCCTGGAAACGTCCATCGCCCCCCGTGCTTCGGAGGGCACGTTAAGCCGTCGGTCCCGGCTGCTACTGTTTCCTGTGGCAGTCGTTAATTGGGGATAGTACAATAGACTCAGAGAGTCGCAGTGCTCTGGTTTCTAGTATAACCACTTCGGTTTCTCGTTTAACCACTTCGGTTTTCTTGTATAACCACTTCGGTTTCGTGTTAAACCACCCCTTACAGTTCATTAAGCATTAATTATTCAACTCGCCTTAGTTTGAATTTTTATTAATTTTGTTTGTCATAAAAACTGTTTAAAAATGAATTTTGTTTATCATAAAAATATATTTTATGGATACAAAGTAAGAGGGGTGATCAAGAAAGTAAGGCTACAAAGCCTGCAGTGAAACGTGTAAATTTTATTTCATACAACTGATGCAGCCAACTGATAGATAGTACATACGAGCGTACATTAGGTTATTTTTCGACATAGTCTCCATATCGGTTTAGGCACTTGTCTGTTCGTGGGATGAGTTTGAATATTCCCTCTTGGTAAAAATCCGGTCCTTGCATGTTCAGCCACGTTGTCGTGAAGTGTTTCACCTCCTCGTCTGAAGTGAATCGCCGGTCTCCTAGGTGTTCCTTCATGTAAGGAAAGAGGTGAAAGTCGCTTGGAGCGAGGTCCGGACTGTAGGGAGGGTGTTCGATGATATCCCAGTGAAACTGATTCAACAGCATGGTGGTCTTCTGGGCTGTATGGAACTTTCATCTCTATCCTCACTTGAAGGAGCACCTAGGAGAAACACTTTAGAAAAAACTATATATAAAAATGAAAACTGGATTGTAAATTTCTAAATAATGAGACTAACGAAAAACTAGAATTTAAAGGAATAAAATTGAGAAACCAATAGGTTAAATAAATTACAACCAATAGGTTGTAATTTTTTTTATATTCGAGCAGATAAATGCATAACGAAGCGTTATCATAAGCATACTTATGATAATGTTAAATGAAGCGAGCATTAATTGTTGAACCATTCTGTGTATGCGTCGATTATTTCTTCATATACTATTGCTAAAGCGTTTCTACATAATCATATACGGTTGAAGCGAGCGATTAGCTACTTGCGAATAGCTTTGACAACAATAAGTCTAATTAGAATTCAGACATTGATAATCATAAGCCTAACAGCAATTTGCTCTTGATAGCAATTACCTATGGACAACAATTGCTATGGACGTTACGAGTTGTTATATTACATGCCATATCTTATGCCTGTATTCAGAATGAGCGATTTTGCGCATTGGTTTAGGCACTCAAGACCATTGTTGAATACAAATTTCATATAATTGAATTCGTTCTCAATAATGGATTGAGTAAGAGCAAGAACATGAATACTCATTCTGAATACGGGTGTTAGCATTGAAAGTTTCCAATGGTAACGATGTAGTACCATTAGAACACGTCCTACTAAGCGAATTTCGAATATCATTAATTACTCGTTTTATTCAGTCATGACACGTCGTTACATGTTACACGCCATATCTTAGCATTGAAAGATTTAATGGTACCATATGGTTACGATTAGGGCACATACTACTAAACTAATGTCCACTATCATTAATTACTCGTATTCCTTCATGATACTTCGTTACGAGTTGTTTGATATATTACATGCCATATTAAAAAGGAGTTCTCTCAAGAATCTCTTGAGGTTCTCCTTGTCTGCTGAAGATGAAAGCAAAGCTTTCGGAAGACGTTTACAGGTTGTATTGTTTTTTTCATTCTTTTTGTTTTATTTCTTGTTTTGCGCCTTTTTTTAGTTGTGGTTAAAGAGTGTTGTGCTTTTAATCCATTCATAAATGCCATATCTTAGCATTGTAAGTTCTAAGTTCTAAGCATACAGGGATATCTCAGAATGGAAAGTTTCAATGGTATCATGAGGTACGATTAGGATACATACTACTAAACTAATTACCACTATCATTAATTACTCTTTACATTCATTCATGGCACTCTGTTACGAGTTGTTTGATATATTACATGCCATATCGTAGCATTGAAAGTTTAAATAGTACTACTTGGTACCATTAGAAAAAGTACTGTTAACTAAATTACGACTATCATTAATTACTCTTTATATTCATTCATGGCACTCTGTTACGAGTTGTTTGATATATAACATGCCATATCTTAGCATTGTAAGTTCCAACGGTACAATGTGGTACGATTAGGAGACGTACAACTAAACTCATTTCCGCTATCATTAATTGCTCACTATATTCATTCATGGCACGTCGTTATGAGCGGTTTGATATGTTACATGCAATATCTTAGCATTGAAAGTTTCAATAATACCATTTGGTACCATTAGAATACGTACTGTTAAACTTATTACCACTATCATTAATTACTGATTATATTCATTCATGAGACGTTGTTACGAGTTGTTTGATATATTACATGCCATGTCTTATAATGGAAAGTTCCAACGGTACCTTAAATTACCATTAGAACACATAGTACTAAACCAATTCCAACAGTTATTAATTACTTGATATTTTTATTCATGACACATCACTATGGGATGTTTGATATATGACATGCTATATCTTAGCTTTGAAAGTTCTAAAGGTGACATATGGTATCATTAGAACATGTACTTGTAAACAAATTTCGGCCATCATTAAGTATTCGTTATATTCGTTCATGATACGTCGTTACGAGATGTTAGATATATTACATGCCATATCTGGTCATTGAAAAATTTTAAGGGGATATCATAATAGTCCCAATAGAGCACGTGCTATTGTACCTATTCCGGCTATCTCGCCTTCAAACTTGTTCGTGCTCTGTCTCATATTAATGGAATGGTGAAAACAGAGTGTGAAAAAGTTAATTCGATTTCAAGTTATCGTAATAAATAATAAGCTCCCTACGAATAAAGAAAGTCTTTTGGTTTAGGCACGGATATCCCCTTTCTGCACGCGCACCATCTCAACAACGTTTAGAGCATGTGCGAAGCCGGAACGAAGTGCTCGGCACGCGTTTCCCCAGTGCAAGGCTGATTCGTCTCTTCCAGCAATTCACGCTCGCTCCCCCCTTTCTAACGCAATGCATTGTTGGAATTGTGTCCACAGACAGATGGATGGACGTCTGAACAAACCGATCGCATAAGCTACTTTTCTATTTATTGTGCGAAAAATGAAATCCTTCATGGAGAGATGAACCGTTATTAGCTGGAAAGTTTTCCAACATTTGTTTAATGCAGTTATAAGTTGGAAGTACAAAGCCAAATACTACCTCCTATTGTCGCAAATTTTTTTTGTTTCCCTAACCGGAAGTACTTAAGGAGAGAAACTCAATTGAGGACAGCGACTTCTGTTGACGATTTCATGAACCTATCATTGTTTGAGAGAAAACGCAACACGTGGAGACACCTGCCGGAGTTCATTGGAAACACAATCACTTCCGTTATTTCTGGACGCGGTTTAATCTTAGCTTCCACTGCCATAATAAATCTACGTGACAGCTTTGTAGCCATATCATTAGTGTAATTTTACCCCTTCTGGTAGCAGACCGCTTCTTTCTTCGGACAGTCCTAGGATGCATTCAAAAAAAAAACCAAACAAACGAGAATTGTTATTTTACGTTCTCTGGTGGTTTGTTAGGTTCACACCACGTTCCGTCGAGCTCAGCTAGTTAGGTATATTAATTTACCCCTTCTGGTAGCTGACCGATTTTGTTTGTTTTTTTTTTCCTGGACAATTTGGGTTATGGTTCGCCAGTAAGCATCAAAATAAAAAAAATTAATATTAACTATAGTCGGAAAGCTCGACAGATTTGCGTCGGGTGTTTCTTGGTGGCACGTTGCAGTGGGGAAGGGGGTGGCTAGTTGTTTTACACTAAAGGCGCTTTGTAGCCATATCATTAGTGTAATTTACCCCTTCATCTCATTGCTGCGCATTTGAACATAGTTATTACTTTTTGCAATCCCACTTGGATATAGTTATAGGTAAGGAAATCTTCCCTTTTCAGCATTAAGATTTTAGCGGAAGTTTTCTCACCGTAGCCATGGTGTAATTTGCAAGCGTATTGCCATCTAAATTATAGATAGTTAGCACTTAATATTTAGCCGGTGCAGAATTATAAATTAATACTTTCTTAATTACGCTTCTTAATTATAGGTTGTCAAGCTTAGAAGTAGTAAGGCTTTATTAAGAAATCTATCTTCCACGCCATGGAAGATTCTTATTGTCAAGCCAATGTGACGGGCAAGAAAAAAAAAGAGGTTAATATGGAACGGATTATCTTTAATACAACCTGTGACAATAAATTTCGGTGAATGACGTCAAATTGCTAACGGTCGTAAGAGTGCACCATCGTCGTATCCTGCCCCAGACAGGTTGAGACATGTTTAAACAAATTTGAGAAAATCAGCGCTGCGAGTGTGTTTATTGTGTTTAAACAGGACATTGAAGAGAGAAAGCGTAGTGCGCGCGGTCGAAACCCAAAATGGATCAGCGAACGAAAGAGACTCATGAAATGATGACAACAGTTTACAAAGAAAGTGCTATTACTTTGAAGTGTGTTTATGAGTTGTTTAAACGGTTCCAAGGAGGCTAGAACACCGTAGAAGACGCCCCCCCCCCCAAGTGGCCAGACATCCAACGTCATGTTACGACCCAACTGAAGGCTATCCCTAAAAACGACTACGCCAGGAGTTTCCAGGACTTGTACAGGCGTTCCCAGAAGTGCATTACCATCGACGGGGATTAATTTGAAGGATAGTAACTGCTGTTTCATGTAAGCGAGCAATCCACTCTCAATATGCCATCATTCACTGGACTTTATTGTCACAGGTTGTATTTTATCGAATACGAAGTTCCTTAAGCAAAATATTCATCGCTTCAACGAGTGTTTCAAAACGTTAGCGAGTCAATTGCCAGATATACCGGAGCAACAAAAAGTTGAAATGTATAGTAATGCGTTTCCGGTGGCAATTAAGCAATTCTTAAAAGTCAAAGCCCCGTTTCAATTAGAGCAAGCCATGCGTTTGGTTGCAGACATGGTTACAGAAGCCGAGGGTGCTCAAGAACTCAATAGTGCATTTAAAACTAAATGTAGGAGATCCCAAACTCAATATAGACATGGGAAAGTGGAGACCAAGAATTATAGTACTCAAGATAATCAAATGAAATATAGCAAGTCAGCTATGGTCCATGCCACAGGCAATCAAATAGGCAATCAAGAGAAAATAGCCCTATTACAGAACGATTATCCATTCAAGAAGGCACATTGCGAGGTTCTAAAGAACCGCAGTTAACGCAACAAAGATTTGCTAGGGCTCCCTTTACTACGGTTAATAAGGAGTCTTATTCCACGTCTCACGGGGATAGTAAACTAGACAAGGAATCTCTATTATTGCGAGTTGCGCAGAATAATACCAATAGTAGCAAAAGTGAAATAATTAAGGTTTCAGAGGCAGAATACATGCACAGGTTGGAAGGTATCGGCAGGGAGCCGCCTTGCATAATTCGCAGTACACAGGAATTGATAATGATGCCCGGAGCTGGAAATATGGATAAGATTAATAAGACTAACGATTCGGAGGAGACGAATTACAGTAGTGATAAGCTCGGGAATTCCAGGAGCATCTTAAACAGAGCTCAAGTGATAGGTAACACGCTATCGAACGAGATAGGTTGCCAAACGAATTTCAAAGCTAATGTTTCCGTAGAAGTATCGGAAACGCTCGATCTTATATATCAAGCACTTGGCAAAATTGAACATTCGGTGAAGCTTACCTTGGGTTGGGAGCATTCAAATGAAAATGCAAGCAGTACAAATGGTAAACATACCTCGCAAGTGGGTCCGATTAAAGAGTCCAATATTTGGCAAAGTGCTCGTTGGTCCACAGTCCGGGAAAACCAAGAAGAGGACCGAGGAGGGCACAACGCGAGTAAGGTTGATGTTAGTGCCTCTTCCATTTTGCCGAAGGGCGAGAGGTGGCATCGTCAGATGGGAGACCCTATACCCATAATGGCTATATACACTGAGATGGCCAGGGGTAATACTATAAAGCGCAAGCGACAGGACAATCGTACCAAGCAGCAGGAATCAGCTGTACCTCTAACTAAGCGCCGAGGTAGGGAAAAAGTTCGTTTAGTTGGTTCCTCAGAGCAGCAGCGAAGGATTCGGTCGCACAAAGAACCGAATAATACTAGGGTACGAAATAGAGCTCGAAATAATTGCGAATTTAGAGCAATGCCCAAGGAACAAAGTTATCAAGAGGATTGCTTCTTAAATAAATATAGGTCAAGTCTTAATTAGAGACATTATCTTAATAAGAGCAAGCTCTCTAAATGTGTAAGAGGGCAAGGGAAACAAATAAGTATTGATGACGAGTGTCCTCAAGGGGGTCAGAGTCAGGCATTACTGCTAAACAATCCCGATAAGCAAAGGGCGTGTCGTCCCAATTATAGAAAAGTGACATTAGAACAAAAAGATCGCTTTACCAATAGGACTAGTAGTTTGCGAGATAGCGATATAGGAATCGCTATTAGGAAAACCCCAGAGGGTGGGGTCAGAGGCTCCTCTATACATAGGCACAATGGAAAGACAGGGTCGACCAAGGTAACACGGGTTGACCATAAAACTTTATCACAGGCAAGGCTGCGATCGGCCAGCGCGAGCGTGTCACAAGGTTTTGTGAGCGATAGCGCGGACGAGGTCGTGAATCAGCTGCGCGGCTCACGGCGTAAAGCGCGAGTTAGGCATGGGTCACACTGGCGTAAAACGCCGCGTAAATACGCCGACGAAACGACGCCAGTGATGTCACTTCCGGTAAATAGCATGGTGCCGCTCTTGGCGACGTCGTTACGTTGGCGTATTTACGTGGCGTTTTACGCTAGTGTGACCCATGCCTTAGGAGGTTACCATCGGATAGCGTTAATACCGATGGTAACGCGCATAGTAATAGCCACAGGTCTCCCGTTACTCGGCGTGTCAAGAGCGCAAGCAAAGGTGGTCGAACTTCACCTCAGAGCGAAGTCCAGCATGAGGCGACAATAGGCAAGCCCCATCTATTGACATTAGTTATAATATCGGCAATGAGCAGATGCATTGTCGCAGCAATAGATGGCAGAGTCGGAAGCAGGCTTGGGGAAGTGACGCCAAGATGCGCGTTGGGGCGAAATACGAGACGAGGGAGGAGCAGAGAGGAAATAAGATTGGAAAGCAGAAGCCAGCCAACCAGTATAGGTCTAGGAGAAAGTGCTCTCGACAGCGGAATGCGTGGTTATAATGGAAATGTCGGACAATTCTTCCAATATTCGGAGACAGTAATTTTTATGACAGAGAGAACTTCTTCGAGTTGCACAAGAGATCTTCCGTCCGCAGTGCACCTCGTTAGCGACTCTGAAACGAGCAGAACGGACCTGGCGTCATGCGGGCGTAATGTACTTTTTTCTTTTCTTTCACTCAACTTAGAAAGCGAGGATATCACCAACGAGCCAGCACGAGCCGAAGTTTCTGCATCAAAGTCCTGTCTGTCTTAATAAATTTACCTACGATATGTCTACATGGCTGTCTTTATTTGTAAGTTTAATCTTAGCTTCCACTGCCCTAATAAATCCCTCTGACTCGATTATAAGAATACAGTACTTCGTAGATAAGTTGTACCATCCATCTTCAAGTGTTTACGAACCATCTACTCGTCTAACAGCGTCATACACAGCTTTACGAGCCAAATCATAATAAATGAAAATCATTTACGATAGGGATAAGAAATCAAGTTATGCAAACATGGCGGATAGCGATACTGGACGATTTCGCGGTTCGTGTTAGTAAGAAGATTAATAGAAAATAACTAATACTATTCTTTAATATGAATATGGATGGGACAAGTTTTCTAAAGACTATCTATCAGTAGGTATAGTCTCTTCAATTCGGAGAGCGAGAACAGTCTCCCTCAAAAACCCAACCTTGAATAAGCCATTCTCCAACGTTGTTCGTCTTGCTCCTTCAAATTTTACCATTTCGAGAAAAATTGAACGAAAACAGGCATCTAAGTAAGTTACACTATTTTCCAATGTAAATTATACTTATTTAATAGTTTCAGATTTATTTGATAACACATTTTCTTATTCATTACTGTTACGATTAGTTTTCATTTACTCGTTCTGATCTGAAATGCATTTCCACTGAACAACATTCATTATTATCGACTGCTAACAACATGGCTAGTTTCTCGCAGCAAGAATGGCTCTAAACACTGAAAGCTGTGTATCGGAGCCTTATAGAAGGTAAGAAGGGTGGCTGACTTAATTTCAGCACGGAGGTCGTATATGGTATTAACTAAAATAAAATGTCTCTGTTTCCCTTTCCATTACTGTAGGGAGTGTAAATAATTGATCTAAAACTCATCCTTTTTTCTGTATTTCAGATTGCCAAGGATACTTCAGGGTGATTCAGTCAATTTCTGACCATTTCACTCGAATGACGTGCATTAAGGATAAACAATTGAAAGAATATGAGCGCCATATCAAATTTCTAAATAGTTGGAGTTTGTATTGTTGCAACAGCGCTGCATGAAAATCGTATTGTTGAAAAATGGCGCCCGCTTTATCACAAAGAAAGGTTGTCGAATGGTATTTCGAGACAAAATCACCTATAACCGTGCAAAGAAAGTTCCGGAAGGAGTATAAGTGTCGAGACGCACCAGGCAGGTAAGCAATCATGGATTTTGCCAATCAATTTCGTGCCGCTGGATGTGTTAAAGGCAAGAAAAAAGGCTGGAGCGAAGCTTGTGTTCGAACGGCCGAAGTTGTCGAAAATGTTCGCCGCCTATCCATTGAAGAAGGGCTGTCGTATACCACGACATGGCGAATTTTGAGAAAGGATTTACACCTGTTCCCATATAAGAACCATGTTTATCAGGAGTTAACAGACACTGGAAGACAGAAGCGACAACAATTTGCGATGGAGTTTGGAGCAGAAATGGAAGCCAGTCAGGACATTGTGGACAACCTGTGGGTGTCAGATGAGGCCTTCTTCCATCTGTCAGGTGACGTTAATAAACACAACGTTCGTTTTTGGGGTTCCCAGCGCCCTCATGAGATCCATAAGTCACCTCTTCATCCACGAACGGTTATGGCTTGGTGCGCGATTTCTAAAAGAGGCATCATTGGTCCGTTCTTTTTTGAGGGCACCGTAACGTCACAGGCTTACCTTAAGATGTTGGAAACCTTCTTCATCCCCGAGCTGCGAAGGAGGCGTATACCACTTCGACATCGATGGTTTCAACAGCATGGGGCTAGGCCTCACACCACTAATGAAGTGCTAGACTTTCTCAATCAGAAATTCGGAAATCGTGTCATTTCCAACAGGTTTCCAGATCGATTCGGGGGTGGCTTTCTTTGGCCCCCTATGAGTCCTGACCTAAACCCATGTGATTTTTATCTCTGGGGGTTCCTTAAAGACAGTGTGTTCACTACAGCACCAAGAACCCTAGACCAGCTGCGACAAAGCATCGTCGACTGCTGCACCCTTGTGGATGAAGAAATCCTGGATAGAGTTATGAACAACTTCACCATTCGGCTGTGAGCAGTTCAAAACGTTCTCGGTGGCCACATTGAGCATATCATCAAGACTTTTCCACGGGAATAAAAACTCCGAACTGCCTAAAATATCATACTGAAATGCTAAGTTTGTAAACATTAATGGGTCTATAAATCATAGTACTGAAATGGTCAGAAATTGACTGAATCACCCTGTAAGTAATATAAGCCTTCCTCTTCAGCAATACGTGATAGTTTCCATTTAGCCTACCCAAAGGAATGGAAAAGGAATCTTGTACAATTATAATGACAACGATGTAATGGTTACAACAAAAATAATCCCTTGATTTTTGTGTAAATCAATTCTTTAGGTGATGGTTAATTTATTGTGTTGTACATTATAAGTTGAATGTATTGTTAAATCAATAAATGACTTTATAAAAAAAAATGATGTTTAAAAATTTTAAAAATACGTCGTTTCTCTTCCTATTGTTGTCTACCGTTCAGGAGCTGCCAACTCTATGAATACGCGATCGTTATTTTAGAATTTAGCAACAGATTTATCATTAAAATCCTTTTTTCTGCCTACAAGCTTGAAGTTCTATCTTCTGCTGGCGAATTTTGACTATATAGATGATAAAATACAAATTCAGGTCGGTATACAAATGTAAACGTGCGTAAATAGGTGTGTAAGCCTGTGTAAATTGGTGTATACACGTGTGTAAATTTGTATACCTGTGTGTATAAATGTGTAAATATGCTACATAGGTGTGTACAAAAGTGTAAACTTGTGTAAATAGGTGTATAGACGTTTGTAAACCTGTGTGAATAGGTGTATACCCGTGAGTAAACTTCCATATATTATGTAAATTTATGTACATATTTGTGTAAGCTTAAGTAAATAAGCTGTAGAGATGCGTAAATTATCTATACACGTGCACATATATGTATAAATGTGTGTAAACTTGTGTAAAAAAGCTTACAGAGGTGTACATGAACGCAAACATGTGCAACTATGTGAAACCTATGTAAATAAGTGTATACACGTGTGTAAATTTGTGTACCTGTGTGTTTAAATGTGTGTAAAGTTGTGTAAATATTCTATACAGATGTGTACAAAAGTGTAAAATTGTGTAAATAGGTGCATAGACGTGTATATTGTGTATATGTAACGCTCCGATTCTGGGCAACGTACAGTACAGTAGAATTAGGGCTTTCCCAATCGATACTTAGGCGCTAATTCAAAAAAACCAATTCCCATATTGACCAGTTAACTCGCTAATATACGCTTAATTATTTAACTACAAGGTAATTGAATACTCTTTACACTAGTCCTTCGAAAAACAAAACTGTGCTTTATTCTTCTGAATACAAATCCTAATCATACATATTTCTCAGATCGATGACTTTATATTGGTTTTCGACAAGGTCATTCTTTTTAACTTTTCTCATTACAACCCTTATTATCGGCGTAAGACTCCATTGTTCTTTATGTAAAATTGGCGTTATCTTTAAGCTCTAAATCCCTAATGCACTACATACTACCTTGTCTTCTGTTGATTCTAGTTTTTTATACAGTCTTTGGGGAGGCCTAAGTCGGCTTTTGCGCACAGTTTCGTTCGAAAACAAAAAAATTATATTAGAATTTTCCTTAATATATAATGTTCAAAAGCAGAAACATTGTTACATATCTGTAAACCATCAACTAAATTCATTTAAAGGTTCACTCATAAATTAGACAAGCAT
>JAHWFO010015246.1:209424-224852 GCA_023313115.1 Rhysida immarginata
ATAGGTTAGGACCGCCGATCAACTACCTACTTCTTAATTTCATCTTTTCAGAGAATCGTCGAATGGATTTTTGGTGGACTTTCGTCGAACTGGACTCGCATCCAGATTTTCATCAACGTCTCCGAATTGCTGCAATGTGCCTGGCGTCTTTGTTAGATTCCTGCCCATCCAAATTTTCCTGCGCTGGTACTGTGGGCTGGATATCCGTAAACCTATTCAAAACCAAGAAGACACACGACAGAATGTTTTCCATCATCAAGTTTATGGCCCAAAAATGACTACTACCTTACCGGATTTCCAATTAATGTTAATCGTTTTGTTAAATCATCATCTTGTCGGGGTTTCGATTGCGATCCTCCATTGGATCACCTTCGCATTCGGTCCTAGCCATACGAGCCTAATCCCTGAGCGAGGGTTATCTTATCAACTCACATTTGTTATTTTTCTAGCGGAATGGCGACACAATTTAAATTTCTACATGGTTAGAAACGCTCAGCTTGGGATGGGTTTGCGAAAACCTGTTGATCCCTTTTTTATTTTTGGATCTCTTATGTTCAGGAGGACCTGGATTAACAGAACCAGTCTTTCTTCGCGTTCGGCGCCATTCGCCCATCCCATCCCAGCCAAAAATATATCTCTCCCCTCTTCCTCATTGCCCAAGAGAAAAAAAAATCCATACCCTCTAACAAGCTAACAATGTTCACACATCACGAGTCCATTGTCTTCAAACAACAATCACTTGTATTTTCTCCTTGGTTTAATTAAACAATGCCTTTTGCGTCTTCAACAATATCTATACTTAGTTTTTTAATTTTTTGTGTAACCATTTCTTTTTAATCATGATTTATTTAATTTCTTATATTCATTTCTGCAGCTTGAAGAATACCCACTTCCAAATCGGGACACCTCAGATTCTCGGGGTTGTTTGTCAATATAACGAAACTGCGTTCCCTGTAGGTCATCGTCATGACCCACAGAAAAGCTCATTTCAAAAAAAAAACACACAACAAAATTCCGCGCGCGTTCGAAAACTTTGTGGGTGTTACATATACACTGTGTAAATTTGTGTAAATATGACTATACAGGGTGTTTCATAATTGGTGTCCCGTCTTTTGGTCCAAATAACGACTCAAGGGGAACAGATTGGGGGAAAATGAATATTGATTATTTGGTTTTAATGTCCCCTAATTCAGAATAAAAATATTTCGCGTCCCTGGGGGTGAAGGGGTAAATTTTCAAAATTTTAATTTTGTAGGGGTAGGGGTTAGACCCCATGTGTTACTTAGAAAGTTCTAGAGCATCATGTAAAATGTGGGTTTAGCAAAAAACCCGGTGAAAAAATCTCATGCCCTGCCCCCTTTATCGAGTGGGTAAAGTGAAAGGTATGGCTAGCCGATATGGACAAAAACCGTACTTATCAGAAAACAGTAGGGCCTACATTTGGAAAATTAATGAGAATGAATGAGGGGCCTACATTCTCAGGGTAACGACTCATTCATTCTCATTCAGAGATAATGGAGAGTTAGCAGACTATTGAGAAAGAGTGGAAAGACGACAGAGGAAGCACTCCTTTAGCTCCGTGATGTATTGAGCAAATGGGAAGCAAGTAAATAGAAGAATTGGCGACCGCTAGACTGCATAAAGTGATGAATGGCCAAATTTTGCTTCAACACATCGAAAGAAGAGTGGAAATTGCAACAACACTAAGTATACATCTGAGGTAAGATTACGTGAGTAAGAAATTATTTAAAATAGCAGTGGCATCCTTGGAGAGGTCCAGCCATTGTGAGCCTTTAAAAAGATTTTTTTCGAATTTTCATTAAGAATTTTTACTGTATTAATTCTAAGCATTTTCATGTGTTTATTTTTAAGATATTGCAAAATTTAATTTAATTTTTTGAGATTGTTCTGTTTACATATAAGTAATTATCCCGGGCAACGCCGGATACCTTTGCTAGTAAGTAATAAAGTTCTAATAAGTTTCTAATGAGTTTTTCTGTTTTTGTCTACATTACCTTTCACTTTACCCACTCGATAAAGGGCAGGGGATGAGATTTTTTCACCGGGTTTTTTGCTAAACCCACATTTTACATGATGATCTACAACTTTCTAAATAACACATGGGGTCAAACCCCTACCCCTACAAAATTAAAACTTTCAAAATTTACCCCTCCACCCCCAGGGACGCGAAATGTTTTTATTCTGAATTAGGGGACATTAAAACCAAATAATCAATATTCATTTTCCCCCAATTTTCCCCTTGAGTCGTTATTTGGACCTAAAGACGGGACACCAATTATGAAACACCCTGTATAAATGTGCAAGTAGCTGTGAAAATATATAAATATGTATGTAAAAACGTGTAAATAGGTATATACGCGTATAGTAAATATTCCGTTAATGAGTCTTAAGTCTTGTACAGGCGAGTCAATTGACCCGAGGATGGCGAGTCGAAAATTCGGGTCAAACAACTCTCACTGACATCTGTGTCCAATGACTCTCTTAAATGGGTCGTATTGGAATAATCATAGGACTCTCACAAGCGAGTCATATTAACCGCATATTGCTGTGAGTATACATGCGGGAAAATTTGTGTATACAAGTGTGTAAATTGTGTAAATACACGTGTATAATAGCGTAAACTAACTTGCGTAAATATGTGTATACACGTGTAAATTTGTGTATGAATGTGTATGTAACTGTAAAAATGTATAAATATGTATGTAAGCTTGTGTAAATATGTATATAGTATAGTAAATATTCCATTAATGAGTCTTGTACAATCCAGTCAATTGACCCGAGACTGGCGACTTGACAGTTCGGGTCAAAGAACTCTTAGTGACATATGGTGTCCAAAGACTCTTTTTAATGCGTCGTATTGGAAGAATCATAGGACTCTCACAATCAGATCATATGAACCGCATATTGCTGTGAGTGTATTAACATTCATTACCAATAATATGGAAACAAAACTACATTCTTTTGCTCAAAGACATTATATTATAAATTTGACAAAAGCTGAAATTCGAAATATATGTATATGAAAAACCAACAAAAATTAATAATATCCAACATTATCTATCTGAATATTTCTTTTTGATATGCGATTTTCAAAAGATGTGGATTAAAGTTCAAAATAGCAAACAAAGTGAAAACATTGAATATTTATTTCTGGGGAATATATTCTATTGAAGTTAGACTTTTTGTTCTTTGAAGATTTCACTTTGAAACGATTGACAAGGAATGCAAGATTGCATATCCAAATTCACTTTCTCTATTAATTTGGATATGTAATCCAAATAATGGATTTGCCTGAGACGGACGTAGTTTTGTGAGCTCCCGCGGAGCCTGTGCTGTGTTTTGTATCTGAATATATGTTTAGTTTTCGGCGGTTTTTTTAAACGGAGTATGTTGTTATGTTATCCACATATTGCTAAATATGCAGGACTAAGGTTGCTGACTATATTTATTTTATTTATTGTTAAGAGAGGAGTGTATATTTTCGCCGACTGGATTTGTTTACTGTGCACGAAGGTGAAGCAGTTTATCTGCCGCTTGTTTATATTTTTGATTCACCCCGCCCAATTTTAAACTTTGACGTGTAAATTGCTTTCTTATTATGACAGTAGTTGCTACTTTAGTGTTTTGTCAATTGGAGAAATTATTTCGTATTGTTCGCTTTCTTGTTGGCATGCCGAGACCTGTAGAGAAAGTTATTAAAAGTGGAAGCGGCCGTCAGCAGCAATTATTCTCGATAAGTTTCTAGATAATTTAATTCAATCCTAAATTCCACTGACATGCATTAATCAATTCACATAGTGAATAAAAGGCATTTACAATCTCAAAATGCCTAGTGATAGAGGTAAGCCTTCAACCCGTTCCCATAAGGGCTCATCCAATGATTCCCCAGGCGAACGTTCAGAACCGTTGATACCAGCATCATTAATTGAAGCATCTTTAATTGACCTATTGCATCATCCCACTTCCAAAAAATATTCATTGAGATGTTCACTGATACATTAACTGAAATAATTAATCAGCATATCCAACCTTTAATCAATGAATCAATCGGACGACTTTCAAATTTCGAAGAAAAATTAAATTTACTCCAAGAAAAAGTTAATTCTCTAAAAGGCGAAATTTCACAAAAATCAGACGAACTAGAGCAATATTCAAGGCGTAACAACCTTAGAATATTAGGAGTTCATGAGACAAAAGATGAAGATCTCCGAGCAACAATAACTAACCTATGCTCTGAAAAGCTTCATCTAGAATTGCAAAACATGATATCTCCATTGTCCATCGTATTGGCAACCACCGACCTGAAAGTCCTCGGCCGATCATATGTCAATTTATCTCCCGTGACAAACGTAATATTCTACTAAAAAACCGATATAAATTAAAAGGAACGAAGATCCTCTTCGTGGAAGATCTAACCAAAGCACGTCTTCACCTATTTCTGGAAGCGAGAAGACTTCTTGGTCCCAGGAAGGTTTGAACTTATAATGGCCGGATTGTTACGAAAGACCACGATGATAGAAATACCACTATCACTAACATCAATGAACTAAATGCATTTGCTAAATCAAATCAAACTTTGAAAAAAAACTTAACTTAATAATTGCTTCTATTATTTTCTTGTCACACCGCTGTACTCTAACACTTTGATTTTTAATTTAATTTTTTAATATTAATCTAACTTTAGCTTATATTTCTTTTTCTTGTGCTACTTTGTTATTGTTATTTTTTTGATTTTTTCCCTCCGTTCTCTAATATTTAAACCCCCCTTTATTCCGCTTCTATTTTTTGTTTTTTATTTTCTGATCAATTTTTAAATATTTCTAATATGACCTTCCACTTCCCTGGTACAATATCTCTTCATACTTTTTCTGAGGCCATATTAGACAAGAATTCCTTTTCTATACTTTGTCTAAATATTCGCAGTCTACGTGCTAACTTTGATGAATTTCTACTCTCACTCACTGTCTACCCTTCCGTCTTAAGTTTAATTGAAACCTGGACTGCTGCAACTTCTGATATCCCTCATCTATCAGGATATAATAATTTTTCTATCTCAAGAAAAGCACGTTGAGGTGGAGGTATCTGTTGTTTTATTAGCAATGAACTTCCAGTTGAGGTTATTGAAGAAGGTACCTGTGTCAATGATGACTACGAAATTCTTACTTTGTTAATAAACAATACATTCTTTATTTTATTATTAATATCTATCGCCCTCCAAGTTCTAATTTCAGTAATTTCCTTATCTATATTGAATCTCTTCTTGACTCGTTACGTCTTGCTTCTAAAAAATGTATTATTTTAGGTGATTTTAATACTGAATTTCTTTCCCCTTTACTCAGAAACACCACTGAACTATTGTGTCTATTAAATAGCTTTGGACTTTCACCTACAATATCCTCTCCTACACATTACTCTATTAGCAGCAATTCCTTTAGTCTAATTGATCAAATTTTTACTAATATTACGGATATCACCAAAAGCGGAACAATTGAATTATTAATTTCTGATCACCTCCCCTTATTTCTTATTTATCCAATAAGTAAAAGGTGGTTTACTACCCAAAAATTAACATCTAGATTATATACTTTACACAGGACACAAATCTTAGCTTCTTATCTACAACAAACGGATTGGGACACATTATTGCTAAACGAATTCAATTCTAATTTTAATTTTGAGACATTTTTTAATCATTTCATGAGTGGCTATAAAAAATATTTTCCTTTAATAATAACCTTTATTCATTCCTCATCTGGTCCAAAAAAACCATGTATCTCAGAAGAATTACTAAGATTGATTAATAAGAAGCGCAAGATTTATAAACAATATATCAAAAATCCTACAAATATAAAAAGAAATCATCTCAAAGCTATTACAAAACTAGTGAAAAATTCCATTAAAACTGCTAAACGAAATTATTATGCTAAACTTTTTTCCTTAATAACCAGCCCCAAAGAGAAATGGCATCAAATTCAGAAGGCTCTATCGCTCCCAAAAAATAGAAGGCTCTCTTCCTGCTTTAATAATGAATGTTCGAGTTCAAATCTTCTGTCTTTTTTGGAAGCGCTTTTTCCATGCTCCCTAGTTGAAAGAAATAATATTATCAATGATTCTATTTCATGTTCATGTCCAGAGCCTCCCAGCTCTTCACGCGAATCTTTTTTTCCATCCCCAACAACTCCCAAATGAAGTCTTAACAATTATAAACAAATTCTCAAATTCTAAAACAACAGATATTTATGGTCTTCGACAAGATGTGATTATTAGTATCGCTCCCTATATATCATATCCTCTATGTGCTCTCTTTAATATATCTCTCTGTAAAGGAGAATTGCCGAAATTACTTAAATGCGCAAAAATCATTCCGATTTTCAAAAAAGGAGATAGCAATGATTTTAACAACTACAGACCTATTTCTATTCTGCCTTTCTTTTCCAAGATATTTGAAAAGCTGTACTTTATTCGCTTAAGTAATTTCATTCATTCTCATGATTTCATTTCTCATGCACAGCACGGTTTTCGCCCAAAAAAAACCATCTCCACAGCTCTGTATGAAGTATCCGAATATATTAATATTCAGGTGGCTCAAAAAAATTGTATTAACTTTGTTTCTTGATTTTAAAAAAGCATTTGATATGGTTCCCCATGCTTTATTAATAAATAAACCATTAAGGAATGACATAACCAAGTACCGAAAGGTTAAACTAAACCATTCGCGGAACCATATTTTTAAACCGCCCTATGTTAATATTGGAAGTTCGTAATGGACCATAATGATACCATTAAACCACGTACCTTTGAAATAATTTCGACTATCATTAATTTTACGTTATATTCATTCATGACACATCATTCCAAGTCGTTTGATATATTACATGCCATATTTTAGAACTGAAAGTTCCAATGAGCCATAAAGGTTCCACTAAACTAGGTTCCTTGAAAACAATTTCGACTACCATTAATTCTACTTTATATTCATTCAAGACTCATCATTTCAAGTCGTTTGATATATTACATGCCATATTTTAGCACTGAAAATTTTTGAGGATGTCATAAGGGTACTAGTAAAGCACGTGTCATTGTTTCGATTTCAACAATTTTCAAAATGGTTCATTCCCGGAACCATATTTATTAATTGGCGAAAATAGTAATTTAGATCCGCTTCAATCTCGTCATTACGATTTGTTTGATATATTACTCAATATATCTCCCCATTGAAAATTGCTAGGCGGGAAAATAGAGGTAACATTTGTGCACTTGCCAATGAACCGATTTAGATATTTGCAACTGGTTCGTGCCATGAACCATATTCGTCAACTGACAAAAACAGATTTTGAAAATCTTTCATAGCCTCGGAGGAGTTAGAGTTACAGACAGACGGACAGACACGTTTCCCCACACTGATAGCATAAAGCACCTTTCGATACTTAATAAATTAAATTCATTATATGGCATTAGAGGGCTACCATTGAATTGGATAGTTTCCTTTCTTTTAGATAGACAATATTCACTTAATGTCAATTCAAAATTTTCTCCAAATTTAATTAGTAATCAGGGTGTATCCCAAGGTTCTATTCTGTCGCCACTACTGTTCTCTCTCTTTATTAATGACCTCTCTTATAGTACTGACAATGCACAATGCGTATTATTTGCTGATGACACTACATTTATAGCCTCAGCCGATTCCGAAGAACATTTTGAAAATATAGTAAACTCTTTACTAATTAAAATCTATAATTGGTCATTAAGTCAACTTCCATTAAACCTAAACAAATCATACTACATGATCTTTCATCAGTGTAATAAACTGATTAACTATAACAAAATTAAGCTTTGCGTTAATAATAAAATCTTATCTAGAATCTCTTCCTATAAATATTTAGGAATTTATTTTACCCTTGATTTGTCATGGAGCCTTCATATAAAACATTTAGCTACTAAAGTATCCCGTTCTTTAGGCATTATTTATAGAGTCAATCATCTTCCACGTAATATCTTAGTAATTTATATTTTACCCTAATTCATACAAATTTTTGCTTTGGAATATGTTTATGGGGATCGACCACACAGAAAATTAAAAATCTTATAATTAAACTTAAAAAACGTTTTTTACGAATATTGTTAAATAGGCCCGCTTTCTTTTCCGTTAGTTCAGAATTTAAAAACTTCAACTTATTAAAATTTGATGATCTTTATTTTATTCAATTAGCTCAATTTATATATAAAATCACGCATAACATATATAATATTAGAAACCCCCCTATGTTAATCAGTCCCACAAGAGAGAAAAAAATAGTAATCCCATTTTATAGAGTGAATTACTTAAGGAGATCAATTTCGATTTCCGGCGGTATATGTTGGTCAAACTTAACTGTGGAACTTCGGGGGGCACCTTCTCTTCAATTTTTTAAACGTCGTCTTCTTAGAAACATTCGCTCCGGCCTAATTACTTCTGATTTAACTTCTGTTTACTCTTAATTTATTATTATCATAATTACTACTAATATTATTATTGGTTATATTGTAATGTTTTTAGTTATAAAAAATTATCATTACTATTATTGTTGTTGTTGATATTGTCGTTGCCGTTTAATGCCATACAAATTTTTACAAATTTATATAATTTTAGATAATTTTATAATTGTTTTATGGATGCCCCTGGACAGGCCCACTGGCCTTTTGGGCGCCTTTTTATTCTTTGGATACAATATTACTTAATTTCTTATTTGATTTTTCTTTTATATTGTTGTTGTAAAAAATTTGTAAAATAAATAAATAAATAAATAAATAAATTGGCTAAAATCGGCAATAAACTGGAGAGTCAGCTGACCGAATTATCTGGTAGAGTTACCCCTCTGATCACCTCGATGGAATCATCGATTGAGCGCGTTTCTAACCTGGAAAATCAATTACAGGAATTAGAAAAGCGATTACTGAAGATAGAATCGTCTCTATCAGTCATCGATGAGTCACAGATCGATTTAATGCGCATAAAGATTGATGATATGGAGCAGTATTCACAGCGTAATAATATTCGTTTCCTAGGAATCTCTGAGATTCCCGCTGAAAATCTGGTTACTACTACCACCGATTTCTGCTCAGCTAATTTGGCTACTGACATCCAGCCTTCTGACATTATTGCAGCTCATCGACTTGGAAAGCGTTATGGTAACCATCCTAGACCTGTGTTGGTGCAGTTTGCTAATACTACTGTGCGTGATCTCTTATGTAAGAATCGAAGATATTCGAAACAATCAACGGTTGTGCTTTTAGATGATTTGACAGATGTACGTTACAAGTTGCTGCGAGAGGCCAAGAAGAAGTTGGGCCCAAGAAATGCTTGGTCTTCTGGGGGCCGAATCTTTATACTTGGTCCCAATGGAAAACCTTTGATGATTCGATCTTCATCTGACCTGTTGAAGCATTGTGTTTCAGAGGTCTCTTAGCCTCTTAATTTTTTAGGTTAATTTTAAATTGTTTATAAATGACGTAATTACCGTTAGTAATAACTTTTAATACTTTTGATTCATTTCTGCTGGAATAGATTAATTTTTATTGTCATGACAACATTTTCATAATTGCCGAATATTAGTCTGTAAGTTTAATTAACAGCACTTAGCTCTAAGTAAGTTCATCTAATTTGGTTGAATTTTTAATTTTTAATTCTTTTCTTTTTTGTAATTTTATTGTTCTTTCTATTTTTTCTTCTTCTTTGTTTTATTTTTTTTGTTTATTTTTTATAGTTTTATATTTTATTTTTCTTTTTTCTTTTTGTTTTTACTGTTAGATATGGTTGACCAAGATGGTTTTCAATGTCCTGTTCCATCTAGTTTGGTAAATAGTTTGATTCCCAATCTTTCATTATCGGGGAAACTCCTTTCGTTCTTTTTTCTTAATATTCGCAGTGTTTCAGCTAATTTTAATTTGTTAGTGTCTAATTTACGAACTCTAGATACTGTGCCTACATTTATTGTTCTAGTAGAGACTTGGTGCCATGACGATAGTTGTATTCCACCACTATCTGGTTATCAACACTTTTCTGCTAATCGAATTAATAGACGTGGATGTGGGATATGTCTATTTGTAAAAAATACTTACAACTATACAGTTTTGAGTTCAGATACAATGGTAACTCAGGATTTTGAAGTCCTGACGCTGCAATTTGGTTTAAAAAGAGTACTACCAGTGTTTTATCGCCCACCGTCAGGTAATTTTTCTACTTTTTGCGCATATTTGTCTTCTCTTCTTTTCGATGTCCAGCATCTGGGTTTGGATAGGATAGTGATTGGTGACTTTAATATTGATATAAGTAAAGCTTCCACATCGTTAAATTTATTTTTAGACCCAATTTTGAGTTCTGGCCTATCTGTTGCATCGCATTCATATACCCATTATTCTAGTGGTTATCAATCATATTCGGCCATTGATAGCTGCTTTGCAACTTTGGGTCCCCCGTTATTGAGTAACTCTTTAGATTTTCACATAAGCGATCATTTCCCACTATTGATCGCCTTTAATGATAATTCTCTTAGTAGTAATTCGTTGAAGCCAATACCCCTGAGAGTTGTTAATAATAATCGAATTATGGTTTTTAAATCTTTTTTAGAAATGACATAATGGGACTCTATTTTAGTAAGTAATTCCGATGTGGACTCTACTTTTGGTAAATTCTGGTCACACTTTCAGTTGGTGTGGGACCGCTATTTTACTCTGGCTAAATCTAAATATACCACTATTGGCTCTTCTCTAGATTGTAGCCCTTGGGTAACAGGGGAGGTTTTAGGTTTAATTTAAAAGAAGAATGCTTTATATCTGAAATCTCGTAAGAACCCCTGAGCTGAACAGATTAGTAAATTTAAGGCTTTCTCGAATAAGGTTAAATCTTCCATCAGACGAGCTAAGGCTAAATACTATTATATTTTATTTCAGTCCCTTACTGCTACAAGAGATAAATGGCACACCCTCCATAAACTTATTAAGGGGCTTACTTCTAATAGATCACCTTTTAGTAATCCACAAAAGATTACTTCTTCTGACTTAAAAGACTTTTTAAAAGTTATTCTTCCTCCAGCTGACGATGACTCTATTAGTGAAGTCGCCGATTGTAATTTTAATTCCCGGACTTTGGCTTCCAGTTTCTTTATTTTGCCTACCACTTCTGAGGAGATTATTGGTATTATAGCTGGATTAAAACCTTCTAAGATCGAGGATCCGCTGGGGGTAAGGGCCGATGTTTTAATACCCTGAAAAAAGTAATTTCTAGACCGATCGCTACTATCTTTAACATGTTTATCTCTAAGGGGGCTTATCCATCAGCAATAAAACTTGCTCATATAACACCTATTTATAAAAAGGGTGACCCTTATAGTTTTATGAACTATAGACCTATTGCTAAGTTGCCAGTATTCTCAAAAATTCTTGAGAAAATATTTTACATCCGACTTGCTAGTTACGTTTATGCATCTAACCTTATTAGTCCATGCCAACATGGCTTCGTCCCTAATCGAAATACAGATACAGTATGCTGAAGCTCACCGAATATATTTCAGCGAAGATGACTGATAATAAATTTGTGGGAGCCTTATTCGTAGACTTTACCAAGGCCTTTGACTCTGTACCAACTACATTGTTACTTTCTAAACTTAACAAGTAATTTCATATTAATGGTCTCCCACTGAACTGGAGTTCGGACTTTCTTTCTAATACGTCCTATCGTATGTGTAATGGTGAAATTATGTCATCTATAGTATTTAGAAATTGTGGTGTGCCACAGGGCTCGATTTTGTCTCCCCTTTTGTTCCTTCTTTTCATTAGTGATCTACCTGTAAATTTCTTACATTCTAAGATTGTTATGTATGCCGACGATGTGGTATTACTTTTAGCAGATAAAGATCCAGATTCGCTTGAATCATCTTTAAATTCAATATCTTTTCAGTTATCCGATTGGTGCCGATGTAACAGGCTTATGATCAACACTGATAAGACGAAAACCATGTTATTTTTTCAGCGTAACAAAAGCAGGATCCCCGATACTTTCACAGTATATATTGATGGAGTTCCCATAGGATTAGTTGATTCCTTTAAATATTTAGGACTGACACTTCAACGTGACTTAGCTTGGGATCGACATATTGATTCCCTTATGAACAAGTTAAATCGCAATATGGGGATTATTTCTAGAGTCTACTATCTGCCATCTTACATTTTAAAATTATTGTATTATACACTGATCCAGTCAACCCTTTGTTACGGTGTAATTTTTTGGGGTGCTACCTCTGCTTCTAATTTGGCCACAATTTAAAAGCTACAAAAGTGGTTTCTTCGGATCTTGTTTGTTATCCCCCGCAATACTACTGTTTCCCACTATTTTAAATCTACTGGCATTCTTACTATAGGGCAACTTTATAAGTTGCAAAGGTGTTCTTTTATTTATAAGGTTCTTAATGCCTTATTAGACATTGCTTCCCCGATTACTCTGACCCACGTTTTTAATAAGCATAACTACCCCACCCGTAAATCTCGGAATATCTATCTCCCTATGTCTGTAAGAAATTACCGAAATAATTGTATATCCTATGCTGGGGTTAGGTACTGGGCATTGTTACCAGTGAACTTGCGTTCGGTTAGGTCTTATCCTCTTTTCCGTAAATTATTGAAAAGGTTTTTAATTTTTAGTGATAATATAGATTTTAGTGATAGTTAATTTTTTGGTTGTTTTTGGTTGTCTTTAGTGTGTTGTATATTTTTCTATGCTGCCCACCGGGAGCTTACTAGTCGGTCTATAGACCATACCTACTCTCGGTGGTGCGTTGTATTATTATTTTTTTAATAAATAAATATTGTCAATGTTTTAACAATTACTCTGCGTTGAAATGTGTAAACAACGGCTTCGATGGATCAGTGATTGCGTGATCGCCTCTGATGACGACGGGGATTTTTTCAGGAGGAAAATCCTGAGATCACGCATTTCCCTCGGATGGGCAGTAAACCCGATGGTCCCGTGTAGTCCTTTGCCGGCTACACGTTAAAGAACCCTTGCGAGGCAAAATTTGCGGCCTATATAACGCCGTCCTGAAATGACCATGGCATTTGAAAAGGACATTAATACCAAACCAACCAAATGTGTTAACAATTACTATGGCATTTGCAAAATTTTTGCATCATAACCAATTTAGTTAGACATATGGAATAGACATGCATAATTTAAAAAAATATTTTGAGAAAGAACCAGATACATAATAGATGGCAATGTCCTCTGTCAATTTATATAAATTTTCATTAAAAGAGAATGAATGGAGGAATGTGGTTCAATAAAAAATGAGCCAATGTTTGGCAGTGAAAAAATATTCCTTGTCTGATGCTTTTCATTTAGAATATATCTTTTATCTTCACAATTACTAGATTTAGTGATTTTTGTAATGTTTGTAATTAGCAGGTGCTTGAACATACTTTGAATTGGTTAATTCTAGGATAGATAGTTGCTCCACCTTTTTGTCTGATTAATGAAAAAAAAATTCCTAAGGCATTCTTATTCAGATGGCTGGTAAAATAAACATTAGCCTCATCTGCAATATCTTTCGCTCTTAAATATTATCGATTGTCTACAAATCCTTTTTTCTCATCTTTCTTTTCATCATAACATAACAAAATTCCATTCTCATTTCATCAAAATTAAGAACACACAAGTTTTCATGCTCACTCTTGCAGTTTGTTTTATCTTTTAACATTGAAAACAATTGTTCTGATAACCCAGTTGTTATATCTAATTTATGAAGCCAATTTTTAAGAGAAGTGACCATTGGGTAATAATATTAATGTTTTTACCAATTCCTGTGGGTTGTAGATAAATAACTTATGAGAAAATTGTTTATCTTTGAGCAGCCATCATCCGGCCTGTTTCTTTTGTGAGTTGCTTTCACCAAATTCTAAAGATAGCCTCTAACAGTGGGGGGATCTTTTTTATAGTATTATTAAGTAGCGGTATCCATAAAATATATTTTTATGATAAACAAAATTCATTTTTAAACAGTTTTCATGACAAACAAAATTAATAAAAATTCAAATTAAGGTGAGTTGAATAATTACTAATCAGTAATCTTCGAGGGTGTTTTGAAAAGTTTGGCCTCCCTAGGTTGTAACTTATTTATTTTATAACAGATTTTCAAAATTATTGTTTTTACATATACTTACATTTGTCCCCCCACGTGTAATGCACTATAATATCAACCACGCTACTACTAAAATAGATAATATAAAGTAAAAAAAATTAATTTGCGAGAAGTTAATAGTCAATGATGCTAATTAATAATTAGTGGTTACAAAATTAAGTCTATCATTAAAGATTAAACTTTGGTGATAGCTCATTTTATCCATATTTCATCATAATTATTATATCTTATCATTTTATCTTATCGAATATTTATTCTGTATGAATTATAGTATATCTTATACATTTAAAATTGAAGAAATTATATCGAGATACGGGTATCTTTCATAATTTGACCCATATTTGTATTTGTTTGGAATGCAGATTTCAACACTTAAGAACCTTTTTAAATTTAGGTTCTATCCAGAGGGGAGCAAATTTATCAGTTGCACAGAAACATTGATTGAAGACCATAGTTCAACAATGTCACTAAAAAAAAAACAAACAAACCAACAACAACAACAAAAAAAAAAAACAGTACAAAAATGGATACCAATGTTTGGTAAAATCATAGCCAACATCATGTCTTAAAGATTGATTGGTTTAAAAAAGTTCATGATAATTACAATATTTTATAAAAATTATTATTTATAAAAATTATTAAAAAAAAGAAAAACAACAAAAAAATATCGAACTATTTTTTTTGTAGTTATATAGATCTAGGAGGCAGGTGTTACAAATCAAACTGAAATCAATAAAGCGAGACCTTATTAAAAAAAATTAAGTAAAAACTGTGGAATGGAACAACCAAAATCGGAGGGAACAACCAAATACGTATCCAGTATTTCAAATCTCCTTGTGGATTAGAGGTTCCCTCCGATTTTGAAGATCTTATTAGCCAACTTGAGAGGTAGCCTGTGTGTTCATTTCCCAAATTCAAAATTTTTTTCCTCTGAAATTTTTACTCATAATTTGAGAAGATATGTTAACATTTTGGAAAGAAAATTTCCTTATTTGCGCGTGTGACAATTTTCAGCAGCCAGATCCTCCGAAACGGCAAACAGCAGAAGCAAATGAAAATTAATACTTACTTAGAGCATAACTTACTATCCCTTATCATTGTAGGCTATGCTTAGAGGGTACCTTAAACTGTGCCGTGACGTGTTTTTATGACAACTGATTAAGACTTTTATTTTTAGAGATATTAATTTTTTTTCTAAAAATGAAGAAATTGTTGTGGCATTTGTACAAGCAAACTACA
>JAHWFO010015246.1:224952-274503 GCA_023313115.1 Rhysida immarginata
CCCCCCCCCCACCCCTGCCAAAACAGGGATTTTTTTTTTGTCATGACAAATTTCCTTTTATTTTTTCAATTAAATTTTGATTAGATAATTAATTATTCTTCAGATTATTTCTTGATTAAATCTGTTTCATCATTTGTTCATTTAAATTTTTCTGCTGTCTCTCGTTCTAAAAAAAGCAATCACCCCATTTCTTGAATAAACTGCCCCGACTCAAGGCTCTAAAAAGTTTCCGCTCGACTGTACAATTCCAATTTATTTACAACAGGTTTTAGCGATAACCACGTCTGTCGGCAAAAGTGGTTTGGGAAAAAAATACTCGAGTTCGGGAAAGGTTTTTCACAACCTGCCATGGATTTCCGCAGTTTGCAAGGGTTTTTTGAGTGAACTACCGCCCTTCCTTTTTCATGCACCAATATATATTTAAATTTATAAATTCAAGTATAATACTACCTACAATAATATGACAATTCAACAATAACAATCAACAACCCACTCTTACACTGAACAGTATTAAAATTACAAAAAGTATGACATTTTATTAAGCAACGGATTTTATCATGGGAATAACCCTGAAGTCATAAGTGAATTAAACCCTATACAGCTAGTCAAAGCTGGCAAAAAAGTCAAATTTAGTCATTGAAAAATTTACCCTATTCAACTAACGTGCGCAAAGCCGGGTATTTCCAGGGCCATCGTGATTTTTTTTTTCTTTTTTTCATGGTAAAGAAAAAAAAAGATCACAATGGCCCTGGTATTACTCTAGTTGGTTCCTAAATTATCAATTGTAAATATAGAAAACAAAGTTACGGTTGCATTTTTTTTATTATAACAGTCTGTTCAGTGTCCCATATGTATAAAGAAGCCCTCCTAACTATAATAGGCTCAAATCTATGCTAATTAATTTGGATAGAGGTAATGTACATGTACAAACATAGTTAAGCTACGAAACAAGCCTGGAAGAACATAATTAAGTGAAGTTGGTATTTTACTTATATGGTACTTACGCGGGCGGGGCCCCCCAATTAAGACAAAATTTTTGTTATTCATTTAAATTCTCTCATTTTTCTAGTACAAAATAGTATTATAAAAAAGAAGACAAAATAAAATAAAAAATTTCATCGATCTATCTTCAATATTTTCGAAGACACAGCCATGGTGAAATTTTGGACCTATCTTATGTAATTGATAAAAAAAAAAAGTAATGAATATTTTAAAATGTTACTTTTTTATTTCTACAGTAGAAACCGTATATTACTCAATAACAATAAGATATTTATTAATTTGTTAATAACGTTTCATGGAAAAAAAAAATAATAATAATGTAACAACAAGGCAAGAAAAGAAACAATCAGATAAACTGAAGGCCAAATCCCAAGTTGTCCCCCAACAGGCACTAGCCAAAACGGGATTAATGACAATACATATAAATGAAAATGAACAGGTGAAAAATAAACAAAAAGAGAAGAGCTCAGCTCAGTTTATTCATTAAAAAAAATTAAAATAAAAAAAGAGGTTTACACCTATCATTAAACATATCTGAATCTGCACTACTAACATATTGGATATAACAATTTATTAGTTTGAAAGCAGGATTGTGCTTTGCAATCTGAGTATACCATCTATCGGTTGTCAAAATAGTTTTATTATTTCTATTTGAACCGGATACCCGGATAAAGATCCTTTCAAGAATTCTAGGTGCAAACACCTGCCCGTGCAGAATCTTTTTAAACATATTCATTAGGCATGTTTCCAATATCAGTGGTAAATTAAAACAATTTTCCAAACTTACTTTGGAAAATCGACTGCAATTAAAATTAAGTAAAAAGAAACTTATAAAATCTAAAAACTTTAGACTGTAAAAACAAAAAGTCTTGGGAAGCTCCGGAGAACCAAATAAGAGCGCAGTAGGTTATTTTTGGAACAATGATGACTTATTTAACTTAATAAATGTATCTAATTCTTTAAAGAATTTACTGCGTCTCTTAATTATTCCTATCCTTGCACACGTCTGAGAGATTAATTGTCCTAAATACTCCTTAGAAGATAGATTATATTGGAAGGTGATCCCAAGATCATTTGCACTATTTTTTCTCTCTAGCGGAACATTACCTAGAACATAGCTACCAACCAAATTTACAGTTTTCCTTGAGACCAAGACAAAGAATGAGTTTTTAGGATTTAAGTCTAACCCATTTTGAGGTGACCACTGAAAAATGTTATCTAGCACATGTTGCAGCAGTTTTGCATCGGACCAACAATCAACAGTAGAAAAGATCTATATGTCATCTGCATACATTAGAACAGAGATTTTCGATGGGGGGCTAGTGGGTTCAAATGGAATTAGATCTGCAATAAATAAATTAAAAAGGACCGGACCCAAGGGAGAACCTTGAGGAACACCGCTCCGAATATACCCCACTCTGGACTTACAGACAATATTATCTATAAAAAATGATCTTCGTTGCAAAAGCAAGGCAAACCAATTAAGTATATTGGCAGAGCATCCCATAACATTTATTTTTTGTAAAAGAAGTAAAACATTAACTCTGTCAAATGCTTTAGTAAAATCTAAGTAAATCACATCAGTTTGCTTGCTTCTATCAAAATTTTATACAAGCTCTTGCATAAGAATAGATAAGTTAGTTTGCGTCGATCTACCCCTTCGAAAACCATGTTGCTCTTGGGAAAGATGGGGATCGATGAAACTGGCCAGATGTTCCGCAACATAAGATTCTAAAATTTTAGCTGGAAAGCTGATCAACGTGATGGTCTATAATCAGTAGGACTAGAGGGAGATCTCCCTTTCGGAATAGGTTTAATTCTCACATGTTTCCAGGCAGTAGGGTAAGTCCCAGAACTAATAGACCGATTAAAAAGAATACAGAACGGGACTTTTAAAGCTTCAAAACATCCCTTGTAGACGTAATCAGGTATATTATGGTTGTCTGTTGCTTTAGAAGCTGTTATCTTTCTTGCATAAGAACAGGCAATAGCTTCAGTAGTAATTGAAAGATTAAATTTTTTATCTATACTGTTCCAGCGCATGTATACTCTTATCAAAATCAAGGGAGAGGGAGCTCGAATTAGCTATATTAGTTTCGAAAGCACTGACGAGTTTCTCGGGATCATGCTTATCTAGCGGTTGAGGAGCATTTGAATTCTTTTTCAACAATTTCTTAATTAAAACCCAGAACAACCTGGGATTGCCACGTAAGAGTCTCTCTGATGAAGTATAATACAAATCAAAAGAGTTTTTAACCGATTGTTTAAACGCCTTCCTGATCTTACTAAACTTTTCATAATCTGATGAGTGCCCAGACTTCTTATATTGTAAATGCCAGTAATTTTTTTCTCGTAATAAATTAATCGTGTCCGTTGAAAACCAAATAGGATAACGAGACATCCTAGAGTATCCTCATCTAGACTGTGCATAATTAAGTCCTTTGGATTTTGGCACGAACTGAGCAAGACCTATGGCAATGATCTTAACTATAAAGTCCAGCATATCATCGACCGAGACAAGCTTCTGAATGGGATCCCAGTCAAAGTTAAGGAGAAACAAATATAACGAATAAAAGTCTCCCTGAGCAAAATTATATTCATTATAGCCAGCTATTATTTCATCACCCGCAAATTGATCCAATTTTATCCGAATTGCTAGGTGATAAGGATCTTCAGTGACTAGTTGAAAACTACTCTTAACCACTTCAAGATGACAGTTAGCATATACTTTATCCAATGATTCACCTTTAAAGTTTGGCACAGTATTAAAACTACTCATGTCCAATTCTTTCAACCAGAACGATGTTCTTCCTTGACGGAATTTAGATAGCAAGAGGAGTTCGTATAATGCTTGGAGTCATCAAAATTAAGGTCACTGGTTACGACTATCGAATTACCATTAGTCTGAAGAAAGTCGGAAAAATCATCATGAAATTGCTGGAATTGATAAGTCGGGAGACTCGGAGGGACATAAATGGCCCAAACCTGCAAGTCACCCCGACAAGACTACCCATCAAATGCACTTGATCTAAAAATGGTAGTGCCCACAACGTCAATCGCAGGTACAGTGGAATTAAAGGGCAGTCAAGATACACGTAGCCAAGCTGGAATGGCCAATAATACCCTTCCTCCACGAGATTTTGTCGTTCTATCGCTGTGAAAGACGGTGTAGTCCTCTCCCAATAGCCACTAATCCGAAACTGACTCGTCCAGCCATGTTTCCGTGAGGGAAAAAATATAATTCGTATTAGTCGCTATATTTTGTATAAATTCCTCAATCTTGGTTCGCAAACCTCGTACATTCTGATAGACAATACAAGTATCCATCATTCGCTAACTATAATTGCCTCCTCCATTGCAACTATTTGATCCTCATGCAGTCTTCCATAAAAATCAGCCACTAAAACGCCAACAGGCCAATTCGCTGGCAAAAACATTCTATCGTATTCGTCCTGGGAAACCATTAAGAAGAACGAAGCATATGATTTATATTTTGATTTTAGTTTACATATTTTTATCAATCTATTTTCTCCCAGAAACGATTTCACATACTGCTCCATAACATCCTTACTTACTCCTGGATCTAGTCTAGCAACAAATATATTTCTAAACCGTCCCTTTGGTGCACCATTCCTTGAATTTAATCCGATGGCAACATTATTCGAGTCACCTACTATAACTCTTTTTGTTTTTTTCTTAGAGATCTCATTAACTTTGTAAGAATTTGAAATCTGATCAGTCACCTTAACCAAGGCAATTTCCTGCCTCGATCCTGGTAGCAACTTGTTATTATCTAAATGTTGACTGACTACATTAGAATAAGACTTAACACTTCGACTATCATTTATCATACTGTTATCTGTTAATTTTAATGTTAACAGATCAACTAATTTGTCAATTTTCTCGTATAACAGTCTGTTATCTTCCCTGACTTTTTCGTTTGCTTTTAACAGCTGATTCACCGAGCCAATCAAGTCCTTCAGAGTTGAAGTCAAAGATGGCGGCTCTGAGCAGAGAGACTGAGTGCTTACCTTATCACGTTTATTAAAATTAGGAGAATGATAAGAACGAGAATCGTTACAGGCATCATCCACATATGGAGCTTCTGATGTTTTAGTACAGTTCAGAATGCATCTAGAATAGCACATTTTACAAATCCATGATTCTTTGAAGGCCATGATATCATCCGGATGAATATTAATGCAGTTGGCATGATGAACACTTTTGCAGCCAGGATTTGAGCAATAAATTTTAGGTTTCTTCCCTCTAATATTCTTATTATATACTGGACATGTCCCCGACAGCCCCTGTTTACCTTTTTTGCCATTTTTCTTCGACATATGAAAGAAATCAGGAGAGCTAAAAACAAGCGGTCCAGCGCCTGCGACACCTTACGGTAAAAATCAAGACTATTTTAAAAACATTTTTCACCATTTTAAGTAGAAAGTTCTTATACATTTTTGTGATTAAAATATGGATTTTTCTCATTGAAAGACATATGGATTGAATTTCTCATATGTCTTTCATTTAGTATAACAATTTTCGTAAACATATCTTTATTTAATGATGCCATTTAATTCTGCACAAACTGGTGATATTGGACATAAGTAACATTTTGAGAAAAATGCTTTAAAATATTTGAAACTGAATTCAGACAAAATACACGTTAGAAAAGCTTAACAATTTTTATTTATATTAATTGGAGTTATGTAGAACAAATAACATAATATTCTTTACATACTTACTTACTTACTTACTTTTCAAACCCGCTTATCCGTTAGGGTCGCGGGGGCAGCAGCCCTATGGAGGATCTCCAGCGATCGCGATCTTCCGCCATCAGGCGCATGTCCTCCCTGGTAATATCCAAGCGACTCGAACCCAGATTCTCCAGGTAGTCTAGCCACCTGGTTCTAGGCCGACCCCTTGGTCTCTTACCCACCAGCTTGGAAAATAACAACTGCCTAGGAAGACTAGTTTGCGGCATCCGAATCACGTGGCCATACCAGCGCAACTGAGACCTCTCAATGCGGAGAAGTAGCGGCTCAACACCTAAAGATTCCCTTATTGTGCTGCTGTACACTCTATCTAGTAGGGTAACACCTGCCACACCTCTCAGAAATCTCATTTCGGCCGCTTGTACCCGCGATCGCACTCTTTCGGTCATTACCCAAGCCTCATGACCATAGGTGAGAATGGGGACAAAGATGGATTTGAAGACGGAGAGCTTAGCTTTGTTACTCAGCTCGCGTTTTGTTACCACGGATCGCCACAGTTCACGTCTGACACAGCTTGCTGCACCGATCCGAGCATCCAATTCTTTCTCCTGCCGTCCATCACTCGTGAATGCAATCCCGAGATACTTGAATTTCTCCACCTGTCTCAATGAGGCTCCACTAACATGGAGAGCGCACTGAGCAGGCTGTCTTGAAAGGACCAGAACCTCGGTTTTAGCCACACTGATCTTCATCCCAGCTTCTTCACATTTGGCTGCAAGCCGGTCTAGTGCATGCTGAAGGTTCGTGCGAGAAGACCCAAGGAGGACAAGGTCGTCAGCAAAGAGCAACCTCTCCACCAGGCAGTCGCCCACACAAACACGCTCATCGCCTCGGCTGCCCCTGTCTATCCAGTCCATAAAGATAATGAACAAGATGGGCGACAGTACGCACCCTTGGCGGAGTCCAACACCCACGGTGAACGGTCTTGACTTAATGCCATTTATCCGGACACACATCTCAGAGCTTTCGTACAGAGACATGATAGCAACCAGTAATTGCCCATCCACTCCATACTCTTGCAACACTTGCCAGAGCTTCTCCCGAGGAACTCTGTCATATGCTTTTTCGAGGTCCACAAAGCAAGCGTAGACCTCTTTTGCATACTCCCAGGATTTCTCAAAGATTTGCCTTAGAGCAAAGATGTGATCCGTCGTGCTTCGGCCAGGTCGGAAACCACACTGCTCCCCTGACAGTTTGGAGTCGACTATTTCCCGACTTCTCTTCTCCAGACACTTAGCGTACACTTTCCCAGGAATGCTGAGCAAAGAGATGCCTCGATAGTTGTTGCAATCTCTCTGGTCTCCCTTTTTGAAGATAGGGATCACAATTCCTGTCTGCCATTGCTTAGGGGCCTGTCCAGATATCCAAGCAACCTGACACACTCGAGTCAGCCACAGGATACCATCCTGATTTAAGGCCTTTAACATCTCGGACCGGATTTCATCATCACCTGCAGCTTTGCCAGTCTTCAGGGACTTAATTGCCCATCTGACTTCTGTTTCAGTGATACTACCGTGACTATTCTCCGCTCCAAGGTGCATCTCGTATGTCTCAGTTGTTGTCGTCACCGGATTAAGAAGAGATGCAAAGTATTCCTTCCACCTATGCAATACGCTCTCCTCCGTTTTCAGAAGCCTCCCATCTGAACTCTTAATAGTTTGTGATGAAAGAGACTTCTTTCCACGGAGGCGGCGCACGGTCTGCCAGAACACCTTGTTTGCCGAACCATAGTCTGCCTCCAATTTCTCCCCGAACTTCTCCCAGGTCTTGGCTTTAGCTGTTGATACTGTCTTTGCTGCTGCTTTTCGCGCCTCAGTGTACCGCACTCGGCTCGAAGTTGACTTATTTGCAAGCCATAGCAAATAGGCTTCCTTCTTTGCCTTGACAGCTTCTTGGACTTCACCGTTCCACCACGCAGTCCTTTTCTCACCGCCCTGCGCCACACTCAGCCGCTTACGACCACAGCACAATGCAGCCGAAGTAATCACAGCAGTTTTAAACAACTGCCACTCCTCTTCAACAGTACCACGATCACTGGGAAGTTCTTTGAAACTTGAAGATATGTTATCTGCAAAGGTCTTCCTCACAGCTCTATCCTCCAGTGCCTCCCATTTGATGCGCCAAGTTTGTCTGAACCTAGTATTTCGCTTGGTTGGCATGGATTCAGAGAACCGCAAAGTGCAGACAACAAGGTGGTGATCAGTTGATAGTTCTGCCCCTCTTCTCACACGAGTATCCAACACTGATCGGAATAAGTCAGCTGAAACAATTACAAAATCAATCAGTGACTTCTGGTCCATTGCATCCCTGTACCAGGTATACTTATGGACATCCCTGTGCTGGAAGAAGGTGTTTGTGATGGAAAGTCCATTGTTGCAACAGAGATCCAACAAGCACCTCCCATTCGCATTTAAATGGGGGTCACCATTCCTCCCAATCACGCCTTTCCACGTTTGGTCATCAGCCCCTACGTGTGCATTGAAGTCGCCCATCAGGATGACAGAATCTGCACTCCCTCTCCTGCTAAGAGCAGCATCAACTTCATCTAGAAAAAGTATAAAATAATGTATAATAATATGTATTGAGAATAGTGCATATTAGATTCCTTTTTTGTTGTTGTTGTTTTTTACCTGTATATGCCATAAATGTGGCTTAATCCCCCTTGATCTGACTTATTCAATTTAAAAGAATCCATACAAGTGTCTATTGCACATTAAAATTATTTTAAATATGTCAAATCACATATAGTAATTGAATAACTTGACCAGTCCATACCTGATACATATTTACAAATTATGTATTAATCCTTCATTATTTATTACTATATGATTATGAAACTTTTGGAAAAATAAATACTAAATTCTTCACTGCCGTTTATTGTACAAGTCAGAAAAAAAATTTCAAAACTCACTTATACTTAAGATTATAGACTTCTTACAAGTTTGTAGAACCCAAAACCCATAATGAGATTAAAAAAAATATATTGATGAATGATATCCTCAATGCAACAATTAATATACAATTAAGTTCCATAAACCTCAGCAGATATTCTTTAATAGTCTAAAGGGGAGATGCTTATTAATAGGTTAATTAATTAAATCCAGGGGGAAACTTATCATTTCATCATTAAAATATATTGAAATTTAAAATATCAGACTTGGATTATATCCATTTATATTAAATTCAGGTAATAATCCATTACATTAAAATGCTCTTAATAAGACCTTGCAAAGGCATATGGAAATAATAACAGTGTCATATACCATATAACATATAGCAGACACATGTACCATATAAATTATATTACCAAAATCACCAACTGTAATGTTTCCAAAATTAAGTATTTCAATGATTCTAGGGATATCTATGACAATCCTCATTCTAACAGGAGAAAACTTAAGGAACTTATTATTTTTTTAAAATTATTAAATTTACTTATACGAAGAGTGCATGTTCAGGATGCTAAATAGCATATATGCATACTTTAATAATTTCAGAAAACATCAATTTGCCAAAGTAGAAAAATGTTTTGACAGATCATTTTCATTGCTAAATACAGTAGCATAAATATTACACAGCTGGTTGTTAAATCTTATAAATACAGTAAACTTTTAGCAAAATGAAGTATTGTAATATACAGGGTGTTTCAAAATTATGTACAATAAATTTAGTGACATATTCTTCAGGTCAAAGCAAGACGAAAATGTTCTATAGTACTTTGTCTAGAAACGATTTATTTACGCGATACAGCCAACTAAACCCGTGGCTCCAAATTACAGGAATTGTTCAAAGTGCCCGCCACCAGCTCGCACGCACGCTTCGGCTCGTTGCATGAGCGACCGTCTGATGTCATGGAAGAGTTCGTCGCCAGCATTACGAACGGTTTGGCATGCATTTTCAATTCGTTGTCGCAGATCCATAATGTTAGGAACTTCTGTGCTGTAGACGATCGTTTTCACATGACCCCACAGAAAAAAGTCCAAGGGATTAAGGTCGGGTGATCTTGCAGGCCGGGCTACTGGTCCACCTCGACCTATCCACCGATTCGTGTATGCAGCATTAAGGTGTGCTCGCACAACATGGCTGAAATGTGCTGGAGCGCCATCATGCATGAACCACATGTTAGATCTTATCAAAAGAGGAACATCTTCCAGTAATTCTGGCAATGCGTTCTGCAGAAACAAAAGATACGTTCGCCCAGTCAATCGTGGCGGCAACACATAAGGGCCAATTAAGTTATTTCCAACAATTCCACACAAGATGTTCATGGAGAAATGCTCTTGATGCGCTCGAGCTCTGGTAACATGCGGGTTAGCATCTGCCCAATGGTGCTGGTTGTGAGAATTTACGATTCCTGTCCGGGTGAAGGTTGCTTCGTCCGTGAAAAGTATCTGGCTGAGACAACTAGGGTCTGCAGCATGACGACGTTGTATCCATTGGCAAAATCGTTGTCGGTGTGGATAGTTCGTTGGGTTCAGTGCCTTAACCAGTTGCAGGTAGTATGGATGCAAAAGCTGACGGTGAAGAATGCGCCAAACAGATGAGTGCGAAATGTGTACCATGGAAGAAATACGACGGGTGCTTGTCTGTGGTTCATCATGTATGATGTCAATTATCACATCCTCCTCATCCGGAGAATATGCTACAGGCCGCCCTTGTCCTGTTTGACAAAGGAACCACGCTCCCTCAAATGTCTGTCGACAGATACAAATGTTCGGTTATTTAGCAAACGTCTATTCGGAAAGCGTTCTTGGTAGAGTCTTCTTGCTTCCACAGCATTTCCGTCCGCAAGACCATACATTAGGTGCATGTATTCTGCACTGGAATCGTGTACATGACTTTTTTTTACGTAAATCGTAATGCGTATGTCAAAGCACGCAAACGTTCTGAAATTGATATTCCTAGTGGATGTACAGTAGTGAAACTACAGTAATGGAAACAACCGTACACAACTAATGGAACAACCCTAAAGTAGGTTTAAATGGAACAAACCACGCAACCTAGTGTTGGGTCGAAACGCTGGAACTGCTAAAATATCGTCCGCTAACTACCGTACTTCCCTACTGTATGATATTGGATTACTCGCAAACAAATCGTTTCCAGACAAAGTGCTATAGAACATTTTCGTCTTCTTTTGACCTGAAGAATATGTCACTAAATTTATTGTACATAATTTTGAAACACCCTGCATTATTGAGGATGAAATAAGTTCAACAAAAATCATAAAATAAGGAGAAATCATTCTTAGGGTAAAATTTAATTTTTGTAGGAAAACTTGAAACAACATATAAATATTAAATTTAAAATATCAACATTTCATAATATTATATAATTCAAAATTTACAGGAGATCCTATCTTAAACTTTATCTGACATATGAAATATTTGATTTAGCACTGAAGTGGCATTTCCATCCTCTGAAAATTGAAAATGCCTTTTTGTCAATTAAATATGGAAAAAAATGGTTAAAAGTACAACAGTGGCTTGCGGAAGAATGATGGGTGTATTTCTCTGTTTTCCTGTCAATGACTAGTTGAGGGAGGGGGTATGTGTATATATTCTGTTAGCCTAAATTTTCAGGCCTAGGGTATACAGTTTTCTCCCAATATTTAACTTATTGTATGCAATTGTATTTTCGTTTTTTCAAAAGAATATTTTCTTATTATATAAGACAACAAACGATACAGTAATATTGAGAAAAAAATATTAAATCTTCCAGTAATATGAACTTATTTTAATAATTTTTTTTAACTGTAATTTTCATTATCAATAATATAAAGAAATAAACATAGATTACAGATTTACAGTCCGTTAATCTATCACTTAGCTATCATACAAGAAACAAGTCTCCCTCCCCCCTTTCATCCATTCCTGGATTAAAAACGTTTCGCATTAAACATGTTTATCAGAAATTATTGATCGTACATACTGATTTAGTTGTTACGTAATGCCAATAATCCCTCCTGTTTTCGTTTGGATCCATTTTCTCACAGTCTGGTTGGGATAGAAACTTGTCTCCTGGGAACATACACATGCTGCGATTGAAGAGAAGAACGGCGGCTGTTGCTTTTTCTACTTATTTCCAAGAGCTTGTATCAATTAATGAAACATGCACAATGCATAAAATCAAATAGAACTCTTATGTACTTTTACTATGTACTTTTAGACGACTATTTAATACATGTTTTTTTTATTCAGTCTTCCAAAATTTCAATTTAATCGACGCGTCGCGACGACCAGTTCAGCGGGCGTCCATTTTAAACTACTGGAGAAAGCAGAAGTTAGATAGGTGCAGACATGCGCATTAACGATCAGTAATAACGATAATTATGTAAAAAATTGTTAAATAAAACGATTTTGCACCTTCAAATAACGTTTAATTTTTCATTTAGAAATAAGGAAAATTTTTCTTGGAATGTTTATATTGAGCGACAAAAAACGCTTTTGGTGCTGCGTTTTCGTTTAGGAGAAATAAATTCTTTTCGATGCGAGTGTTGAACTTTTCACCATAGTCGTAAGGTTAAAAGCTTAAAATATACAAAAAAATTGCAGACACCTGCTAAAAAATCAAGTTTTAATGTACGGGCATGAAAAACGCACCAATCAAAAGAAAAAGCTCGAATGCAAATACGTTTTTTTCTGGTGTGCAGATATCTATTAAAATATTTTTGTGAGAGCCGCTTAAATTCGTGTTCCCATGTTAAAGAATAGGGCATTTGCGCTAGGCTGTCGCAGAGGCCGACTTCCTAGATTCCTGGGTATGGAAGCGACATCTGTGAAATGAAAACAAATATAAGCCTTCCAAAAACCGTGCAATATGATTAACTCATCATTTCTGTCGCAACTACCGTAATATTATTATTGTTAGCCCGTATATTATTTTTATTAAGATTCCAACATCAAATACGAACCTTCAATGTACACGGTTCCTAAAATGGGCTAGCCCAAAATAGGACCCACCCTGGTAGCCATAATACGCACATATCAACGACATGTTTACAACGCAATTTGCCCAACCCCAATGTCGATAAGCACTAAAGTTAATCGTGTGACACGACCTTCTATTCGTACTCTACACGGCATTAACAACGTTTTTTGGTTCATCCATGTCACATATACGTTTTCTAGAATAATAACATAAACTTTAGACCTACCTTTTTTTCAATGTTTGCTTGTAGCTTAACGCGCTGCGTAGCTACAGACTTGAATTTACACACAACCACGGGTTCTCGTAAGCTTTTTCACCTCCTCCAGTTGTGGATACATGGCAGCACCAGATTGAACAAAAGATGGTGTAGCTCATATCAGGAACAAGCCTATTTTAGGACACTTTACCTTACACACTTTTTCAGAATCACCCTGTATAAGGGCGAGGAGTCTCTAGTGCAGTTTATATCCTTGATAGTGTTACCAGATGTAGCATTTTTGCTGCAACGGTAGAATATTTGAGGTCTAAAAAAAAGGCGTAGCATAAATCGTAGAATAAGTGAAATTGTAGCACTTTTGTAGCATTCTTTGCAATTTGGTAACACTTTTGTAGCACTTGTTACAAAATTCAGATACCAGATACATGATACGTCATCATGAATTACCAAGAGTACAAGACTTGCATATTAGATTGCATATTAAAAAGTACTTAAGTCAACGGGCTCCTTAAGCTAAATACATATTGCATTGATTAATTCAGTGTACTTCATTTGGAATTTATTCTGGTAAGGTGAGTTTCGTGAAAGCACTGCTTCCATCCCACTTGAACAAATGTACACTTCACTGTAGGATTCTAGATTGCGTGGAATTCAATCGGGACCTACTGGGGCTACTGCACGGCCACGGGACGGGATTGAGGCCACGGGACGGGATTGAGGCCACGGGACGGGATTGAGGTAAGACCCTTAATCTTGCCATCATCAATTAAGGCAAGATTATACCACTATGCATTTATTTATTTATTTTTGATAGATATTAAGAAAGAAATTAATATGCTTAAAAATTAAAGACCATTAAAGGGATAAAAAGAAAACGTGGTGGAAAAGAACGAGAAAAAGGAATCCTTGATAAATCCGGGGATAAATGGCGAAACTAGTCGGAAAATCTGTTCTCCCTTTGTTGTAAAGTTTCTACTAATTTATTTTTATTTGACTTTCCGAAGATGTATCCATGTTCCCCACGTTGAGACAAGCTGATACTGTGGTATCTTAGTAGAAAATACTGATAATGAGTTCACACAACAAAATGCAAAACAGATAGAGCCACATTTACTGTATTGTCCTTCGAAATAATCACCCTAGAAGGCAATACACTTTTGGGATCGGGTGTATAAGTCCTGGAAACTCCTTAGGGATGGCGTTAAGTTCACGTGTCACATTTGCTTGAATGTCTGGAATGTCCGCAAATCTGTGTAGCTTTAAGGCCCGTTTCAGGCGTGGGAACAAGAAAAAGTCTGCCGGTGCCAAGTCTGGTAAAAAAGGTGGATGAGATATGGATACGGCCCCTTTGTTGGCCAGAAACTGTTGCACAATTACGGCAGTGTTCCTCTTTGATCCATTATCCACAGTTACGTGCGCACGCTACACCTTCAACTGAAGAAACGAGCATCTGCTAAACCATTGCACGCACAAACGTGACCTGTCTGAACTTGCTCAAACAATGCATGTCTGTTGTATTCACATGCATTGTTACTCGCGTAAAGCTCGCACAGATTAGGGTGTGACATCATTCACCGAACTTAATTGTCACAGGTTGTATTAAGAAATTTCAATAAAGGCGATCCTAACGACTACCATAATTACCGCCCGATATCAACGTTGCCGATTTTCTCAAAAATTTTTGCGAAACAATTTCATATCTGTTTCTTTCCAATTTATTTGCGCAAATAACCTAATTAATTCGTCCTAACACTGTTTCGCTTCAAATGTAAAGTTGATACGGCATGTCTTGACCTCACCGAATTTGCAGTGGCTGAAATGTCTTCTGACAAATTTGTAATTTCTCTGTTTATTGATTATTCAAAAGCATTCGATTCTATCCCGCTTCACTTACTGTTTTTCAACTTATTCTCTTTTTAAAATATCCCTGCCCCCCCCCCCCCTTTATTTGTTGATCGAGCTATTAACAAAACGCTGTTACTATTTGACTCATTGCGATAAATCATCATCCATTTTGAGAAGGAATTTAGGTGTTCACCAGGAATCCATTCTCTCTTCTTTGCTTTTTAATTTTTTTATTAATAATTTACCCATTATTCTACCTTCCACACCTTCAATTCTTTACGCTGATGATGTTACTTTTTTATTTTTGGAAATAAATATTTCTCAACTAACACTCGCAATTAAGTTTTAACTAATTTAAAAAGCATTGGAATCTCACGAATCCTCTTACACTTAATGTAGAAAAAACCAAACTTGTTTTTTACCAACGTAATAAAGGTAATACTCCCGTTAATCCATTTATTTATTATGACTCCCATATTCTTACTACCACCAGTACATTTAAATACTTAGATACTTGTCTTGGGATTTGCACATCGATACATTGCTTACAAAAGTTAACAAAAACCAAGGGATGATTTCTTGACTAAAAATTCTTCCGGCCCACATATTACTGCTACAGTACTACACAATGATTCATTCTTCTTTATATTATGGCATTATTTTCTGGGGATCCTTTACCTTCTGTAAGTCTTCTCAAATTACATAAATGGTTCCTTCATACAATTTTGAAATTACGTCCCACACAGTTTCTCACCATTTTTCACCTTTGGGAATCTTGACCATTAGCCAAATCTATTTTATTCAAATATGCTCGTTAATTTACAAATCACTTAAGCATCAACTTATCCTGTCTTCTTCCATCACTACACGCTAACACAACGAAGTCCATACTCAACTCACTCGGTCTGCGACCTCGATAAGACTTCCCTGGTTAGGAATAATTTCCTACGGAGATGTATGTCCTACACAGGCATTAAATTTAAAAAAGCAGTTACTTTTTTATTATCCAATAACTTTTCGTTTTATACAATTGAGAGTTAGCGTTAAGTTCCTATGTAATCGTAATCTAATGTACAGGGCGAGTCAAAAGTCGCTGTACACCCTGTTTTTTTCGAAAACCTTGCAGGAAGGTATTCATGAAGCATGGGTGAGGTGGTCTATCTTCACGTTATGTACCGAACATGGCTGCCGTCTTGAAATTGGCCATCTTGAATCTAAGTCAATTTTTTTAAATGGAAAGGGTGTTGTGTAATATATCAAATAATATCAGCATTTTCTGACAATTTCATTCCTGTAAACAGATTTGAAGTAGCAGTTATGGTTCAAAAATTATAACACATTTTGTTTAGAATTACAGGCTGGACTGTTCTCCATAAAAGACAGTCATATAATGTGTTCAACATGGTTACCCTCTTGGTCAAGGCACATTTGAAGGCACTGAGTCCAATCGTCATGCACTCGCAGAAGGATTTCCGCAGAAATGCTGGCACACGCTTCTTCAATGCGTTGTGGAGTTGGTGTCTGTTTCTGATTTTCTCTGTATATACGAGTTGCTTCAAATGACCCCAGAGATAAAAGTCAAGTTGTGTGAGATCAGATGATGATGGGTGGCCATTCCACAGCACCACGTTGGCCAATCCAACATAAGTTACAAACATATTATTTGTCAGGGACCCTACTTATCGGCCTTTTTGGTCATATGACGGGTATTTGTCACGTTAAAATTCGACTATTCGCACTGGAAGTTGCTTAAATATACGTGAACAGAGTAATAACATACTTTGTGCTTAAATTATAGTGATTTATTAACATAACTTAATAAACTAAGATACACAATTTACCCAAGGGTAAGAAAAATGAATGGGAGGATTTAAATGATAATTTAATTATCACTCTTAACCATGTAAGGCAGTAGCCCGTGTTTTGGTAAAGGGGCGGAATCCTACTAACACGTAGGAAATCCGCCCGAATGAAGCAAAAACTAAATACAGTTGGGCAAGAAACAATAACTGTAAAAATAATAATAGCAATTAACTTGCATATAAAAGTTTCAGCTAGGATGCTAGAAACCAACGTTACAAAAATTCAATTAGAGAGTCCATAACAAAACATTAACTTCATGTTGCGTTAGCTGGTTCTGTTTTCTCCACCGTAGACAGCACAATGGTATCCAATACTGATGCTGGCTGTAGGAGAAATTCTATCTTCCGCTCTTTCGTACAATATGCACAATTGTACACCTTACATAAGTCAGCGGCGACGCACCGCGTTTAAGTTTGTCCTAAGACGTAAATAACTGCAAAGAAAGAAAAGACGGAATTAGTCGTCTGTCGACCGCCTTTCAACGTGCAATAGTTAGTTAGATTTTCTAAACAACAACGCGCAAATAAAATGCAACCTATCATGGCTTCTTAAGCTTACTGTCATTTACTACCTGTAATACATTAATCTTAGGAAATTACGCACAGTTGCCTTAAAAGAAACAAACATTATGCGCTCGGGAGCGTCATTGCATATGAGAGTGAGAGAGAGCATTTATTTGTAAGCATCTAACTTGCTTACCTTGTATATGGGATGATGGCGCCAAGATAATCCTGCATAAGGGCGATAAACGACCAAGGAGCGATGCATACGACCCAAGTCTCTCTGGCTCGTTTCGTCTCCGTTCCAATCCTTGGCACTATCGATGAAATTCGGCTGGGCACGTCAATGGCGACGACAAGCACTTGTATAGCGTTTCCCTCGAAGACCGGCTTGAAAAGTATGACATGGCAGGCTCTGCTGACTCCGGCAGACGTACGTACTGCTTTCTCCTTCTCGGGCTCCTCGCTGGTGAGTTCGGGCTTGAGAGAACGCTGAGCAGTTGCTTTCGTAGAAACCTCCTGGTGACCAGGCTGACGACGGCTTCCTTGAGTGGGAAAATACACTGAGAAAGTTAGTTCAGTAAATGAAGCGTAATGCCATGCATGCGTCCTTCGCGGAGAACACAGATCACGTCCATTGCACTGCACACTGTCTATCAGTTCGCTTTCTCTAGTTCTATCTCCGTCATTGCTTGACGAGATATTTTTCTTCCAAAAACTCGGTCGCCTGGGAACTTTTTGCAATCGACAATCTTGTCTCAAAGCTCCGCTCTCTCTGCCCTTTACGCAGTTCTCCTTAAACGCATTTTGAACCCCGTGCTCCTTTCTGCGCCGTTTCCGCCTTCCCCCACTACTTCCTTCCGATCGTGCTTTGCTCGCGAATGGTTTCGTTTATGCTGGATTCTGTCAATAGATGGCAGCACCCGTAATCCGACATTGCTCCTCAGTTGACTTGAGTGGCTGGGGACATGGGACAGCTTAACTGTCGCATTCCTATGTGACATGCTCACCCCCTCCAATCGTGCATTTTCCAAAGGTGACTTATGCGACCTCTGGAATTTTTGAAAATAACACGAATAATTGCTTTTACTATTCAACTCTACCTGCTATGCTTCCTGGGTTTGCTTTCTGTAAGCCCTACCTGAATCAAAAGAGCTGGTTCGCTGCCGCGTGTGAATACCGACGCGATCATGCTTCTTACTTAGGTGTTCGTGCTCCTGCCGCCTTAACCCTTTTTTGTAAAGACTCTTTTCATAGCTTGCTCTAGCAACATCGATTTATGCACATAATCGTCCTTAGGCAATTGCGATTGCCTATTGCGAGCCTGTTGCTCTTTACCCAAGGCAGATTGACCATTGCTAAAACCGCAATTTTTACCCAAGCTCACATTATAAAAGGATACTGTTCTCCCTCAAAACCAGTTTTTCCCTTCTTGATTTGCATAAAGGTCGGTTACCTTGATTGTAGCTTGAGCATAGGCATTCTCGGCTAAAATCATTTCGATTATCTTTTAAGTGATTAGTCAGCCGAGTGTGAGGATACCACCTTTTAACTGCTGGCCCCTCCCTCTTTCTTCTACACTTATTAGAAGTAACAGCCGACCTATCTACTCCATAAGTCTTTTTATCCGCAAAAGCATTCAATTTGTTGCCTGCGAGCCTGCTAGCACATTTAGAAATTAATGGGCTATAAGTTCTAGCTGCACTCTTCTCTTTGCCTTCCATCTCTGAAGCGCAAAGCTTATCAGACGCATTGAGGGCTAGCTCCGAATTCCTAAATTGTTTTCACCCCCTCTTATGCCTGGTTCTAGCATACTGCAGTACACGCTCTTTATTAAAAGGTTTATTCCCTGAATTATTGCTTTGCTGCATATTTAAGGCTTTGGGACGCAGAAACGCTTTTTCCTGTTTGCTTTTACGCGAAACTACCGCAACAATCCTTTCCTGCGAACAAGATTTTATGTTCCTCCTGTCCGACACGTTACTACGTGACTGCCTTGTATTTACAGTTATCAAAGGTGTGGTAACAACCCGTTCGCCACTACTTATCTTAGATTCGAACTGCGGATTTGTCCCGACCGATGTTTTCCTTACCGATCTCTCCGTATTGGCCCCCTTTTTACCATTTTTATTCTGTTTTTTTTACAAAACGCTTGCGGAAACGCTGGTCTACCATAATTTTCCCTGGCCGACGCCTTTTGATGGAGCTGGTTAGACCTTCCTTTACCGTTATCAGAATCGCTGGTATTGGTAGTAAGCACCACCCATTGCTCTACTTTTACTAGTACTTGAGCTATCTTATCTGATAATTCTGACAGGACCTTTAAAACCTCTCCTATCTTACAATAATCCTCCAATGGAACATTATATTCTATCTTCGTTTGCGAAGCTTTATCAACTTGAGAAGCCGTGTATTGGCTCTGCTTATTAACTTTACAATCCTGCTCTAAAATGGGCAAGACTGAAAGGCTTGCATGCATGGGCTGTGGAAGAACCTCAGTCTTACTATAAGATACGGCTATGGGATCCTGATCCCTAATGACTTGTGAGTTTGATGGCTCCAACAAAATGGATTTAGACGCCATTTCATCTGATCCCGAGCTACACTGCCTCACCTTGCTAAACGGGGCTGAACCCCAATTCTGCTCCTCAGCGGTGGCACAAGACTGAGATGACTTACTAGACATAGATTTCTTCACTTTATTCTTAACCTTACGCTTTTTGCATCTATGTCTTAATGTTCTCTCGGCATCAAGACATCCGAGAATACCCTCACGGCCATTAAAACCTGAATCTTGACTGGAACATGTTAATCCAGCTGTGTCCTCATATTTGTGAGTCACCCCTACACAAGGTTTTACCCCCCACTCAAAAGAATCCTTATCTTCTTCTGGGTGCAATATGACCTGGGTAATATGCATCGCTTCAGCTAAACTCCGCGGGTCCTCCTCTTCCAAGCACTCTCTGACCATGTCAGAAAATGAATTAAAATACAAATTCAACTTCTCCTCCTCGCTCAGTGAAAGCGCTTTATCAGCCATGGATGCATATATGCGATTGAAAGAATCAATATATATATTGCAGAACGTTAACCCACTTTAATCCCTGGGCCCTCCTACATTTGTTCCTACAACTTCTTTTCCTAATGTTTCTCCATAGTAAAACTAACAAAAGCGTAAGCTTTTACACAAAGCACAAACCCCAGACAAATAAGGGGGAATTTTTACTTTATATCCCACTGTATAAGGTACGAAGAAAAAATTATTCGTCTATTGAAAATCAACGCCTTAATAATTAAGGTAATGTAAAGCTCAAATTCCGACGAAATTTTTAGGAAATGTCTTGTTCAAATCAGCACTAACGCGCAGAGCTCAACGCTTTGACCCCCGCGCTCTAATAGTACAACGCACAAAGATATGCTCATGTACCCTTACCCACGGGTGAATTAAAAAAAAACAAAATTTACAAGCCAGAAACTTGAATTTCCGAAGCGCAACTTGTGAGGTGCTCTAAAATGCTGAATGCTTGACTTTTAACTGAATAGTCGTTAAAAAAAATTTTTTCTTATTAAGACTAATATTGACGGACTGCTTAACAAGAAGCAAAACTGTGACATGGAATTAGGGTAAATGGACGCTAACCACAACACACAAAGGGAGAATTTTAATGTCTATTGAAAAAAAAATCCCTCTGTGAAAACGCTAACAGACACGAGCTAACACAACGAATGCCAACATGAAAAAAACCCAATGAACTGGACTCCCCCTTGGATAAATGCCACGTAAATACTACCTCCAATGTATAAAATTGAGATAAGTAGCGTAATGAGTCCCTCCGTGAATCGTTGCTACGTGAACGATACCACAACGCAAAACTGTTAAAAAGTGGCGCATTGAGCCCCTCCATGACTCGTTGCCACGCGAATGGTTCCACAAAGCACAAAGTTGTGTAAACACAGCGTACCGGGCCCCTCCGTGAACCGTTGCCACGTGAATGCTAACCACAACGCACAAAGATATGCTCTGACACGTTAAAATTCGACTATGCGCAGTAGAAGTTGCTTAAATATACATGAACAGAGTAATAACATACTTTGTATTTAAATTATAGTGATTTATTAACATAACTTAATAAACTAAGATACACAATTTACCCAAGGGTAAGCCAAACGAATGGGAGGATTTAAATGATAATTTACCAATCACTCTTAATCATGTAAGGCCGTAGCCTGTGTTTGGGTAAAGGGGCGGAATCCTACTAACACGTAGGAAATCCGCCCGAATGAAGCAAAAACTAAATACAGTTGGGCAAGAAACAATAACTGTAAAAATTATAATAGCAATTAACTTGCATATAAAAGTTTCAGCTAGGATGCTAGAAACCAACGTTACAAAAATTCAATTGGAAAGTCCATAACAAAACATTAACTTCATGTTGCGTTAGCTGGTTCTGTTTTCTCCATCGTAGACAGCGCAATGGTATCCAGTACTGATGCTGGCTGTAGGGGAAATTCTATCCTCCGCTCTTTCGTACAATATTGCACTATTGTACCCCTTACATAAGTCAGCGGCGACACACCGCGTTTAAATTTGTCCTAAGACATAAATAACTGCAAAGAAAGAAAAGACGGAATTAGTCTACTGTCGACCGCCTTTCAACGAGCGATAGTTAATAAGATTTTCTAAACAACAACGCGCAAACTATAACGGCTTCTTAGGCTTACTGTCATTTACTACCTGTAATACATTAATCTTAGGAAATTACCCGCAGTTGCCTTAAAAGAAACAAACATTACGTGCTCGGGAGCGTCATTGCATAGGAGAGTGAGAGAAAGCATTTATTTGTAAGCATGTAACTTGCTTACTTTGTATATGGGATGATGGCACCGAGATAATCCTGGATAAGGGCGATGAACGACCAAGGAGCGATGCATACGACACTCGTCTCTCTGGCTCGTTCCGTTTCCGTTCCAATCCTTGGCACTATCGATGAAATTCGGCTGGGCACGTCAATGGCGACAACAAGCACTCGAAGACCGGCTTGAAAAGTACGATGTGGCGGGCTCTGCTGACTCCAGCGGACGTACGTACTGCTTTCTCCTTCTCGGGCTCCTCGCTGGCGAGTTCGGGCTTGGGCGAATGTTGAGCAGTTGCTTTCGTAGAAACCTCCCCATGACCAGGCTGACGACGGCTTCCATGAGTGGGAAAATACACTGAGAAAGTTAGTTCAGTAAATGAAGCGTAATGCAATGCATGCGTCCTTCGCGGAGAACACGAATCACGTCCATTGCACTGCACACTGTCTATCAGTTCGCTTTCTCTAGTTCTATCTCCGTCATTGCTTGACGAGATATTTTTCTTCCAAAAACTCGGTCGCCTAGGAGCTTTTTCCAATCGACTCTCTTGTCTCGAAGCTCCACTCTCTCTCCCCTTTACGCAGTTCTCCTTAAGTGTAGAACCCACATATGTGTAAACTCTGCGTAACGTAACAGCGGAGCGTAAAATCGTGACGTCACACCCCTCCCTAGCCCTCCCCGCCAAGCTCAAGGTCGGCGCAAAGCCTGCGGAGCGAAGAGTTGCACGGCGTTCAAGTTTCCGTGCTTTCCGTGGCTTACGCGGAGCATCTGGACCAATTGGAAACTAATTATACCATCCCATAATACATTGCGAGTGGTTCACCCCTCCCTCGGTTCACCTTGCTCGTCTCGTCTCTCGTGGTGCCATCAAAAAACAACAACCAGAATGGCAGAAGCGATAAGCGATGGTAACAGTAGAAACGAACATGTTAGGAACGATGGAAACATCAAAAACCGTCACCGTGGAAGGTATAATTGCCGCCATGGAGGAGGGGACGCAGATTGAGAAAGGGAAGCAGAGATTCGTGAGCGACATTGAATTGCTTGTAGAGGAGGTAAGGAAACATCCTTTCCTGTATGATAAGCATCGCAAAGAATATAAGGACGTTGATTTGAAAAAGGTCACGTGTGAATAAAGTTTGTAGGCCACCCGGACAATGATAATTGAGAGCAGCGATGTCAGCCAAGGAGCACGAAGCATGTACAAAGCTTGCAAAAACCTATCACCAGACGGTGCTGCACGCTGCAGTTTCTGGCGCGCAATGCCACCAACGTGGGACCACTCGCACGCACAAAGGAACCGAACGGAACATAAAAAGTACGAATGTCACGTGACAAGTTGTTACGCTCCGCTGTTACGTTCCGCAGAGTTTACGCATATGTGGGTTTAAACGCATTTTGAACCCCGCGCTCTTTTCTTTGCCGTTTCCACCTTCCCCCGCTACTTCCTTCTACTTGATCGTGCTTTGCTCGCGAATGGTTTCGTTTATGCTGGATGCTGTCAATAGATGGCAGCACCCGCAATCCGACATTGCTCCCCAGTTGACTTGAGCGGCTGGGGACATCGGACAGCTTAACTGTCGCATTCCTATGTGACAGTACTGTTGTAATCCTAACAAAATAAAATAAAATAAAAATAAAATAACTTTGAGATAATGAACATAAGGAGTGAAAAAAAATGACATTTTGAAGTTACCCCAACATACCCCATCAGATATGTCTCAACTTCCCCAATTGATGCTATTATGGATTACTTCTTCTGTATAAAAAACGCGACGAGTGTGAAAAAAGAAACCAGCTAAATTTCCTCACGTTTTCACCCTTTGACAGGCTGTTACTCTGAAGAACTTCTCCACGTTCAGTTACTAGGCGTATTGAGAGTATAATAGCTACGTGGAAATTTACTTCGCACTAGCTAAATCGACAACAAGCTCTCCCGTCTAATGCAGGGTAATTAAAAAACAAGCGCACACTCAGTTGAAAAAGAAGAAACAGAGTTTCATTGGTGATGGTTTAAAAAAATTCTCATGAGCTTTGTAACGTAAACCACAATGTATCAACGTGCTCCCGTATCAATTTACCTCAATCTCCCCTAAACACTGAATCTGCGAGAAAGTAACTCAAATATTAGAAGTAAGAGAAAAGATTAATAAAAATGGTCAAAGTATTTGTTGTTGTATCGAAATTGTGAAAGCAATCATAACAATCATAGGCATCATATCATATTCGATCGAGTTTTTATATGATTATGGTAATTCATCCTTGATGCAAAAAGTCGGAACTCTTTCTGTGAATCGAATTTGAAACTGCAAGTGGAGCAGCGGTCGGTAGTAGACCACTGATAGACGAATCTCGATGTGTCCGGGAGTTCGTTAATTAAAACGTAGGATATTGTAGTAGCCATTGTTGGTATTCTCATTTCTCCGAATCTTCTTTCTACATTTAAAAATATCGAATTATTTGGAAAGGAAATAATGAAAATACTTTTGATATTAAAAACTAATTTTATTTTATTCTTATAAGTAATTTGATACTGTGATAGTTCTCGCGTCTCTCGTATTCTACCTGTTCAGGTATGCAACATTTTCTTATCTAGCCAAAGTGCTTAACAACGATTTCAATTTTTTCAACTGTAGCGCTTGTCTCCTTCCTTGAACGATTACATTGAATCTGTATATATTTCCTCGTTGATCTCTATCAACTCACCTTCACATGATATCATGATACACTAAAATGGTTCTAAAGCCTGAAGCTTATTTATTTGTTTACTTAGTCACATGCTGTTCTTAAGTTTAAAGAATTAAAACGTCTTTACATTCTTCATTTTCAATACCATCGCGTTGTTTGACAGATTCCACTCGCACAGTATTGCAGCAATAAATTCCAAGGGTTGTTACGGTTTCGTGACAAAAATAAATAAATCAATTTAATTAAAACAAACCTGCATGCCGTGTCGATACATAACTGAGTTTCCAAGATGAAGGCCGTAATCATCTTTTAACCAGCGACTCAGTTTTTATGGTCTTTCATTGTTTATGAGTGATAAGGTTTTCGACCAGCAAAGCAAAATATTTTCACTGAGTGGTGGAGTCGTGAGAATGATTTTCACCGATTAGCCAACATAAAAATTGACTCTCCTCCCCTTTTGTTTCATGTAAACTGATACAAATACTAATCGAGCTCACTGAACCTATTGTCATTAATCTCTTTTCCAAGGAAAACCTTTTTAATTATGTCAGTAGAATTATTAGTATTTTTCTTTGTTTGTTTTAAGTTGTGTGGCTCTTGAACATTGGTCTGCATCGATCGCTTGAAAGAGCTCCTTGGGGTTGATTAACTTCGCTGGATTTTGAACCCGAAATCCGTGCGTTGTCTTCTCCGATCCTGATAGTTCTCCGACGTTTAGTAAGTGAAGTGCAAATATTCTTTGTGATAGAGAGAGAAGGGGAAACGATGGAGATTGTTTCAAATAACATTTATTTGAATAACTTTGGGATTACAAAAATAATAAATATTTTCTTCTTAAGCGAAACTTCACATGACGAATTTCAACTTCTTCCCTAAACACGTTGATTAGATTTACTCATTGATATTGATATTTGTTTACGTGATTCTATTGGAGATTCATATGATGGAGACACAAGTGAAAACCACTAAATGCACAAAACGAACTTTACAATGAGAATAGAATTTGAGAAGAATAAAGTTCAATAACTACTAAATAAGTTTGAAGATTGTTGTGCGTCGATCACTTGAAACAGCTCCTTGGGGTTGATCGTCTTCCTCCATTCGCTTAAGCCATTCGTCTTCTCAGATGTCTTCTTCTCAGATTTCTTCTCTACGATTGTCCACCTCTTTTCCTTTCCACTAATATGCAATTCTGCCCAGCCATTGAGCTTCCTTTACGTTTCGCTCTTTTTTGGACTACCCTACTCCAGGGAGGTAGTTCAATGATTACTTCGACCGCATGCCATATCAACAAACTCACCTGTCTGCCGGGTGCTCAGGTTTTGTTGATACATCACACATATATTACCAGTAGATGGTGAAATCGCACAATTCACGAAATGCGCAACTCTTTGCGCATTTCATGAATTATACAACATCATTGCAGAGTACGTGAAATGTCCAGAAGTTTACAAAATTCATGGAATGAGTACACGGTTTCTGCTCATTTCATGTACTGTACAGTTTACAAAAGATAACTGCGAGTGTTCACTGCGACTATTACTGTGGGTGCGTTCGGTAGACGCTTAGTCGGCATTAAGAACCAGCGCTAATGGGGTTAAAGTCGAGGGGTACTGCAATCGAAATAAATGTGTACGGGATTCACCTTTTGTGTGATTCACTCTTGGGATTCACCACGATCCACCACTGACGAAAGATTCTCCTTGAGTTTTTCAGAGATCCACTCTTATTTGCTGAGCGGTTTTAGATTCATGCAAGATTCACCCACACTCATTTCTGATTTCCCGCATGTGATATTCTATTACCTATAACTAACTTGCCATGCTTCTCGCCTTGCGCTTTAGTTTCCTCAACTAAAATATTCCTTTCTTCACTGAAATCGACTTATATCGACTTAAAAATTCGTGATTCGAGAAAGGCATTTTGAAATAAAAATTTTCCATCCGATTATGTGATCAATTTTGTAAAATTGTAGTAGACGTTTATGTGTAGTGGCTAGTTTCAACATATCTTTCTCGAATCACGTTTTTAAGTCGATTTGTATGAAGAAAAAAAAATTTAGTTGAGGAAACTTAAAGCGTAGGACAAAGAAGGATGGCAAGTTCGTTATAGGGAATAGAATGTCGCTTTCCTGTATTTTGACTCTCACATGGAAGGCAAATCCAGGAAAGCGATATTCTATTCTCTATATTATTCTATTCCCTAATACTTCAGAGACGCTCAGTACTGTTCAAAATCTTTGCTTTAAACGCCTTATGCACGGCTTAATGCCTATGCTCGTAATGAATGTTATCTTTTTTCATTCTAATGTATCGGTTATCTCCATAAATTGGATCATTCCATGGGTCCAATAGTCAGATCTTCAAATTTGATAGAAACCATTAAAAAATCTACGCCTTAAAATAGATTCTCTTTTATAGAACTATACTCTGTCCAACGAAAGTTGGAGTGGGCGTGTCCAGTTAAACTTCCAATTTCAATTGTTAGGCATTGTTAATTCTACTTTAGCAACAATGTCTAACAATTTAATTGGAAGTTTAACTGGACACGCCTACTCCAACTTTCGTTGGATTAATTATAGCAGAGGCACCCGACGCTATACGGGATAATTGCAGTTGTAGGTAAACAGAACAATCTCAAGAAGTTAAATAATAACTCAAAATTGGTTTTCAGAAGAAGAGGCTCTCGTTGTTCAGATGTTTCCAACGCCCAGATAACTTCTTGTCTTCTCTCACTCGTTCTTTTCTTCGGTGAAATTTTGATAGATATTTATTAACATGTATCCTTCAAACGATTATTAAAGAGCACAATACCGCGTGCTTGTTGATTTGAAGAGTCCAGTTCATGTATGCTTTGTTATCGTAAACAGTGGCCTACATATATACCAATCCACTGGAAGAGGAAGGGGAAGCTGCCGTTGTGTCTGGAAGTTTCTACACTGTTCAAGGGCTCCGAACACACAAATAGTCTAAACTTTCGTTAGGGAGATGAAGGGAATCACGTGTAGCTTTTTGCTCCTCGAGAGAGATTGCCCTATCTATATCGGCTATTATACTCATTTCCTGCTCATTGTTAATAATTTTATGTTCTATTGCCGAGGCAACAGAACATTCTGTCATTCCACTACCTTAAAAATATTCTTGCTTCATCACTACATCAGTTTCCATGGCAACAATATTTCACCGACGTTGATTTGGAAATATATGGCAGCAATAACTTCGACAGCTCTCTTCTCGTTCCTCTGTGCTCTGCAATCCCAACAATCTCAGTGGGGTTATCCACTACTTGGTAATCTGTTATTGCAATTGCACTCTGCTCTGGATGTCTTGAAGTAAAAATTGGATATTCATCACTTTATGTGGTTTAGCAGTCGCCATTTCTTCTGTTGACACACTCACCACTTGCTCTATTGAAGGGACTCACTCACTACTTGCTCAGTTGCTTAATCCAATTCAGTTACAGCAGTGCGCTGGCGAATCCAATACAATACCGAGCGAAGAGGCTGGTTCTTCTGTCGCCTTTCCACTCTTTCTCAATAGTCTGGTAACTCTCCATTATCTACAGTTACTGCTCATTTTTAAAGATTTTCAAGAAAATGTTAAGTCCTAAGAACTAACAATTCTAAGAAAACCCCAATGAATTCTAACAGGAATTCTATGCATTGTTAAAACTTTATTTTGTTTTATATTTTGTTAAATCTTCATTACATGCCTTAATGAACGTTATTTATATTGCAGAAACTTTGCCTTGCATTGTTGGTCATTAGATATATATTGTTAATGAATTTCTTGCTGATACAAACACGACGGGTCTATTGTTGTAATACTGTGCCTTGTATTGTTGTTCATGAGAGGCCTCTTATTAGTATGCCCGCTATCATTATGAATATCGATTATTATCTGTAATTATTTTTTCGAAATCTCAGGTAGTTAGTGACCTTCCTCTTGCTTTGATGATCAAGTGCAAAATTTCAACTGTACATTTGTATAAGAAACAAACCCACAAACAAACACTCTTATTTATACAGGGTGTCCAAAAAGCCTGGTAACATGGCAGATATCTCAAAGCTGCCAGGTAGGCAAGATCTGATGAGTGTGATTTATAGGTAATAGGGGGATGGGGAATTCATTGCCGCATTCAAATCTGACTTTGACCCACAAATTTAAGGTCACCCATTTGTTAACTCGAAAACTATTAAAGATTGAGAAAAATTTCCAATTGGTACCCTGTAGAGCAACACCACATTAATCTAAAAACAATTTTTAATCACACCCTTCCCCTTGAAAGATTTTGGAGAAAATGGGCTAAGAAAATCACTCAAGCAAAGAAAATTCCGAACGGTGTGCTTCACTGCAATTCAAATGTGTTAGAAACCTCAGCCAACTTGGCCAGCCGAACCTGACCTTGGACATTAGATATACAGGGTGTTTCTAAATTATCTCCCGTATTATACATGTTTATTACTCAAAAACTATTACAGATTTTAACGTGATATTTTTTATTCACAAAGAAAAACTCAAGAAGTTTCTTAGCATGTCTTAATAAATTTCAATGTGCTCCTCATTTATAGCGTGAAGGACGTCAATGCGAAACTCGACTTCCTCCCATGTTCGGGCTGGGGGTGATTTCAGCGATTGTTTCAGTTATTGTGTTCTTGAGAGTTTCAATGTCATCAACGTTGATCTTGTACACTCTTTCTTTCACATATCCCCAGAAGAAAAAATCCAGAGAGTTCGCATCGGGTGAGCGAGGGGGCCAAGGGATTGGCCCATCCCTTCCAACCTATCGTCTTGGAAAGTTCGTATCAAGGCAGCCTCACTTGCAGGCTCCAGTGAGGAGGTCCTCCATCTTGTTGGTAAACTATGTTGGGCTCCAGTTCTTCCACCTGTGGAATCAGGTAGTTCTCCAGCATATCTAGGTATAGTGGTGGTCACAGAAATAAGACACTCACCTCCCTATCTTAACAACTTGGAATAATCTTTGAAGTTACCACACGATTTGCATAAGCTATTTTAGAGTAATTTGATTTTATATATGGCTGAATGACATGATATTAGAAGGACACTCTAAAGTTATTGTGAAATTGAAGTACAGTGATAAAAGTCACCCTGGACAAGGAAATAAGACTGTGCCATTATTTTCCGTTTTACGTGTAGGTAATCAATATTTTCGTCTATTTAGTTTATACTATGCATTTATCTGATCCCTAATATTAATGCAATATTTTTTAGTTTTAAATCATGGGCAAAAATAAACAGTATGTATGTGGGCCTGAACAAAGGCAACTGATATTGACACTGAAAAGTAAAAATTACACCATTTCTAAAATTGCACAAATGCTCAAATGTTCCAGATGCATGGTTTATAATGCCATTAATCGTGTTCAGAGATAAAAATCAGTGGAAAATAAAATCAGAAAACCTCCACCACGTAAAACTACTGTTAAAGAAGACCGAATTATTGCCAGGATGAGTAAAAGCAACCCATTTAAGACGTCCAAGCAACTTCAGCCCACATTGGCAACTGATTATAATGTAAATGTCTCTTCATAAACCTTCAGACGACGACTGAATGAATTTTCTTTACGTGGCTGTATTGCCAAGAAGAAGCCATTTGTCTCACCCATCAATTGAAAGAAGCGTTTGGAGTTTGCTAAGACACACTTAAATAAATCGGTGGAATTTTGGAAGAAAATTTTGTGGACTGATGAATCAAAGTTTCATTTATTTGGATCGGATGGAAAAGTGTACGTACGCCGTCCACAAAATTGTTCAAATGATCCACGATACACCGCGAAAACATTAAAGTATGGCGGAGGTAAAATCATGATCTGGGGAGCAATGTCCTGCCACGGTACAGGTCCACTGCATAAAATAACTGGAATAATGGATCAACATTCATACAAAAATATCTTAGAAAATATAATGGAGCCGTTCGCAGATGATGATTTGTCCGTTACATGGACATTGATGTATGACAACGATCCAAAACACAAAGCCAAATCTGTAACAAAATGGCTGGAAGAAAATAGAATCAAAGTTTTGGATTGGCCACCACAGAGCCCGGACTTCAATCCAATAGAGAACCTATGGGAACATGTGAAAACGAAAATTAGTGAAGAAAGACCTTCAAATTTAACCCAAATGTGGGCAACAATTGAAGCAGCTTGGCAGAATGTTCCAGTGGAACAATGTCACCGTCTAATTGAAAGTATGAAAAAGAGATTACAAGAAGTAGTCAGAAATAAAGGATATCCAACCAAATATTAAAATTTGATTCGATGTTTATTGTTCAATTGTCTTATTTGCTGTAGTGTCTTATTTCTGTGTCTGTGTTAAAAAGGAAATCACAACAATACTATTATATGAAGCATTTAATTTCATAACTTTTTGTTGCTTAACAATTCATTGAGGTTTATATTCATTATTCCAAAAGAAGTATTCTGGTATTAAATATTATATTGATAATAATGTAATTTTTCTAAATGTCTTATTTCTGTGGCCACCACTGTAGGTTGCAGCGGTAATGGTGTCTTCAGCGAAAAAAAAATTTCCGATTACTAGATCATGCATTAAACAGCACCAAACATTAACCTTTGGGCTGTGGCGTGCATGCTCCCTTAGAACGTGGGGGTTTTGTGAGCCCCAAATGCGGCAGTTGTGTCGGTTTGCTGCTCCGGAAGTATGGAATGTTGCCTCATTGTCGATTTTTTGGAGCATATCTTCAGCAAACTTCTTGCACTTCGGTCGGTCATCTGGCTTCAGTTCGTGCATCATCTGGATTTTGTAGGGTGTAAGACAAAGGTGGTGCTTCACTATTTTATGTACGGATGTCACTGGCATATCCAGTTAACGAGCCGCTTGACGAAGTGATTTACGGGGACTATGACGTACGCCTCCCTGACCTTTTCTACGCTCTGTGATGACGCTGAAGGTCTACCAGTACACGCACTATGTAACAGGCTGCCTGTGTTTAAAAGTTTTTCATTCCATAGCTTAAATGACTTATGATTTGGAGGATCCTCTTTAAAGTTTGTTTTGAACATTCTCTGAACTGTAATCATTGAATGTAATTCCGCAGGCCATAACACGCATTGAGCTTTTTTTATAAGCTTTTATTAACTTTGCTGTGTTAGTTGTTTAGGTCAAATCTTGTAATCAATATTAAACCAACTTTCCGACAAGCTAGGGAGCTGCAATTTGACACACTTATGCAGAATCGATGACAATTTATGATAAAGAAAAAAATTTTCAAATCGGTTCATTGGTTCGTGTTCTAATGGTACTAACTCATTACTACGAATTGATTGTTGTAACAATTGGACATTTCGTTATGGCGAGAGTAAATTTGTCTATTGTTTATTGTTGCAAAATTAAGCTGTATTGTTGCCACTAAATAAAACATTATAAAAGCTTGGTTTGATAAAACCTTTTTCCTCTTAACTTGTTTTCTTGAACGCTCGACATTGTTTACTGCGTCTCGCGGAAAATGGAACAACGTGTTAACAACGGTACCACGGGCCAAACATTAAGAGGCTTTATTATCAACTCACGCGAGGCTAAGAAACTTTTTGAGTTTTTCTTTGTGAATAAAAAAAAATCACGTTAAAATCTGTAATATTTTTGAGTAATAAACATGTATAATACGGGAGATAATTTAGAAACACCCTCTATGTTGGTGAATTGCATGTTGATACCATTGTTGAAACAAACACTGACGGGCCCATTGTTGTACAAGCTTTGCCTTGCTGTCACGTGGATTTCGTCAACGCAAGCGGCTCTGGAGGCAGGAGAAAGCCGATGACGTAGCGAGAGCGTTTAACGTTGACGATGTCATCCCGAAAGGATCAAGTGAGAAATGGAGAACGAGAGGACAGAAGGCAACATGGAGGCGATGAAGTGAGAAAAATACACCAGGTCGCGAGTCTTTGAAAAGTGTGAAAGACCCATCAAATGGTCTCGAGCGACACGAACAAGTGTATGCGAAGTGTTCAGCGTCCTTCATGTCAAGAGACACGCCAGCGAGCGACTTGCTGAGCGACGGGGCATTCGATGACGAAACGGTGAAGGCGGTCGGCGAGCAGCGCGACCGAGATGAACGATAGCGATATGACGGCTGCCAACGTGGCTACGAACAGGCAAATGACCAAGCCGAGCTACAAGCGAAACTCGTAAGTGCTATAGAACAATTTCTATCACACCTATTTCCCGATACAGCTAAGGCTGAGAATTTTGCGAGCGCCAAGGAGTTGCCTTCAACCTCGGAAGAGGCGACGGCGGATAATGGAAGGAGCCCATTGACAGAGGACGAAGGAATAATCTTGCAACGCTTATTCCATGCATACGGTAAACCTCTATTTTTGAATGAGTCGTTTTTATGGGTGCAAGCGAGTATCGTTTGACTATGCTACACGCTAAAATTCAAGTTTCTCAAATTGAGCTATTCTACGCAATTTTCTTTCACGACGCCAGTGGACTATCAGAAAGTGACGAGATGCTAGGGGTGATGCCTTTCTCTCTACGCGATTATTGCCTGAGGAGAACAGGAGGATTTATCCCGAAGTGCTCGCTCACATTTCCTTAACATTTATATGGATCATCGTCCATTATCATAAGTTTTTTCAATCGGCCAACTAATCTCCGTTTTGCGGTATTCATTTTGTTACGTAAGAATCCGTCTACAAGAGTACTGCCGATTCTTAAGCGATGCTTTAGTGTTCGTCTTCGGTCACGACTTGTGTTTTTACGTGGTTTGCTTTCTTGTTCTTCCTATCGTCTAGATTTAAGGCATTTCGACGTGACTAAAAATAAGTCATTAAATCCGGCCAAAACCCATCGTAGCTCGTTCATTGAAGTTTCAGCTTTAGCAACAGCTTTCCGTGGTCACGTGACTAAGTGATTCGCATCTTCAAAGCTGTGTCTGCATAATTGAATCTTTGATGAAATAATCTTACTTACCTGAGAGGCCGACTTTTTTGTTTTTGCCGTTCGTATTCTGCGATTCTCTGCTGGAATCATTTTTTTGTGTGCTACGGTTTTGTCAGGAAAAATAGTATAGTTCCATGTGCAACGATTTGACAAATATAAAAGCTCAATTTTACTTGTTGTTCAGAATTATCAATCTTCAATACAAGTGTGCTCTATATTATTGAGTGATCAGTGTGTGATTATATAATTCAGCCATTTAAGTCATTTTTCTAATTCCAGGGCATAAGCCTGTGTGTTAGTGCGATAGAAAGGGTGATTTTGTCAGTGCAATTGAATAAAAGTGAACGACACCGATCTTTATACGTCTTATCTCAGTTAATGTGAGTTTGCATGTGATAAATTACAGTGCTAATTACCTACAGGGTTTCTCAACTAAGTGTTGTGCTGTGTTTTCAATTTGGGTGGAGCTATATTAGCGGCAACTAAAAGTATTCTCGAAAGAGTGTGTTATTTTTGTGAATGTGTGCTTCAGCAAAATGATAATTCTCTGTCGACCGAACGACGTAAACTACCGTGATCGTAGGCGACGACTCAAGGGGAGTCTCTACATTACCTTCAAAAGCTACGTCTCGACAGTTTTGTGCGCCAGTCGAGGTGCAACGAGCTGCTGCGTCTCATCACGCTTTCTTTCTGGTGATCATCCGTCTCAAGCCGAACAACGATGGTGCAAGTTAACTGTGTTTATTGCTTCTACTTTACGTTTGCGAATTCTGCGTAAGGTAATTCCCGAATTGATGAACGTCAGACAACGTCCACTGAAATTGGGTGAGGTTCAGCCAAACCAGCTAGACTGACTTTATTTTATTGATTTTCGCCACTACAAACTTCCAAAAGAACATTGTTGATTTATGTTGCATGAAGACTTTATTTTCTCTCTAAATTATCTGATATTTTCATCAATAAAGCTTATTTTTTATACGTTCTTGTCTCTTGTCCCACTCTGCTTTTCCACGTGACACTTGCATTGTTGGTCATAAGATACCTGTTATTAGTAAATAAATAAACTACCAAGGATCTTTCGTTGCATTGTTGGTCATGAGATACCTGTTATTATTACAGAAATAAATTACTAAGGATCTTTCGTTACAGTTTGTTAGCTAAGAAAAATTGTGAAATAGAGTTAATTACCGCGTGGTTCGCTTAGCCCTCTGCTAACGATTAATAACAAACGACACTCGAAATGACAAGACTTCTCGACAAGACAACGTGCTCGTTCAGGGCTCGAATCTTGCGTGTGGCGCCTGCGCGTGACGCAAATACTCAAGTTTCCTGTTGATTCACATAAGATTCACCGCAAAATCCAGAGATCCAATAAGAGCCACCATAAAATACGCAGATTCACCAAGATCTTGGGATTCCCCAACGATTCAGCTTGGAGTCACCTTATTTTTAGGGGTTATACGGGATTCACCCCGATTGCAGGACCCCTCGGTTAAAGTTCTAGGAAAACATCATTTTGACGTCATCAGCAAAGAAGCGATAAAAAAACGCCTTGAGCTCGCTCGCTGTTCAACTAGGGAACATCACGGAGTGATAATAAAAATTCCGAAGCGAAACTCGTATAGGTAACACCTATATCCAATAATATATCTATCATAAAAAATTACGTGCCAAGGTTCATATTCAAAGATTTTATAGGCACATTTATTACCCATGTACAGCATGTAGAGGAAATTCCCGACACAGTCGAATAACTTTAGAACAAAAGGTGTTAGAGCCATAAAAGTCAGGTCTATCTATAGGAAAGTGGCCATCCCCGGTTGAATAAAAGTATTCCCAGCGCCCCTAGTGTAAGCGCTGAGAACTTACGGAAACTAACTGTTGAACCATAATAGATGGAGATACAGTTCCAATTCCAAAGATGTAGAGCACCACCGACTTAGTAGAAATTCACTCTTTGCATAAAGAAAACAAAAACATAAAACTCATAAAACGGTGGAGAAAAGGTCATTTATGGAACTCGTTTTGGACACCGTCCCTTGGAATATTCACGTGTAAAGTAACAAACGCACGCAATCGCTTCTATTTAATACTTGCCAAAATCGAAGAATAAATAAAAATAAACAAAACAATCAGTAAATGCCACTTTGATTATTCCCTCACACCCACATCGATTTTCTGATCATTTCTGGTACAAAATTTATTCTTTAAACTCTTTGCAATAATTTTTTTTTTTTTTAATTTAGTGGTAAAAAGAGCAACTTTTACAGCATGCATATCAAAATTCGGTCGTTTTTCGAGATTGCTGCTCTTAAAATATTCGGATTGGAAAAATGCAGTCTTGAATCTTAGAGAAGAAAATTGATTGTGTTTGAATGAATGGAATTTACATATTTTATTCGTCGTTGCTTCACCTGCACATAATCTGAAGTAATTCTGTTAATTTTTTTCTAAGAAAGGAATCCAAACACGTCGAGAGGTAGTACTATTCAGATTGTTCCAGGGGGGATTATGAGAATTCAACTGATTTTCCAGCTGGCATAATAGACGCGATGAGTTTATCGTCATTTTAGCTTGAATAAAAATCAAGGAGGGCTGTTTCATTTCCCACTTGCGGAAATTATGCACTTGTGAACTAATTTTTGATAGTACAAGGGGCGTTCAAATTTGACCTGAAATTTATTTTTTTATAAAATCAGGAAACTAGACACACACACACACATACACACACACACACACACACACACACACACACACATACTGTTACGTGCCAAATGACGGCACTGGTGATCCGTGGGATAGGAAGGGTTAAGGATTTACCAACTAACACACACAAACTTAATTAGGGATTTACCAATTAACATGCTCGAGTAAGTTTATGATAAGGATTTCTTTAACACCACCCCAGAGACATTTAAAATATATTCCCGTACCTTACAATAAAAGAAAAACTGTTCTTTATTTAAAGCTCCAAAAGTTATATTCGTTTTTTTTATATTAAGAGAATTCCCATTTACAAAATTAAAGTAAAAGGCATATGAAAACGGACGCTAACTCCAAGCAAAATAGATCCTTTATTACATTTTCCATTTTTAAGTAAAGAGAGGGGAAACGCAATAAATGCGGAAAACAGGTTTAATACAGCAATGCACAGTTGACTCTTGCTACGGAAAGCAGAGCGTATACCAACAATGGAGCAGTTTAACCGTCTGTCACGGAATTTGAGCGTCAGTCAAGATTCCGATGACGTCATCGCCCCTTTCCACACTCGTTACTTCTATTCATCGAGCTGGAAAGGGAAGCGTGGCGATGCTCGACGTCAAAAGCGTCATGAAGACCCGACCAATGAGGAAGGGGAGCGGGAGTTTCGTCATGAGGACGTGGAATCAAGAGATCTGGGGAGAGGGAAAGAGAGTCTTATGGAGAGGTCGTCAGAAATGCAGCCGGAGGAAAAACAGCCCGTATGGCCGAACAGCTGGTTATGGCAGTGTGATGGGTTTCCTAAATGCAGTAAATAGGAAGACTGATACATCCGAATTGGCGCCAGCGACCACTAGCTACGGCGAGCTTGCATCTTCGACGAGCGAAGGAGGAGAGGAAAACTCCGCTAGTACGAAGCCGTCGGGTTGCATACGTCGCAGAGTGAACGCTAAAGCTTTTCCGAAGGAGGACGATTGTGAAGGAATTAAGATTCCTCGATGGTCTGTCAGCCACCGTCTAGACTCAGGGCCGCCGCCAGGGGGGGACAAACGGGACTCTAGTCCGGGGCCCCAACGGAAGGGGGGCCTCGTCAGCCATGCTTGATTTTTTTTTATGCTGATGCTGTGCGCGTAGATATATATTCGGACAATTATTCAAGTTACATGTAACAAAAAAGTTAAAACATTTAGCTTACAACAAAGAACAATACAAGTGGATGTTTAAATGCCCGCATACTCCAAGCAAGTAGACGTTGTCAACGTGCTCGTATCGTGGGAAGCACGCTTGTCAAAGGGGCCCGCCACCGCCGGCCGACAGCGGCACGCTTCTCAAAGAAAGAGAGCCAGCCGACGCCGTCGCCGCTGTAAAATGAATATTTCCGTTTCACACAATCAGACGTCGTTCTGTTTCAGGCAACAGCGATATTCTTGTACACTTTCGTGTGGATGTTGACGTGTACGGTGTAGAAAAAGCCCGTCTCCGTAGTTTGATAATTCATTCGCTTGGGCGTTCATTATTGCTTTTAAAGCAGTGATGAGTGAGCACTGGTTTTGTGTGTTCAAGTATAACTAGAGATTCTGGATCACCAGATTTTTTTTAAACTGAAGTTTCAGCTTGATACAGAACTAGCAAGGTTAGTTGAGATAACATCTTTCTAAGTAAGTTGTTACTTATCCCCACGTTTGAATAATAAACTATAAAGTTATCATTATTTGCCAAACAGATCAAAGTAGAACATACAATGAATCGACACAAGTCTGGTGCTCAAAAGCGACGGGAAAAGAAACAGAGGGAGAAACGGGAAAAAAAATTATAAACCAAAAATGAAATTGTCCAATTTTTTAAACACAGCGATGCTCCTAAACCTAATATCTCTGCTGAATCTGAAGATATTTCCTTTCCGTCAACATCCCGCCAGGAATTGCCACGTGAAGATTTCCGGCCCGCAGACGAAGAACGCGGTTGTGCAACTAGCAGATCTGGAAACGAAATATCTGCAACTCCAACTGAGGTCGAGACAGTAGGACTATCAGCGAAGTCAGGACTAGGAGAGGCAAATGATAATGTTGATGATTTTGTCGAACATAAAAACGAATTTCGCAACTACAGCGATCCTGGGCGATGGCCAGATCACTTGCAAGACCGGGACAGACAGTGCATCGTTTTATGCAAGTTAAAAACTGAAAGTCAGTTAATAGACATGATCAAAAACATGCCTTCAGATTACACTGGAAAAATGTTTTCCAAAAGTCTGTTACACTCCCAGTTGTCCAATAGTCGAGAAGAGTTACTTAGAGATTGGATTGTCTGGAGCAGCTCAAAAAATGTTCTATACTGCATCACGTGCCTTCTCTTTTCTTCTGGTAAAAGTCTGGAACAGCATGTCAGTACTAGCCTTTTGACAAGACGAGAAGGTTTTGATCCAAAAAAACAACAGTGGAGGTTTCTTTACGAAAGGTTACGGAATCACGAAAAAAGTTCCCAGCATAGGGGTTCTTACGTGGCTTGAAAGCTTTTGGAAAAATCAGTTATTGGTTCTTGTGGTATTGATAGCAGCTTTCAACAGCGAATCTAAACTGAAAGTGACAAGTTCAATGCCCTATTGCGTAGACTCTTGGATGTTACATTGTTTCTGGCTTCCAGAGGACTCGCATTTCGCGGACAATCTCAAGACATAGGAAACCCTCACAATGGCAACTTTTTGGGGTTACTAGAACTCGTATCTCACTATGATCCTTTGCTGAAACATCACTTGGAGTGCATCAAAAACAAGAAAGAGCATGGTGAAAGAATGCGAACTCATTATTTGTCATGGCAGACACAAAACGAATTCATTTCTTTATGTGCAAAACATGTTCTAGACAAGATTTTTCTTGAAAGAAGGGAAGCTATTTATTTTTCCATTTTATGTGATGCTACACCTGACGTATCCCATACAGAACAAAATGTTCTCATATTACGATACGTCCATAAAAACGATGAGAACAAATGGTCAATAGAAGAGAGATTTGTAGAGTTCTTCCCGTGCAATCAGAAGACAGGAGAAGAAATTGCAGAAACACTCATTTCACGCTTAGACAAACATGGAATTGATCTTGAAGATTGTCGTGGACAGGGTTTTGACAACGGCGCAACCATGTCGGGAAAAGTGAAAGGTGTTCAAGCGCGGATTCTACAAAAGAATGATGCTGCTCATGCTGCTCTATTCTCTCCATGTGCAGCTCACACATTGAATCTGGTCGGGGTAAATGCTGCGTCGTGTTGCAGAGATACCGTAACATTCTTTGGAAACGTGAATCGCCTCTACAAATTATTCAGCTCTTGTCCAGAAAGATGGAATCTCTTGCTGGAATCAACAAGATGCTCGCTGCATTATCTGAGTGACACGCGCTGGTGTTCAAGAGTTGATGCCGTGCGTCCAATTGCTCAGAGGTTGCCTAGCATTCTTCCTGTTCTAGAGAAAGTGATGTCCACGACAAAGTACACAAATGAAATTAGAAGCGAAGCACGTGGACTGAAAACATATTTCTCTTCCTTCACTGCAGTGTTGATGGCAGCTTTCTGGCTAAAAGTTTTGACTTGCATCAATGAAAGAAATCTAATACTCCAATCAAAGGCAATCTCACTTGAAATCGCGTCACGTAACATCAAGGATCTCTCAAATGAATTGCAGCAGTTGAGAGATAATTGCCACACGATTTTCACTGAAGCATAGCATGTATCCAAAGAATTAGGAATTCCTACAGAATTGAAGACGGCGCGGCGTCGAGGCAAAAGTCAAGACGTTTCCGTTCAGATTCCGAAACGTCCCATGATTCCCAAGGCGTCGCGGGTGTCGAGGAATCAGCAGAAGCTAAGTTTACTAGAGAAGTGTTGTATTTGATTTTGGATTCTGTGATTGCGCAGATGAACCATCGGTTCGAAGTTTTGGACAAGATCTGGAAACTATTCAATCCAGTTCTAAATTTTAGAAGTCTGACTTCTGAAGAAATCTCATCCTCTTGTGCTGATTTATTGGTTAAATATCCACGTGATTTTACCAGCCTTTTGAAAGACGAGTTGCTTCACTTGAAGCATGTATACAGTGTGACATTCAACATCAAGGAAGCGTCTGCTTCTGCGTTGTCTGATCCACTTCATCTTTTGAACTCAATTTATTCACTCGGGTTAGAAGGAATATTTAGTGAAGTCTGTATTGCTCTGAGGATTTTTTGTTGTCTTCCTGTGTCGGTGGCTCAAGGAGAACGATCGTTCAGCAAATTGGCTATTATAAAAAACTATTTGCGTTCTACCATGAGCCAAGAAAGATTAAATGGACTGTCAATTATTTCAATTGAACACGAACTTACCAGGCAGATAAACTTCAATGAAGTCATACGTGTTTTTGCTAATATGAAAATAAGAAGGTGGTCCTCCTCATCGCAGTAACTTCTTGTCACCAATGTCAGATTAATGCTGTTCAACTTCAAGAAAAACTATTTAGATCTTACTCTAGACATACTGATATAGTAAGTATGTTAGTGTATAAATACAGAATCTTACCATACCATACTGATTGTACACCATGTAGATAACCCTAATCGTTAGGCTAGTACGTATTAAAAAAATGTACCCAGATGTTACTCCTAATCATTGCATTGATATAATTGTACCATTACAAGTAACCCGTTGCATAGGCCTATCTCATTAATGTATTATTTCAATTCCGCCATCTGCTTTCATTGGCTTTCCTACTTGCAGTCAAACTTTTATTTGCGAGAAGGTTCAACTCACCAAGTATGGTATTAGTATTCATAAATGCAGCCAGCATTGTCGCTGTCGGATAAACTACAGTTCGGTCATTTTATATATACATATTTCAAGGTTTTTGGCATGTGGGGACCTGGGAAAAGGCATCAGGCACGAGGCAGAGCCCAGAGGGGCCCACACGTACCCAGTTGTCAGGGGCCCAAACATTTCTGGCGGCGGGCCTGTGAGAGGGGTTCTAAACGCAATATTTTTTTGTTAAATGACTTTAGCTTAAAAATCAAAAAAAGGATTTTTTTTGGGCTTGTTCTTACCTTCCGCGAAGGCAGTAACCATATTTTCTTTTACATTTGTTAACGTATTATACATTTAATATGTATTTTTATTTGGTATACCAAAATGCAAATATTGCTCTTATGCATAATTTTTTTTTTTTTTTGCTAAAACGCAAAACATACTGTGTGCAGACACAAAAAATGAAAAAAAATGATAAAAGGCATAAATGTTTCTTTGTTTATTGTAACTTAGATAATTTTTTTTTATCCGAACCAGTATATGGAACGTCAGAATCCGTCATTTTTTTTGTCGTATTCAAGAAAAATATAGGAGGCTTGGTTCGGGAAAACTCAGATTTTCTGTTGTAAAAATAGATATAATAATATTTATTAGTAAATAATTATTCTATTTTTTTATTTATGCTTTTTTAGTTTGCAGACAGTGATTGTTGAGTTTGTATTGTTTAAATAAATGTTAATAAAAATCTCCACGTGATAATCGCTGTCTGCTGTAGTTGTCCCTCGCGAATAATTTTCGTGACCACGAGGATGTTGTATCGCACTATTGTTAGTGTTCTTTTCGTAATTACTGTTTTTTTTTCAGTCAGACAGACCACTTCCAGCTTCTGGCTTGACCAGTCCTTCTTCCTTCTGGTTCTCCACGCCCTTACTATGGCAGCCATGGCGTTCAACTTTCGTTTCATTCCAATGCCTTGTAAACTGCTCCTACCCTGCTGCTCGATGTTCAGTTCGTTATTATTGACTCTGACAGGTGAATTTCTCACTTTCTCGCGGCATCCATGATTCTCTATCGAGCAGCATTTTTTCGCAGCTTTACTCGTAAGATAATAATGAAATTTCTTTTGATACTATTTCAACGGTAATGCGTATAAGGAACGCCATGCTGCACATTTCAGTTTTTTTTATTAATAATTAACTATTACTTCATAGTCTTCCTTTAGACATAAATGGAATTTGTAATTTCTTTTTTATTTCTTATCGGGAATTAGTCTGTCTCAATGAATATTTAGAAATTTAAACTCAATTCGCACAATGTAGCGATTGATATTTCTCATTACAGTATTTTGCATCAACGTAAATTTTTTACTTATTTTGAGAAATATTTTTTCTTTTGCAATGGAGATCACAATGCCAATTCCTCAATTGAATCATATTGTATAGAATATTCTTTTGTACAGAATTTTTGTATTTCATAAATAAATCTCATTCTTAAACCAAAAATAAAATTTTTTAAACCAGCCACGTCTTTTCTTATGTTTGAGGTTCTTTTAAGTATCACCTCTTAAATTTCTGTTCTATTATTGGTCCCCCCCTCTGAACTAAAATCATCAGAGTTTAAAAAATTAATATATCCTTAATAATATTTAAATTTTATTACAGGCTCTATACTGACATTAGTTAAATTAGTTTTGATACAAATTTGTATTAATAATTATGATAAAAAATTTGGCAAGCCAAGAAGACATTGGAGATATTATCCTAACTTCATTACTTGTTTTGGAAGTGATTCCTTTTCTTTCTGAATTTATTCATTGAAAGTATATTAATAACTTTTTTTTATTTTCTTGCTTTTATGTCTATAATAAACATATATTTATTTATTTATTTAATAATTAGTACAGTGAAAAAAAATAGTGGACTCCCTGGGACCAGTATGGTTCAAACAGACCGAAAGAAGGTCACAGGGAGCCACAAAATATAAAGAAAAAAAATACAATTATAATAACAACAACTAAAAAAACATTATAAACAATAAACATTATAAAAATGATTAAACACAAAAAGAGAAACGTAGAAAAAAAAATCTGATAAACAAAAAGAAAAAAAGAAAAAATGAAACCAAAAAATTGTCTATAAAGTTATACAAAAAAAGATATGTAAGCCAGAAAGTTTACAACCCAATAGGTAACAACTTAATAGAAACGTAATAAAAAACAAGTATGATAAACAAAGGATACGAGTAATCAATTATAGTGGGATCTGAAACTTCGGCGGAAGACGGAGAGTATAGTGTTTTAAATGATTGTAAAAAACTCGAAAATCAGTTAATGAGCGCAGCTCAGATGGAAGAAAAGACCAACATTTAACATCTACAGTGCTGGACAGAATTATAAACTCACATGAATTTTGAACCAAACTTTACTAAAAATAAAATGATCTACATCAGCTTTTTAAATATCGTTTATCAAACATAAATTTACCACTTTGCTGATCTTCATTCGTATATTTTAAAAATTTTGTGAACAACGATAATAAACTCATAATTTCACTTGGACAAAATTATAAACTCACCCTTAAAAATGTGTCCGCCCGTCTATTTTTATCATATGCAAATTGCAAAAAAGGTTGTATTTGCAATCACTTATTGTAAGAAAGTGTCTGCTGCAGATTTATACTGTGTAAAACATTGCCACGATGAACAGAGCTTAGTGAGACAGACATTAGGACAGTATTGATGTTGCATGGATGTGGAATGTCCCAAATGAAAATTGCAACTCATCTTAACCGATCCCAGTGTGCTGTCAGAAATGTATTACAACGGGAAGTTGATGGGAAAGCGAAGAAACGAACAGGAAGGAAAAAATCTTAAGCTCTCGAGATGAATCTCATTCGACGACTGGCAACTGGAAGCAATCTTTCTGCTGGACACATTGTAGATGTACTTTCACTTACAGTAACTGCTCTCGGCGCACTGTTGCACAGGTTCTGCAACAACTCCCATCATTGTCTACAAAAAATTTCTACGAAAACCACCTCTAAACCAAGCTCACAAAAATGCAAGATTGGAGTTTTGTAGAGAAAAAATGGCATGGACTCACGAGTGGTACACAGTGGTGTTCTCTGATGAAAAGAAATTCAACCTTGATGGTCCCGATGGATGGGACTATTATTGGCATAACATCAGACAAGACGAATAGCTTAAACTGAGTCGTCAAATAGGGGGTGGCTCAGTTATGGTTTGGGGGACGTTTTCTGCTCAGAGTAAAAGTGATATGGTAGTGATCAATGGATGCATGGACTCTGCAAGATACAAAGTGCTGCTGGAAACTCAACTTTCAAGTGAAATTCTTGGAGATAACTGGTCTTTCCAGCAAGGTAATGCTCCACACTCACAGCAATATGCGGTTAATATGACCCGCTTGTGAGAGTCATATGATTCTTCCAATACGACCCATTTAAAAGAGTCGTTGGACACAGATGTCAGTAAGAGTTGTTTGACCCGAATTTCCGAGTCGCCATTCTCGGGTCAATTGACTCGACTGTACAAGAATTAAGACTCATTAACGGAATGTTTACTATACGCGTATATACTTATTTACACATTTTTAACATACATATTTATATATTTTCTCAGCTACTTACACACTTACAGGTATATAATCATATTTACACAAATTTACACACGTGTATACACAATATACACAAGTTTACACACGGGTATATATCTATTCACACACGTTTACATATATCTATACATTTATTTACACAAATTTACACTTTTGTACACATCTGTATAGAATATTTACACAACTTTACACACATTTAAACACACGTGCACAAATTTACACACGGTTATACACCTATTTACACAGGTTTACGCTTATGTACAACTCTGTACAGCTTATTTACACACGTTTACACACATTTATACATATATGTGCACAAATTTAGACACGTGTATAGTCAATTTACGCATCTGTACAGCTTATTTACATAAGCTTACACAAATATCTACATAAATTTACACACTTGTACACACGATATATACAAGTTTACACACGGATATACACCAATTCACACAGGTTTACATACGTCTATACACCTATTTACACAAGTTTACACTTTTGTACACATCTGTATAGCATATTTACACAAGTTTACATTTGTATACCGACCTGTATTTGCATTTTATCATCTTTTATAGTCAAAATTTGCCAGCAGAAGATAGAACTCCAAGCTTGTAGGCAGAAAAAAGGATTTTAATGATAAATCTGTTGCTAAATTCTAAAATACCGATCGCCGTGTTCATAGAGAAACGACAGCTCTTGAACGGTAGACAACAATAGGAAGAGAAACGATATCTTTTTAAAATTTTTAAACATCAATTTAAAAAAAAGAAGTCCTTTATTGATTTAAGAATACATTCAATTTCTAATGTACAATGCAATAAATTCATTATCACCTAACAGAACTGATTTGCACAAAAATCAAGGGATTATTTTTATTGTAAGCATTACATCGTTCTCATTATAAATCTGCAAGATTCCTTTTCCATTCCTTTGGGTAGGCTAAATGGAAACTATCACGAGGAGCCTAAAGAGGAAGCCTTATATTTGTATCCTTGGCAATCTGAAATGCAGAAAAAAGGATGCGTTTTAGATCAATGATTTACACTCCCTACAATAATGAAAACAGTGACATTTTATTTCTGTTAATATCATATTCGGTCTCCGTGCTGAAATTAAGTCACCCACCCTTCTTACTTTCTATAAGGCTCCGATACACAGCTTTCAATGTATAGATCCATTCTTCCTGCGAGAAACTAGCCATGTTGTTAGCAGTCGATAATAATGAATGCTGTGTAGTGAAAATGCATTTCAGATCACAACGGGTAAAAAAAATAAATAATCGTAACAATAATGAATTTGGAACTATTAAATAAATAATAGTTATAAATTGAACTATTATCTAATATTCTATTTGCTTTTAGAGAATTATCCTTTTTTGCTTTGATAAAGGATAGTCTCTATCCGAAACGTCAGCTTTTTATTTTGATTTTGATTAATTATTTTTGTTTATTATATCTTATTTTTTATTTAATTTGTATTTTTAATTTATAACTATTATTTATTGTATTCCAGGGTTCTTGTGTCTCGTCCTTCTTTTAATTTATATCCGTTCATTGAACTATTAAATAAGAATAGTTAGATTCCTGTTTTCGTTCAATTTTTCTTGAACTGGTAAAATTTGAAGGAGGAAGACGAACAACGTTGGAGAATGGCTTATTCAACGTTGGGTATTTGAGGGAGCCTGTTCTCGCACTCAGAGTTGAAGAAACTATCTCTGCTGATAGATAGTCTCTAGATAACTTGTCCCATCCATTGTCATATTAAAGAGTAGTATTAGTTTTAATAATTTTGTATTAATCTTCTTACTAACACGAACGGCGAAATCGTTCCTATCGCTATCCGCCATGTTTTCGTAACTTGATTTCGTATCGTTGCCGGAAATGATTCCCATTTCCTATGACTTGGCTCGTAAAGCCGTGTTTAGCGCTGTTAGATGAGTCGGGGATTCGTAAACACTTGAAGATGGATCGTACAACTTATCTACGAAGTACTGTATTCTTATAATCGAGTCAGAGAGCTATAACCTAATAAAATGAGTCATATGATCTGGAAATTGCTGTGAGTGCATGCCATCGTTCCAACCTTATGAAAAAAATGGTTTCAAGAGCAGCAGATAAATGTTTTATGTTGGCCGTCATACTCCCCAGCCCTCAGCCCAATTTAGAATGTATGGGGACAACTAGCACGTCTTCTTTATAAAGATCATCGGCAATTCCAGACTACTCAAGAGCTCACCACTGCCATCATGGAAGGATGGGAATCTATCACCACTGAGTACTTGCATAAACTTGTCGATTAGATGCCAAACAGGATGTTTGAAGTCATAAGAAACAATGGAGGACCAACAAAGTACTAATGTTTGAAAAATAATCGCCATACTTCTGTTTTCTAAGGGTGAGTTTATAATTTTGTCCAAGTGAAATTATGAGTTTATTGCCGTTGTTCACAAAATTTTTAAAATATACGAATGACAATAAGCAAAATGGTAAATTTATGTTTGAAAAATGATATGTAAAAAGCTGATGTAGATCTTTTTGTTTTTAGTAAAGTTTGGTTCAAAATTCATGTGAGTTTATAATTCTGTCCAGCACTGTATAAAGGTCAAACAACGGCGACGGTAGTTACGATTAGAAAAAGGAGGAATTAATAGTCCTGAAGAACGAGTATGGTAACGCTGATCACAGCTATTATTAGTTATAATTATAGGAGGTGAGGCACATAGTAAAGAGTTAGAGAGTTTATAAACAAAGGTGCAAACACGCATAAAGTATAATTGATAAACTGTCAGAATACCTAATTCTGAAAAGAGATGTGTTTGGGATGGCTGAGAAACCATTTCTGCAATTTAAACATTCTGGAAAGATTACGGGAGGTAGACGATCCCCCAAAAATTATATTAAAACATAAAGCAGATTGAATCCAAGCATAATAGAGTTGGAGAATTATCTTACCAGGAAGGTAACGTAAACGAGAAATGATGCCTTGCTTTCTATTTAACTTAGACAAAAGGGAATTGATATGTAGCTCCCAAGAAAGATCATGGGAGATTAAAATCCCTAAATAAACAAAGGACGAGACACTTGATAGCTGAATATCATCATAATAAAAGAGAAAGAGAACTGGGGACGTTGCGTTTATTGCGTTGATAAAAAATCATGAACTTAGTTTTTTCCGTATTAACTGATAAGCAATTTTTTTTAGACCATGTACCGGGTGTCCCAAAAATGACTTATGGATTTTGAAAATCAATAAAAAAAAGACGGAATGCGATAGATATGTATCGTTTGCAGCCTTATGCTTAGGAAATGCAGGAAATCCCACCAAATTTCAAATTTAGTTAACATTTTCACCCACAAGTGGCGCTGAAAACTATGAAAAAATAAAAACCGGTATGAAAATGTTGCAAGGACTGTTGCAAAAAACCATTTTGGTAGAGCGGATTTGCAATCTCAACAGCACACGCTATCAGCTTGACGACGAACTATAGAATGGCGAGCTGAAATACTTCGTTTTAACTATACCTGGTACAGATCGCCTGCAGCGCCATCTCTTGGTAAAAATGTTAACTAAATTTGAAATTTGGTGGGATGAAATTCCCTGATTTCCTAAGCATAAGGCTGCAAACGATACATATCTATCGCATTCCGTCTTTTTTTTATTGATTTTCAAAATCCATCAGTCATTTTTGGGACACCCGGTATATAAACCATTGAGAGTTAAGCAACGATTCTACCTGTAACGGGTCTTTACATGCAGCTAAAAATGCAACGTCATCGGCGTACAGAATAATTTTCAAAGATGAGTTGGAGCTAACAGATATTGGAAGATCGTTAACATATAAACAAAATAATAGAGGCGAGAGAATAGATCCTTGGGGTACTCCAACGTTACGATTAATTGTAAAGGAAGACTTGCCCAACAAACGTAAATAATAAGATCGATCAGATAAATAATTCTGCAACCAACGTAACGGGTACCACGAATACCAAACTGTTTATTTAATTTAATCAATAAAAGATTAATAGGAACAAAATCAAAGGCCTTTGAAAAGTCGACGAATACGGCCGCGGCATGATTATTAGAGACCATTTCTGTTGATACGAATTCGATAAATTCATAGCATGCCGTTTCAACGTTTTTGCCAGGGACGAAGCCATGCTGATGATGTGTAATAAGATTATTAGTATGAATATAATTGGAAATGCGAACATAGTATAGCTTCTCAAAAACCTTGGCAAAAAAAGGTAAAACTGAAATTGGACGATAATTTGAGTAAATTGAAGGGTGTAATACGCGCCTGTTTCAGAACCGTGGGGAAACTTCAGCGACCAGAGAATGATCAAATAATAATGCTAGAGGAAAAGATGAAATGTGGCGTAACTGAATTAAAACTTTGGTGGGAAAACCAAGTGGATCAAGGGAATCCGAGGAATTCAAACTCCCAATAATATCACTGACCTCTTCGACCGTTGTAGGAAATACAAAAAAACTATAATTATTATTATTTAATTGGACAGTGTCATAATCATGGACTGAATCAGACAAAGGGTCGAATGAGGGAGGCAATAGTGATCGAAGAAATATTGTTAACGAGTCTCTGTTAACATTGGTTGGAATACTGAAAGGCGACATAAAACTCCTTCAGTCAGGGACTAAACTTTTTATTACCTTCCATTTGTCCTTATTCGCATACAAAAGTAAGAATAATTTATCAAAGTAATCTCTTTCAGCCTTATTAATTTTCTTACGAAGTACGTTGGAAAAATCTTTAAAACGTTGAATATTAACTTCAGAAGGAACAAGTCAAGACTTCCGATAATAACAAGAACAACAGGAAACCACTATTCCACATCAGATGTTT
>JAHWFO010015287.1:0-12080 GCA_023313115.1 Rhysida immarginata
ACCTCAGATTTCGGAAAAATAATAAATATCGATAAAAAATCGATATTCATGGTTATGGCAAGGCATATTAATGAGAAATATCTCATGACCAACAATGCAAGCCAAAGTTTGTACAACAATAGGTATCAACAATGGTATCAGCACGCAATTCACAAACACACTGCATGAACCAACAATATATATCTCATGACCAACAATGCAAGGCAAAGTTTGTGCAACAATAGGCCCGTTGTGTTCGCATCAACAATGGTATCAACGCGCAATTCACCAATAACAATGAGCACAGAATGATGATGTACTGTTAAAGCAATCTTTCCAAGAATTATAACAATGAACATAAAATGATGATGTAATATGGATAAGTTTCAATTTGTAACAATGCAAAGAATTCCTGTTATTCAGGCTTTTCTTAGAAAAGAGAGTTCTTAGTACTTAACAATTTCTTGATAATCTTTAAAAATGATCAGTAACTGGTGATAATGGAGAGTTAGCAGACTATTGAGAAAGAGTGGAAAGACGACAGAGGAAGCACTCCTTTAGCTCCGTGATGTATTGAGCAAGTGGGAAGCAAGTAAATAGAAGAATCGGCGACCGCTAGACTGCACAAAGTGATGAATGGCCAAGTTTTGCTTCAACACATCGAGAGAAGAGTGGAAATTGCAACAACACTAAGTATACATCTGAGGTAAGATTACGTGAGTAAGAAATTATTTAGACTAGCAGTGGCATCCTTGGAGAGGTCCAGCACCATGGTGAGCCTTTAAAAAGATTTTTTTCGAAATTTTCATTAAGAATTTTTACTGTATTAATTCTAAGCATTTTCATGTGTTTATTTTTAAGATACGAGATAATTCTAAGCACTCGTATTGCAAAATTTAATTTAATTTTTTGAGATTGTTCTGTTTACATCCAAGTGTAATTATCCCGGGCAACGCCGGGTACCTCTTCTAGTCTTCTATATTGTAAAGGTACCCGGCGTTGCACAAACTTTTCCTTTCATTGTTAGTCATGAGATATTGATTGTTTATCTTATCTGGTACAGAGGCACCTACTCCTACGAGGGAGTTTTGCGCCATCCCATTAATAACGACTGCTACGAGATGACAGTAGCAGTCGGGACCGACGGCTTAACGTGCCCTCCGAAGCACGGGGGGTTTCATGATGGAAAAGCTGCTGGGGATAAACGAACCAGAGGCTGTCACCAACTGCTGGAACACCAGCTATGGTCAATCGGCAAATGGGTCAGACCAAAGTCCCCCAACAGCCGCGCCCCAAATAGCTGTCCCGCCAGCGGTGGCCCTCAAGCCCAGGCCGTCACCCAACCAGCAGCTGGCCGCGCCTGAAGTTGCTGAACTCCATCGATTGGCAAGCCAACCGACGAGACAACCAGGCCACGGCCACCCCCATATTGATTGTTGGTCCATGCTGAGCGTTTGTGAATTGCGTGTTGATACCATTGTTGATACCTATTGTTGTACAAACTTTGCCTTGCATTGTTGGTCATGAGATATTTCTCATTAATATGCCTTGCCATAACCATGAATATCGATATTTATTATTTTTCCGAAATCTGAGGTAGACAGCGACCTTCCTCATGCTTTGAAGGTCATGTATGCGAAATTTTATCAAGATCGGAATAAAACTGTAGATTTGTATAAAAAACAGACCCACAGACAGACCCACAAACATCCTTCTTTATATATATAGAAGATTGGTTACCGTTAGCGTGCATTTATTGGCGAAAAAAATAAAAAAAAAAGTTACTATATTCAATTACATTACAATTTTGTGAAGATTGGGTCTGTGATATGAGAAGTAACAAACAGATGATAAAAGTTTCGGAATTATATTTCAAGTAAATGCCAGATCAATGTAAGTATTTCCCAATGTACTTGGATAGTTAGTCGGGACTATGTCTAAATTGAAATGATGTTTCATAAATTCAAATGCTCCTTCGTTTCGTTTGGTATTCATATTAAAATCGCCCATCAATATCATAGGCAATATCCGCATCCAACTCTTCATCTATTTGCTTGCAGCCGTCGGTGTATTTCTTTAATCCAGAAAACAAGAACATTTTTGAACATGTTTGAAAACATATATTATTTTAGTCAGATTTATTGTTTTGCTTTAAGAAATTAACAAAACTTCAAAGTTCATTTCTTAAAATAATTATCTGCTTAAAATAATATATATTATATTATTTTACAACATATTTTTAATAGCAAACTAGAAGCGAACCCACCCGTTTGTATAATCGGGAAATAACCCATTGTTAGATTTTTTCTTTGTTGTGACAACTTCCACCGTCGCTGATTTTATATAAATGATGTACTGATTTCGCCGGCAGATGACAGGGTGAAGGCACTCTACCTAAAGCTCTAGATTAAGAAAGTACGGCAAACTTCGTCGTCTGCTACCAAATCCGCCATTGTTGGCCCAAATAGCCCTATAAAGTGAGTTACGCTTCCTCTAAAATTCGTCTTAAATGCATCGTTTTCGCAAATTTTCTTATTATTATCGTCTGGAAATATAACTGGCAATCAGTAAATTCTGTAACTATTGATTTTTCTTTAAATTTTGTTTTCAATTATAATTTTTTACATATAAATAATGATAACGTCGAGGCAGTTTAATGATAACCAGATTCAGTTTTTATTTACTTTCACTTTATTTATTTATCCTTAATAAACGATTTACATGTAATTAATAAATTTTAATTAAGTTATGCATAGTTTTTGTAATTTTATTTATTAAAATATAATTTAATAAACTTTTATGAAATTAATTTTTATATTTAAATCAAAAATTTCACTTTACCAATATTAATTTTATTAAATTATAAAAATTATTAAATTATTAAAAAAAGTATAATTATAATTATAAAAATATCAAATATAATTTAATAAAATAGGAACTATTAAATTTAAGTTTTTGATTTAAATATAAAAATTACTTTGATAATTATATTTTGATAGAAAATTTTAAAAATTATAATTTGGAAAAACTAACCGTTTGATTACAAAAAAAAAATTACAAAAAAATAACTACACATGCAATGTATTTTGAAATTTATTCATTTATGGAGGTTTATAATATTGACTAAAAAATCTATCCAAAACTTATAGTTAAAATTTTCTATATTTTTTTCATCCAACTAGCAAATTTTCGTTATTCAATTTCATATTTTATATTCAAGTTTAATGATGAGTGATAATTAACTTTGCTAAAATAAGATGAAAATAACATGGACGTTTTATGGACATGAAGTTTTGCCTCCACATTTCACAGACAGTTTAACCTTGTTATAAAAAGAACTATATTCAACAAAAAATTATATTTTCTGATAGTCTGAGAATTGCACAATGCAACATTTCTATAACATTCGGTGAAGTTATAATATAAACGTACTTGCTTCTTATTACTTCTTCAGATATTTTAACGAATTTATTAACCTCCAAGGAGCATAGACTGAAGGATTCTGAAATTTTGCTTATTCGGATTCAAATTTAGGATCAAACAACGAATATTTCGTTAAAAATTTAATCTAAATTGCATCTTCCACATGCATTTCAATGGTATCTATCGCTGCGTTTGGGCCAACAATGGCTGACAAACTCACGTGACAGCCGTTCTACCAATCAGCAGCTGCGGGCGGCGCAGAAAAGGTTTGCCGTACTTTCCTAATCTAGAGCTTTAACTCTACCATTTGGTCGCCTCCCATTTGGACGTTTGACCTGACTCATTTGATCGCCTCCCATTTCGTCGCTTGCATCCTCTAAGACTTTCTATTAACTAATTGTATTTAAACAAAAACTAATACAGCCAAAAATTATTAATTAATAATATTTAAAATAAAAATCATATAATATCAAAACATCATATTTATTCCTCATTTTCATTGAGATTAAATATGGTATTTTTAATATAAAAAATTCAAAAAGAATTCAGTGTTGTTAATTTAATTTAAGAAGTAAATTAAAACCATTTCCAAGTTCTAGATTTGACCTAATTGGCTGAATTTTTTATTGACCATAATACCTTTCGTTCATTTTCACTTTTCAGCATTCTCTTTCTAGACAAGCATACAGGCGGTAAGACTTTTTTATTTTCAGTTTTATATGTCGATCAAAGTAGTTTAGTAAGTTTATATCCAGTTAGCAGATACCATGGCTTTTAAAATCTTAAAATCAACTAAAGGAAAAGACATGATTTCATACAACAAACACCTGTACAGTTTTGAAAAAGAGAATGCACAGAATGTTAGGAGATTTAAATGTTCCTGAACCCATCGATGGTATTCCTTAACCCATCGATTGTGTTTCGATGATGGTTCATACCATCGATGGTGCCACCGATGGTGGTTTTTAATAAGGCATCAACATGTAATTAAGTAACACATGCAGAAAAATACATTTTATTACCGTGGCTCATCAAGGCCCTATGAGCTGAATAAAGAACAGGCGATCAAATGGGAGGACGACTAAACGGGAGGCGTCCAAATGGGAGGCGACCAAATGGGGCTTAACCGATGACAGGATTTCATGATATTATCTTAAAACGCTCGTGTTCCCATGTTTTTATACCTAATGCACAGGCCTTCTTTATATTAAATGCACAGGCCTTTTCTCGTAGGCTATGGTTAGCTCCAATTAGTTCCAATAAACGCCGCACACGTATATGCTGCAGCAGCGCCACTCCGTTATTACGATGGCGAGCATAAAATTCACTTAACTTTAACTTGCTGTAACTTTTGACCCAGTGGCTCATTTGGTAAAATTTTTGCTTATTATTCAAGACTCAACCTTCCTCTTTCCAACGAGATAATGACCATAGTTGTAGGATATAGTTTTAGAAAGATATAGACTGAGATATGTACATCACTTTTTGAACGAAAAATCGCGTCTGAATTTTTCCTCGGCTGCACCCCTGATAGACGTAGTTCTACGTCAAAAAAAATTATTTAACTCTTAAAATACGATCAAAATTTCTATAATTTTTCTGATTAAAAAAAAACAAAAAAATAAAAAAACATCCTTATATCCGATATTTAATTGGATTTTATCATTTAAAAAATATTGAAATTGTAAAAAAATGCCTATTTTTCTAATAAAAAGAAAATAAGAAATTTGGCAGTTCTAAAGAAAGCCTGTAAGAAACTGGCATGTGTTTCTTGCTAAATTTTAGTTCACAGATACAGTTTATTAATAGGAAACTTTTTTGTATTCTCAGAAGAAGAAAATGATTAAAATAAAACGAACCTCAATATTTAAAACTATTTTAATCTTTTAAAATTATAATTAATTACTTTTTAATTATTTTAATCATTTTTCAAAATAAAGAATTAGTGAAATAGTCAATGAGAAACTGTTGGTCAAGCCCATAAGTTTTTAAAATTTCGAATCCTGAGGGAAAAAAAAAAACAAACTTTTTGCCTTAGCAACCAGAGGATTCTTTGGTCTCCACATTTAACCCTAGCAACGATAGGGTTCTTCAGAAAACAAATTCTTTCCTTTTTATCTTCGAATTCCTTAAATCCTATCGTTCCAGGGCATTTCGGTTGCCTGACTTGTTACATGCTGAAAAGCATACAGGGTGAATCAGAACTACATTACAGAAGAATATGATAGATAGAAGGTACTAAAGCATACATTTTTTTTATTAAGTTATCTGGGTCCTATCTCGCATCTGTACGGGGTTACACTTTCTTTAGTTGCGGGAGCCATTCATACAAGGGCCAGCGGCTTAACTCTCTGGTTACTGAGCTTTACTGAAAAAACAGCAAACAATGATACTGACTACGTGTGGTTACAGAAGTGCTTCGAAGACAACACTGACAGCGCCGAAGTATTGACTGTTGCACTCGTTCATAATTTACGCGTGTGGTATACACTAGGGCTTTTCAATAAGCCCAGCGCTTTTAGTGAACCTAAAAGCAACAGACAATAGAAGACAGTCAAAATACTGAAACATATATAGCGCGGCACTGGTGCAGGATACGACACACGTTGCTTAATAAATGTTTTAGTAACCTCTATCTATATGATTATATTTTTCTGTAACATAATAGAAGTTTTGAATGACTGTGTATATTAGTTTCGCTGTTCGTGTGCCTATCGGGAATGGTTTAACTTTTTCAAATTCTGTTTTTGCTGTTCGATAGAGACCATACCTATGTCCCGTGATTTAGGGGTCAAAGCCACTGTGACAATTTCGTGCGTCATCGTCCAAATTATTTTTATTCGTGAGTGCACGAATCAGTAGAGTGGATGAAACGTCGTGATACAGGTAGGCGGAGGAAGCGAAAGAGTGAAGGAGTTCAGTGACGAGACGGCATGCGCGAAGAGAAAAGATAGGAAAACCAAAGAAAGAAGTGGTGACAAAGTTTTCCTCTGACACGAAAAGGGAATGGCGGCGCTTTACTCCAGTCAACGTAGTCAATGCGAATTCCATGAGATATGGGAATAGAACGCCTTCACAAATTCCAGTACAGTAGAATCTTATGAAGAATGTTCGCAACGGCAACGACGTTAACCATGGAATACGAGTAACAGCGCCGTCGGACTTTATTGTAACGAGTTTAGTGATGTAGTAAACGTCGTCAATGCCTCATGCCGTCTTGAGAGTTTGACACCTAGGCTGTCTCGCTTGTAGAATTTAGTGGAGAGTGGTCAGCATCTGCCAAGAGACAATAATTTCCCGTAATACGCTCACGGACATTGACCACGAACTATTTCTACGTCACGGACTTTTAATAGCTATGTGGCCCTAAGGACAATTAATAGCTTAAATGGAGCGTAATTTGGGCTTCGCCATAGTGAGATACGATTGTGGCAGAAGTATTCGTTTGTCAAGTTAAAATTTGCATTCCCACCATCCATCATTCTGTAGTACGTAATCTTGTCATTCCTAACGTGTGACTGTTATTACAGGGTTCCCACAGAAAATCTATATCTCATTTCCCTGACCAAATCGTAATTTAAAAAAAAAAAAAACATCTCTCTCTTTTCAGACACAATTTTAATATTATTATTAGTTGTCACATTATACAGGATGTTTTTGAATTGAGTGCAGATTTTTTGGGAGATGATAGAAGAGGTCCTTAGAAGTATTTTTTGTCATATGAACATGGGGTCCCCGCAGCTCCGTTTACTTAGAATACTGCATTGAATAATCAAATGACACCGGGACGCAGTGTGCGTTGGTAGGCCTAGATTATTTTATTTTTAACAATTAATACAAGCAATCTACTATATGACTTTTACAGTAATTGTTCGAAATGACCGCACCGTTACACAGATGCACCAGCAGCACCAAGACACAGATACATGTCTGCATAATCATTCCATGTAAAACGATTCACACTGTTTGACATGTAAAAAGTACATCAAGTGAACTTTACAAATCTTTACCTACTGCTTTCCCAGAATGCGATTAATTCATTTTAGGGTTGGGCATTATCGAAAAAAAAGCACGATAATTCGATAATCGATATGGAAATCGATCTTTTCCATTCTAATTAGTTTTCAAGTAAAATACATAACAAAGGCGTCAGATTGAATGCAAAACATTTCAATTTTAATGAATTAAAACAAATAAGGAAAATGAGGTAAATTACATTGAATAATAGTTATTTTTATTGCCACAAATTATCGGGAATATTTGCTAAAAATACAGTCATTGCCATGTTTTCTGGTTTAACTCTATTCCTTTTTTCTGTGATTATTTGACCAGTCTTTGTAAAAAGCCGCTCACACGGAACTGAAGTTCCCACAACACATAAATATTTTTCCGCTATCTAAGATAAATCAGGAAATACTTCTTTGTATCTTTTCCAGATCTCCATGGGTTCTGTTCGTCTGTCTTTTACAGAAGGTATAGTCATTTAAATACTGACGAAGAGTGAAACTCAATCCAGCCATCTGTTGAGGATCTGCAACACTATCAGGTTTGTATCTTCTTTTGCTTCAGTCAGATGAACTTCCATATTATGCTATCTAGGACGATAATAAATTTTTTATTATCGTCCTAATACTATGACACACGAATAGGATTAATCGGGTTGAAAGCTCTTTCAAACTATGAAAAAACAAATATCGGTTATTCTGTATGTCAATATCGTTAAAAATCGATATATTAAAAATACGATTATCGTTTAAGCATCGTCCGGAATAATATCGATTATCGGACCAATATCGATATATCGCCCAACACTAGTTCATTTACACATGGACTAATCGTATTTTACAAATGGGTTGGATACCATGGAATCTCCTTGAAGAAGTTTGTCCTAAGACTTTTCAACAAACAAGCACGTACACCTTAAAATTTCTTTGCAAACAATTACTTTAAAAGTTATTATAGTAGATTGCTTGTGTTAATTGTTAAAAATAAAATAATCTAGGCCTACCAACGCACACTGCGTCCCGGTGTCATTTGATTGTTCAATGCAGTATTGTAAGTAAACGGAGCTGCGGGGACCCCATGTTCATATGACAAAAAATACTTCTAAGGACCTCTTCTATCATCTCCCAAAAAATCTGTACTCAATCCAAAAGCACCCTGTATAAAATTAGTATTAGTATCAATATTACGAGGCTTGTTCAAGAATTTTTGCCTGCTGGTCAATAGGATTAATCAGTTATTCGATAAATAACTTAATGTCTCCAGTAAAATCTATTTCCCTGACTTTTTTCAGGAAAAGACTCATTTCCCTGACAAATGCATGAATATAGCCCTTCTTCCCTGACTTTCCAAAATGTGGGAACCCTATATTATTTGATTTTCAGTCATTAGAGAAATATGACTAGGAGTTCATACAATTATTTCCACAACTAATGAATCGTTGTGTTCTAAGACATCGTCGACTGCGTGGCCTGTCTGTCTTGCTTAAGTAATGAGGACCACGGATTCTGTGTGTAGTGCATCGATTTAACGTTAACATGTGAATTTTCATGTTGAATTTATTAATCTGATTTCAAGCTTCATTTGAACTTTGCAACTTTATTATTTATTTCTAATTTGAACTAATTTACAAGATTTATTCAATCGCATGTACCAATTGGTTAAATAAATTATATTTTTCTATCCTTATCCGTCCACATCCTCCATCCATTGTTGCCCAAACATCTCACTTAGACGCTCGCTAACGACCAACCCGTAATGTGGAGGAGCTCCATCATGCTGAAACCAGGCGCTGATACGAGGCCAGTGGCAAATTGTTAATGACTACCACGTTGAGAATTTCAGCCCGGTAGCGTTCTGCAGTCAGTGTTCCACCGTAAAAATACGGTCCAACCACAGCGTCATTGTACAATCCACACAACACATTGATTCTCCAGTTCACTTGATGAGTTGCTTCTCGCAGACATCGTGGGTTTTCTTCTGCCCAATGATGGTGGTTGTGCCTGTTGATAACTCCATCCCTGATGAACTGGGCTTCATCTGTCCACAAAACCTCATGAATGAAGTTTGGATTGTCATCCAAGCAGGTAAGTAACCAGTTGCAGAAGGTGGCCCTAGCAACATAATCCAATGGCAGTAACTCCTGGTGACAATGAATATGGTATGGGTGAAAATGATGTGCATGTAGAATGTTGAGAAAGTTCTCTGATGGCACCCAACATCTGCAGCAATTGCCCTGCTGCTTGTGTGGGGATTTGCAGCAACTGCAGCCAGAACTAGTGTTGTTGTTTCCTCGTCGCCTTTTGCCCTTGGTCGTCCTCGTTCTGCATTAACATTCCCTGTTAATTTTTTGATTTGCATGCTTTACATGGTGAAAGTATCAACATTCAGTTTTCCTTGCGCAGTGTGGCTGTTTGTAAGCTACAAACAGTTCACCACGTGATTGTGGGTGGTTGGTTGATCCGATTTGGATGATTTTTTTTTTTTTGTTTTGTGTGTTTTTTTATGCTGAACAAGTTTGCAATTGGGTATTTTTCTCTATCCCTTGCGGTTTTTGAGACAAATTTTGAATGTGTCCTAATTTGCATATTTAGGATGATGAAAAGTGCACCATGGGATAGGCCACCCACAACTTCCTATTCATTGGATTCATCAGAATTGACATATCCAATGCAATTGGCCCAACACTATTGTAGGCTATGCCACGCGTTGTGCTTCTCCTAGGTAAATATTGTGCGTATTTTTTTTTAATGATAGCTTTAATAGTATTAAATTACAATAGTAATGCTGTATTATATTACTATTACTGTTTAATAATACATATTTTAAGAAATAAACGAATCTTGCTAAATATTTGCAAAATATGAAATTTTCACGCCTGGAACTGCACGATAAACTTGAAAACAAAGTTTCAGAATACAGCACAGAGTTATTTACGAAAATTTAATTCAAATTTTTATAGGAAACATGATTGCTGAAAGGATATACAGTGAAAAATGGAGTATATCCTTTTCTTTTTTTTTTGCTATCCATGCAAGGTGACCAGACGTAGTAATTTCATTACTACCGTAGTAATAAATGGCCTAAAATCCCAGCCGTAGTAATGGCCGTAGTAATTTGGAAAAAGTAGTAATATGTAGTAATATTTGAATCTCCGTAGTAATAGGTGTAGTAATATCATAGTCTAAGGAAGTTTTAATAATATCCTAAAACATGGGCACTAATTGGTCTGACCAATTTGGTCATCAGTCCAACCGTAGCCACCGATAAGATAAGACCGTGACCATTCTTATCGGTGGCTGCGGTCCAACATGCAACACCACCTAGAGGGGATGGTGTTGATTGATCAGTTAAGTGATGATTCATGCTTGCGTTCCGTTGCGTGAGTGGATGAAATGGATGTTGTAGTTTCACGCAGTTGGCAGTGGCAGTAGTTGGTTTCACGTTCAGTTTCACCATAGCCTATCTTATCATGTAAGCTATGGTTTCATATCGCTTTCGCCTGACGCCAGACAGCAGCCCAGTAGCTTGCCGCATCGTTCCTTCTGCACTCCGCATCCGCTCCCTCCGCCTGCCGCACGCAACCGCCGCATTCGCATCCAATCGCTTCGCACTGCATTCGCCGCTAGGCCACAGCTTTTGTGCTGATAGGTGGTGTTGAGGTATGCCGCCCTCCCTTGCACTCCCTTTCACTGTCGACTCTTTTAAAGTTAACTTCTTGCCTTGTGTTGTATAGCACTTCAAAAAGCACTGATCTATATTTAGTAAAAAGCCCCCTTACTGTAGTAATAAGGTAGTATTTTGGGACACTAACGTAGTAATATGTAGTAATGGGTGGCCTTGTGCCGTAGTAATTTCGAGTTTAAAAACCTGGTCACACTGGTTATATATGGATAAGATATATTTTGGAGAGCATTCATTATGGATAAGAATAGGTGTCACAGATTAAAGAGAAAGTAAAAAAAAACATGAAAAATATGCTGAATATTTGAAAAAAGGGTAGGTCAAAAACCCCTAACTGCTTATACTGCTTCAGTATCTTTCATGTTCAGAATGTAATTAATAAAGCAGGATTCCCACATTCTGGAAAGTCAGGGAAGAGGGGCTATTTTCGTGCATTTGTCAGGCAAATGAGACTCTTCCTGGGAAAAGTCAGGAGAGTAGATTTTACTGCAGACATTAAGTTATTTATCGAATAACTGATTAATCCTATTGATGTTTCCAGTTACGGACCAGGAGGCAAATATTCTTGAACAAGCCTCGTAATACAGACACTAATGCTAATTTTATATAATGTGACAACTAATAATAATATTAAAATTGTGTCTGAAAAGCTGTTGTAGAGACATATTTTTTTTAAAAAAATTACGATTTGGTCAGGGAAATGAGATATAGATTTTCTGTGGGAACCCTCTAAAGAAAAGTATTACGCAAACTGATCACATACAGGAAATTAAGTTTTTATTAAGTAAAAGTTAAATAATAACACTAGAGTGTAAAAATTAAACAATAACATAAGTACTATATGATTAATAACTATAAAAGGGAAGTATGCGATCGACACCTCGGCTTTTTCCATAAAAAGTAATGAATCTGATAGACAATCGACATTCGAACAGTGTAGTGTAGTGAAACCCAGTAATCTGGGAAGATGACATTATCAATGTCATCAAAAT